>VYXD01000272.1:733987-876625 GCA_013397195.1 Hylia prasina | reverse complement strand
GACCGACACCACCGCCTCAAGCAGAGCAGGGCACTCGATGTCAAGTCCCGAAACACCTGCAGGGACGGCGACTCCGCCGCCTCCCTGGGCAGCCCGTTCCAATGTCTAATTACAGAATCCTGGTATAGTTAGTGTTGGAAGGGACCGCTGGACGTTATCCGGTCCAACCCCCCTGCCCCGGCAGGATCACCTGGAGCAGGTAACACAGGAAGGCGTCCCGGCGGGTTTGGAATGTCTCCTAAGAGGGAGACTCCACGCCCTCCCTGGGCAGCTGTGCCAGTGGTCTGCCGCCCTCACTGCGAAGTTGATTTACTTCTTCACCCTTTCTGTGTAGGAATTCCTCCTCCTGTCTAACCTAAACCTCCCCTGGCGCGGCTTAGAACCATTCCCTCTTGTCCTGTCTCGTTCCTGGGAGCAGAGCGGGCGTTGTGGAGAGCGAGAAGATCCCTCCTGAACTGCGTTAATCCCGGCTGAGCTCTCCGTGAGGCGCCGCTCCCTAAAGAGCGAAAAGGCAACGGGGACAAGAAAAGGAACTGGCCCCAAAACAAATACTATTGTATTGCTAATAACTGTTGTGAAGGGATGCAGTGCAATGACTTTTATCATTTCCTTCTCTGCTCCCACAGTCGTTAGGGAATAATCAGCTTATGGGGAGAAAGCAAGGCCTTTCAAGGTGTTTGCACCATTTCTGGAGTGAAAGCCCTCAGAAAACCACAAGGTTCTGCAAGAGCTGCTCTACAGCCGCCAGAGCTGGCAGTGCTACTGTCGTGGGGACAGGAGTCGGCATCACCACCCTCCCATCCACAGCCCCAGCCAGGCAGGCTCCGGCCCCAGTGAGTTATTGCAGTAATTCATAGCTACCATTTATGCGTATTCTGAATGCTTTGAAAGCAGTGCCTAATCTCATTAATTTGTGAATTGGCTTATTTTCATCCTGTCGTGGAGTTAAGACAGTCACTGCTTCCTTCACATCCATGCAAGATGGAGTTGGTAATTTGTTCCTATACTGGAACTGCTGCCATTGGATCTGTGGCCACCTGCTTGGGGTTTTAATGAAATATAGAGCCACCTGCTATGCAGAATGCCTGGTTTTTAATAGACTTGCAGACTGGTGAGAATACAGGTACCATGATCCAGATTAAACAAGTCTGGCAGGCTGGAAAGAGGGTACCAGCTTTTAAATCTGTGACAGGGAAATAAGGTAGGAAGGATTTGTGAAACTACAGGCACAAGTTTGACAATAAGCAAGGAAAAGAATTACTTTTAGGTACAGGGCCATTTCCCCAGTTTTAATAAAGCTTTGTGCCTAGAAAGAGAACACTATTTCCTCTTGGGGTTTTTTTTTGTTTGGTTGGTTTTGTGTTTGTTTGTTTAGTTTTTTACCATGGTAATCTGGCACAGTATCAAATTAATTCTGAACCAGAATAATGAAAGGAAAATAAAATGCCAGATACCATCCTGCTGCAAGGTTTTCAACAGGTAAGTCAGTAGATAGAAAGAATGTTTCACCAGATTTGGAAACACAACCATTTGTAATATAAAAGTAAGAAAATATTACAGAATCACAGAATTGTTAAGGTGGAAAAAGAGCTCTAAAATAATCGAGGAATAAGAGAAAAGAAAAAGTAGTAAAAAACACTTCAGGAGGGGGGAAGCAATGGGTTATTTTTTGTAAGCTATTCTCCTTCACTAAAGCAGGAGACAAACTATCTTGTAAAACAAGTTTAGGGTGTATATATGGATTAGGTGACAAATTTTCAAAGACATTTTACAATCCTCTCACTAAATGCTTCCAGAAAAACTGCCTAATGGGTTGTGAAGCAAAAAGCAATGCCATAGACCAAAAACTGGCAGAGATTGAACAGGAGAACATATAGTCAGACATAATCATGGTGAAAATCCAAGAGAGTAAGGTGGTTTTCATTTGGTTGTATGTAGCCTTAAAATAATCCTGTAAAAAAGTGGTGCAGAAGGAGACAACATTTGTAGGAGACACAACATTACTCCAAATTTTGGGGCAGATTGTGAAGATACGTGGAGTGTGTAGGAAGAAAATATAGTGACATTCAATATTGATAAATAATGGTCAGTACAATGCAGTGGATACTGGAGGAAAGAATTCTGAGTAGGCATCACAGAGGGGTCTAAATGAAAGGAAATTATTTCAGAAAAGCTCAGGCATCCTAGGCAGTGCTTCAGTAGAAATCTCTCCTCAGTTTATGAACACAGTCATGCACGCAACCCATCAAGAGACAAAATAAGAACACAAGAAAATGTTGTCTGTCGTGCCATCATTTCATAGAAAAAAGTTTTACAGGATGAGCAGGGAGGAGAATGTACATTAGACTGTGAAACTGAAATGCCCAATTGCACTCAAGTTTTACACCAGATCCCACATTTAACTGCTTTTTACCTATGATTCCAGAATCTTTTCCAAGAAACCACCTTCCAGTACTCATTTGCTAACTTTATACACGTAGCTGGTGTTCCTTATTTTTTTATAGGTACAGACCTTTCCCATCTTCCTAAACATTCCATTTAAAATAACATTATTACTTGAATGTTGCAGCTGTGCTGTTAGATATTGAAACCACTGGAAGCAGTGAAAAGAGGAAATTACTAGATGAAAACACGTGGCAAAATAGACAGTTATAATGAAGAAAGCTGCTGTCAAAAGTGACAGGAAACCTGTGGCCCTTGTGAGGGGATGGGTGCAGAGAGTCAAACCTGAACCAGCACAGTCATGGGAACTGCTCTGAATGAACACGGCTGAAAATCTTACAGCCCACAGGACACCACGCTTGCCATCGCCAGCTTTCACCCGAGACAGCAGATTTAGGAATGGTATTTGTCTGGCCAGCTTGCAGTATTCTGAGTAATTATTTACTGTGGGTCTCAGAGGTCCTTTTTTGCACATAGGTTAGATTTTATTAGGAATGGTTGCTTTTATAATTCACTGCCCAACACGCTGCATCTCCTTACAAGACTAACCAGCTTCACTGGACCCAACCCTCCCAAATTATAGAGGATATAACATTTCCTTTTGAAAGCAACATTCTGCATCTCCAACATAGTCTACCAATTGAGAGGAGGAAATTTATCTGTCTTTTTAATTTCACACATGAAAACCATTTTTCTGTTAGGCAACACCAAATGTGTGTGCTTCCACCCACAAAACTGAAATATGCTTGCAGGAACAGCTCTAATGAAATGTTGACATTGTAATCCAGGGCACTTGTTGATGTAAATTTTAAGGCTATAAAAATGCCAGCAGAGTGCATTTTATACTTTTTCATTAACAGAAGGTCACACAAGCATTTTAGAATAAAACATTCCTAATGTAAGTTACTTAAATGTAATTGGCTTTACTTGTGTAGATTATAATCCAAATTATTCTACACAATTTAAGAAAAAAAGAGAAATAGTACTTTATTAGGAGTGGACATACCATGCTCTGGGATTAAAACTATACTTTCATATAAAATCAAAATAATTTGGCTCCCTTTCAACAAAGCTTCCTGAGTAGTGCAGAAAAGTACTCAGGAAGTACCTTTTAAATCTTGTTACAAACAATTTTAAAGAGTTTATCTTATATTTTTGCACCTAGTTAATACTTCATTAATTACTAATTATTTGGCACTTAGTAAAGTACTTCTGTCTAGAATCTAGAAACAGTTATTATCATAAAAAGTCATCAGTCAAAATCAGTTTGACACAAGATGTCCCAACTGGATGTCTGCTAAAGTATATAGTTCCCTAAGGAATGAGAACATAGTAAAAAGTATTTTATTTATGTAACCTGTAAATGCTATTTTCTGTTCTTACTCTTTGACTAAGTTATTCTGTGAGTCTGACTGCACTTAATTCACACAAGTACATCAGGGTGAGAAACACTAAAGAAATGCAAAATATTGCTAAATTGATTTGTCAACTTATGAGAAGAAAATTGTGTAATTTTTTGTTGAAACTGTGTAATCATTTCTCACAATTGCAGCACAGTTGTGGTATCCAACACCTTAATTCTGTTATTTCCTGATTTTATAGTGCTTACCTATACAGGTCTTTTATAAATGCAGTGCCATTAATGTTAATTGTGCAATTAATATCCAGGTTCTAGTAAGGTGCCTGTGACATTTACACCTACATACTCCTACTTTTTGATCTGTGTTCCTCTGTGATGTCCTTGTCTTCATTACAGGGGAAAATAGGAGTCAGAACTGGATAAATATAACTGCTGTAACTATCACCATCTTCCTCTTTTCTTTTGGAGGAGGTTTTTGCTTAATACATAATACACATATATTAGCTTGGTCCCCTTAACACTTAATAAGGCTGAGCTTCCTCCTTCAGTCATAACAAAATAAAATTTTCAGTCCACTCAGTTAAACTTGAAACCAAGCGTAAAAACTATTTTAATTGATTAAAATGTCTGTACCAGAGAAATGTGGTTCAAATAAACCCTAGACATGCTATGTGTTGGGAGTTTAGAGCTGGAGAAGAAAAATGTTACTAAGAATGCGATGGTGAAGAGTAGATGGATGTCTCACAGCTCCTCTCACTCACTGTGTTCAATTGACGTGCTAATATTTGCTCCCAAAGGTGTTGTGATTAACGCTAGAACACTCCTTAGGCTTTCACCTCTGCTTCTCTCTCGTTTCCGGCAACGATCAAGTGATGAGTTGGAATTGGAACAACACAAGAGCAGGCGGAACCAGCTTGGGGGTTTTTCTTACTGTTTCAAAATTCACAACTTTAAAAAGAGTGTATCCAAGCAGCAGCTTCTGAATTCGCTCAAGCATACATGTAAATACACATATATTTACATGTAAAGTGAGAATACACGCGCAGCCGCTTTAAGCGGACTTCCTCTTTATGTTTGCAAAACATTGCTTTCCCAAGGTCAGCAAAGGCTCTTCCACACGTCTCAGCAGCGAGGAAGCTGCAGACAGATTACACGTTATTTCCTCGCTGCCTCTCACACAACCTATGGATTTTTCCACAGAAAGAGAGAACGCTGTTCTCTCCTGTGCTGCCTTCCCACGCTGCAGATGTAGGAGCTCAGAACGGCGCTTTCCCTGTGAGCCCTTTGCGACAGGGACGCTGCCGGCAGCACCGGGGAGGGAGCCAGAGGCAAAGCCCGGATTGGCAGAGGCTGAATGCAGATATCCTTCTTTTCCTGCTTCCCTGCTACATCACCAGGGACAGCACATCGCTACTGGTAAACTGCTTAAAAGGAAGCAAGCACCATTTCTAATGTCGTATAAATATCTATCTACACATTTCCCATGAAGGAGGGAGATGCTGAGATGCCTACATGATTTATGCACAGTATGGAAGTAGCACAAACATGATGATTTACAACGGGTTTTAATGACCATCTGAAGGGGAAAGATACCATATATGGTCAACAGCAACTGTTAATTGAAACAAGTAATATTTCATCTAAGTAAACAAAGTAATGATCACGTCTGCCACAAGATTTCAAGAGATTTATCTTCCAGGCTCCCTAATATGGTTACATCTGTCCCCTGCTTAAATCCTATGTTCTTGCCATCTGCTCCTATGCACTTCTTTTCACCCTCAAGCAGTGATTAAACAACTATCTGGACAAGAAAAAAGTATTTTTCAATTTTTCAGCAAAATGTTTAACAACTGGAAGAAACTGGAAAATCAATCCCACAACCCCTTTGGCTCTCAATTGTTTTCTGTGGTTGGGAATGTTACTAGTGAGATGCTCAGCTGAAGTTTCCAGGAATCTTTACATCTCACTGTTCAACAGGAAACATTGCATCCATAGATTCAAATAGTTTTGTTATGGAGTATAATAAATTTGGAGCAGATTAAACTACCGTTCAGTTAATCAGTCAAATTGTCATTGAGAGGTGGGAGATCAGGAAGCATTTTGCTTTAAAAAGAAAGAAACTTCCTGGAATTCTTTATTTGCGCTGCAGGAAGCCTTGATAGTTTTGTTCCTTTGAGATGTGCTTCGTACTTACCTCTCCTCCTCCAAACATGGAGGAGCAGGAAGGACAGAGCCACAGCTCACTCTCTTTCCTGTGTGAGAACCAAAAAAGAGCAATTTCACAGATTCTGTGCTCCTGCCTTCTGGGCAATACTGCAGCCTGCTGGTCCTCATGTGGGCCACATAATTAGGGGAGCACTTTACTCTGCATCCATCCCCCTCTGCAGCCATAGAATGGTCAGTCATAATCCATCTCTTGGTGTTTATTTGGAGCCTTGAAAGTATTAGAGATGCACTGAGCACCTTGTTAGAGGAGAGTCTTGGTGCAATGACAATACTGTCATGCTAAAAACTTGCCTCATCCCTTCTCTAGGAGTTTTGTCAAACTTGCTTTCTCCTATATAGAAGAACTTAGGGGTATCACCTAATCATTCCCTTGAGCTTCATAGGATGTAACTGTACTTGGTTCCTCTGCTTTTCAGCCTTTGCTCCTTTGGCTGGTTTACTCTGCTGCTTCTATCCCCCACCATAATAATTGTTACTGCTTGCAAAGATGGGAAACCGGAATTTCTTGTATTGTTTGTAAAACACTGTGAAGTATTTTCAGAAATAATGCATATCAAGGCAAATTTACCGTGGCTTTTTTATCCAAAGGTAATAATCCTTGTCTGAAAATCTAGGCCTGTCATTTCTACTGGTATAAATAGGTGCAGCTCCACTAAAGGCTATGCCATGCAGTACTGGAGGGCTTTGCTGTGAAGGACGTAGAGAGTCAGGCAGGTCAGCTTTAGATTTAATCAACACCATTGCTTAAATTACTAAGGTAGACAAACTACATTGTTTTGCAGCCAGCATTTTTAGAACAGCTTATGCAATTGTCTTGGGAATACCTCTGGGATAAGCAGAGCAGCAAGTATCTGCTTCTGTCTATCTGCTGTAGGCTGTGCATCTTGTCTGTAAGTCTGCACTGCTGGTAATACCTTTGGTACCATGCTGCTACATGCCCCAGGGCTTTGGGAGTTGGAATTAGGTGGGTGTTGTTTTTTTAGGTGGATGGATGATGTTTTGCTCCATACCTGCCTCAGTGAAAGTTAGAAAGCCAAGTTATAGTGATGCATTAGATATTTACTGTTGTTAGATGTTTACTATTGTTATTCACTATTGTTAGACATTTATCTGTTATTAAATACCTATTATTAGTAGATATTTAGAATAGAGGCTCAACCAGGTAAAGGCCTTGTCAAGCCTCTAAAGGGGGGGAATGATGCCTTAAGTTTTAGCTTTCATGTTTTTCAGATTCTGTGCTGCCTAGGTGTGTGGTTCTGAGCCTTATATTAAGTGCCAGTAAGCTCTCTTCACAGTGTAGGGAGACAAAACAAATCCTTTTCCAGCTTGAGACCAGGGATAACCTTTACAAGTTTCAGGCCCAAAAAAGGATAAACAACACAGGGCTGAGGGGAGAGAACAAGGAGGATGGAGCTTCATAACCTGAAGCTATAATTGGACAATTAACCCAAATATGCAGATGGACCAAAACTTAAAACAATGTGAGATCTTGTGACAGGTCGTCCATTTTGTGACCATTTTGGGTCCATCTTGGGTGTAGCCCTGGCCAGGCTCTTGTACTGCCCAAGGTGAATCCTTTAAGGCCTTTTAATAAATACCTACTTTATTCTCTTAGTTCTGTCCAGTCTCTGTTCCAGGTCAGCCCTCCCATGGCATCAACAGTCTATTTACTCATTTTCAAATGAACAAAAAAGGTAATGCCTCAGCTGCTCCAAGTGCTGCCTTTATTCCTGTGTATGTCGGGTATTGTCAGGATGATTGGGTTCAGCTACAGAGGCAGGACATCGAGAAAATGCTGAATGTTAGGATTTGGCAAACACTGCTCTAGACAATTTACATTAAAAGGAAAAGACAACATTTAGGAAAACACCTGCATAAGGTTTCAGTATTCTCTACCCAAACTGAGAAATTGATGTATAGAATTAATCTGGGTTTCTAGATCCAAATTTTGTCTTAAGGCATGAAAGAGTTTTCCTACCAATACAAATACTAAGGGGGAAGTAGAGAGTTTTCAAAATTTCATTTTAAATAGAAAGCATAATAATGACATTTTCACATCCTTATAATACCCATGCTGAAAAGTCACTTTAACATTCATCAGAATAGTTTCTGATAGATGACAAAACCCACACCAATAAATATATATTTTAAAGGAAATAAGTCGGTGTATATGGAAGCAAGGACTGTTTCTTGAGAAAAATCATCTGACCTGCAGCACTGGGATTACAGAGTCTGGTGTTTATAAAAGTAACTCAGCTGGAGATGGTTTCTGAACTTCTGAAGTTTTGAAGAGATTTTTCCTGTATACTCTGGAAAGGCTTCAAAGTACACTCAGCAAGCAAGTTTCAAAAATACAATGGCTGTACTTTAGCTGGTGTTCACCTAAAATTTTACTGCAGTCTGAGTCTGTGACCACACCTGACATAAGCTAATTATCACTTGCATATCCTTTCCCACAGAGATCCTTGGAAAGATTATAAGATTTATTTAAATATTGAAATCCGAATCTTACAAACCCAAACAAGACACATGCTGACTCTATGAGAGGATGAAATCTCTGTTTCCAGAGTTTTACTTTTCAGTAGAGGACCCACCCATCATGAGGACAAGGAACCTAATCCATGATACTGATCTGTAAAGAGAGTTTCTGACAGTTTGGCATTTATACTTGCTACAAATACATTAGAAATAAACATTCAACACTGCTAAAATCTAAATTCATCACTAAAATGTTCTCTCCAGCTATTTCAGTATGCCATATAGTATCAGAAAAAACACACACCTGAGACTCAAAGGAGCATTATTACACCCTGAAAAACACATTCATTATAAATTATCCTTTGAGAGCTGCAGGAGAAAATACTTTCACACCAATTATTCTGCCATAATGTAGGATTGGACTAGTTTATTCTATACCACAGTTTATGACATCGCTTTTGCCAACACACAATCTAAACACTTTTCAGCACATTATGAACAGCAACTAAAATTGGACCAATTAATTATCTTGTTCTCCCTGGAGAAGAAGGGTAAATAAACTACATTGTTTTGTGATGCTTTGTGTTTTAGATGTATCTCAACATACTCTTAGTTTTCAGTAGAGAAGTTAAGAAGGAAGAGGCACATACTGAACTCTTGAATCAGAAATCAGAGTTTTCTGTCTGTCCTTCACAAGGACCACTCTTCTGGACTTCTGCATACTGTTCCAACAGTATAATACCCATGCTGAATTCCCAAACTGAATTTGGGAACCTCTGTCTCAATCAACAGCAGCTCAGGTGGGGTTTATGTAGATAAGAGAAATATGATACAATGTTGATTTGGTGTTGGGAGCAGATTTTAGAAGATGAACTTAAAATCAAGCAGTTTTAATTGTGGGCATACAACAATTAAAAATTGAACAGGATACAAGTACTATATAATTAAACAGAGAATATGGAAAACATGAAAAATATGATAGTATTTTTAGCAATAAATCCTTATCTTAAACACTATTTTGCATGTTGCCTTCTGGCTTAAAATCCTTATCAAAAAATAAAAGAGGATTATGAACAAAAATTTAAAAGAACAACAAGAGAAGACTAGAAATAGTGTGTTTAAGTGTTTTGTTCTATTGATGTTACTGAGAATGAGAGGTAAATATCCTCCCTCAATTATCATCATCCTCCAGTGACACCAGGAGGCCAATGCACTGGTAGGTACACACATCTGCAGGTCGTGACAGTTTCTACTCTCTTTAAATGCATATTAATGCAATGTGCTTTCTCTCTGGCAGAGACAAATAGTTCAGCAAAGGAAACAAAGAGCTTGGAAGATTTTTTTTTTATGGTTAGACACATACATAATAACAGTGTCCTGACAGTGCAAGCCTTACTATTGGTGATGCTTCACAGCCTCAACTGATCACTCACTAGAGAAATTTCTTTCCTTTATCTCTCTTACATAAAGTTCAGGTTCATTATGCCTTGGTTCTAGTATTTGGGGGTTTTTATGACCAGTTATTTATAATAGATTATAAATTAGATTAAAAAGTCAGACCATCAATTTTGCTTGGAGGCAGAGGGAATAGCATGTGCACATGTGAAATTTATGTCACTGTGTATTTGGAAAAAGAACATTAAGATGCAATCTTAGAAAAAAGGTCTTCGGTTTTTCCCTTGTATCCTCTAATCCCACTTGAGTTAAGTGCTTATGTTTGGATCCCTACAGGTAGGAAACATCTTTCAAGACTTTTCCCTTTCAATTTAATAAATCTCTTCTGCTCGTTTCTTTCTGTTTAAGTGACTGGAGACAGGTATTTAAACCAACTGCTGCCCAATGAGCCATGAGGAAAGGCAGCAGGTTGGATGGATGCTTACAGAAGTACCCTGAGAAGATATTACCCAGTTCCCAGCTCTTATCTTTCGTAAGCAGAACAGAATGAGGGCAGTTTGACTTCCTAGCTGGTCTACTGACCCCTGAGAATAAAAGGAATAAAAATGCCACAGTGTGATAAAACAGGCAACACTTGCAAAGCAATAACAGAATATGCATAATAGCTCAGAAAACATCCTTAGGAAAATACTTAAGTAACTTCATGCTTCTCTTTTTATTAGGAAAAATATAAAGGGATAGAACCACTAGCAGCTGTCTGGAACAGAGCTAGCTTTTCAGGAAAATACACAGGGCCAGATCTTCCCTCCTACTTCTTCACATGTTTTCTGCTCTTCAGGCCCATGGAAACGTGCCAGGAAAAATTAATTGGCAGAGGACCATATTATCTCTTCTGCATAGTTCCCATGTAGTGTCTCAGAGAAAGACCATGCAGCTAGGGAGCTGGCTGGAAAAGCTGCCTGCCTGGGGAAAACTGTCCTTGACTCCCACAGATCCCAGAGGATATCTCAGATTTCAATGGGACCTCTCTCTCTTGTTGATCTTAGACAATCTGAAGAATTCTGTCACTGGGATTTCCTTCTATAGATGAAAAGCTGGGGCTCATTCGAGCATTGGGGTTTTTTCCATGGGGAAGTTTTGGCCAGAAGGATGAATGCTGATTTAAGAACAGCTCTCTTAAACCAAGCAGTACTGATGGGTCACTGATTGAATGCAAGGTCAGTAAGTCTGCAGCTGCCTCAGAAATGTGGAAGAGGATTTGATCCCAGATAAATGAAACAAGGAGAGTATAAAGTCCTGGCTTGCTCCCGCACAACCCACCCTCTCCCTGACCCTTCATATTTGCAGTTTCCAGGCTCTTGGTACCCAGGAAGGAGGACTGATGTTGTTAAAAGTAGCTGATTCCTCACTTTAATATATTATGAACATTAAGCTATGATCCAGCCTACTGATTTACATTAGAGCTATCAACCAGCCAACCTTCATTTCAGTTTCCTATCAAGTAATACACATACTTCTCCTTCAAGTCCAGTGGAAAATCTCATGAAACAGGAAAAAAACCCAGGCTTTTTTCTGGAGTTCACATTTATAAATTACTTAAGCTGCCTTTCTAGTTGGGGTCTGCAAGGCATATGGAAGGGTCACAGCCTCCATGTCCTCAGCCCCTCATCTCCTCAGGGGATTTCTCCATCCCTTCCATTAAGTGTCACTGGAGCCCTGTCCCCTCCTCCATCATTTCCTGCTCCCTTTGCTCTGCACGGCTCCTGCAGCAGGGCTCAGTGAGAAACTGTTCTGTGTGAGCTCCCTCCCATATGGCCATGCACTAATCCCCCCTCCCACACATAGTCATGCAGAGAGGGAAGATACTGTGGATGTGGAAGAGATGCTTCCCGGAGTAGCAGTGTCTGCTATCCACGTTATGTCAGGCAATTAAAAGGTGCAAAAGAATCCTGCTGAACAGTACTGCCATTTTCTTCACCATTCTTTGCAACATCTGCAGAGCTTCCAAGTATCCTGAATTTGCAAATAATTTTTGTGGTTTTTTTGTTTTTTTTTTTTTTTAGGGGGAGTTTTAGAATGGGGAGACAGCTTGCAATCATCTTTCCCCTGCACTTACAATGTCAAGGTACTTTCCACAGGTTTTTAAATTATTAATTCTGCTCCCTTGTCTCTTCTGATTGATCAAAAGAAAAATCAACCCTGGAACTTACTGAAGAATGAGAGAAGATTGGGAAAAAAAATCACTGACATTAAAATTTGTGAGAGTTTTTGAGAAAGCTCTGCTCCTGCCCATTTACATTGGAGCTTTTTTTATGTATGCAGAGAAAGGCTGTCAGGAAACAGACCATTTGTCAGGTCGGGCCGTCAGCCCAGTGCCCAGCAACTCCCTGTGCCCGCACAGGGATATCCTGGCATTACAGCCACTGTCACATCTCATTGCCTAATGCTCTCCCTGACGCCGGCTCCTGGCTGGGAGCGTGTTCCATCAGGTTCTGACTTGGGAAACGCCGAGCGCCAGGCGGTGTCACCCGCCCCACGGAGCTCACCTCACAACACCGACAGGAACAGCACTGCAGTGGTTTCTCTAGGTGGCAGATTTACTGCGCTACACGAGTCACAAGGTGTTAGCACAGAGTTTTATGTTAAGCAGAAACTCAGCATCAGTGTAGTGCAAGCATCCTTGAAATGTCAACAGGCATTTTAAAACTTATTTTTCAAAACCCCTCAGTGATTCCTGCGAAAGAAAGCCACAGTCTTCAAACTAGGAAAAAACAACGTGCAAGCACATAAATAAACTCCTCCTGCTTTACCCACATCAGCAGCATGGCAGTGTGATTTGGTGATTAAATGAGGTGAGCAACATTTTGCCTCAAGAGCTCCTGGGTAGGAAATCTGAGGTTGGAGCCTCACCAGTGACAGCAAGTCACCCAAGGGATCTGGGGCCTCAACTGGCCATCAGGTGCCATCAATTGTCATCCTGGAGGTCATGGCCTCCCCCTCCCAGGGCATCCTGTTCTCCAGAGCCTTTGTTATAATAAAGTGCAATAGGAGGAACAAAACTGAGGAGCAGAACCTGTATTACTAAAACCCTTTAAGAACACATGAGAAACCTTGAGCTGAACTCAGTAAATAGCAGACAGATCTCAGAGGTCACAAGAACACCAATTTTGCAGGTGAAGCCCTTTGAAAAAGCCACTGTGCTGTTTTCAACACAGCTGTGTTCTGGCCTTTTATTTCCAGATCTCAAGCATCTCTGTGAGATTGGTAACTGTGACAAACAGCTAATGCTTTTTTACTTAGGTCAAGAGTTTGGAAATACAGCCCTTAATACAATACTGAAGAGAGACATGACTCCACTAAAAAGCATTCTAAGCAAAAACAGAGGTGTGTGACTGCCTCCTTCACAGAGCACAAAGAAATAAATATACTCTAAGCTTGTGGGTTTTATGCATACATACAACTCAGTGAATGTACATTTTTAATTACCCATTTCTATACAACCCTATGGGGAAGAAAAATACAGAACCTTTTGAACATGCATTGAGAACAGTATCAGGAGTGATCAGGTCACAAAGCATCTCTTACCAAGTGACAAAATCTGCACATTATAGCAGAAGACTGACTGAAATAAGTTCCTCCAAGTGGGACAGGAAAATGACATAATTTTTAGGAAGACAAAATCCATGGAATCTTAATTCAAAGAAATCTTCCTTCCCATTAAGTCTTTTGGAAACTACCCAAATAATTTTCTCAATAAATTGCCATTAATACAATTATTCTGATTAATACCCTTTGCACAAAAGGATTTCCCATAGAAAATTGCTAGTGATAACTGTAATTTTTCTATTATTTAATACAGTAAAATAAGATAGTGAAGGTGGTTTAATCCATTTCATTTACATTTGGAACAAGGCACTTTCTAGTTATACATTATATGTACCTTCACATAAGTAGCATAGTTGATGATCTATATTCTGGCTCTTCTGGAAGACATGTGGACATACCCAGCTCCATTTTCAGGTCACTCTCTAAGCCACCACCATTTTTTTAAATGATTTTCATTTTCAGCTATGGATTTCGTGGTACAAAGAAGGGAGGCAAAAACACTTGAAACACTCAAATGGAAGAATTTTCCATGACAATGTATATAATGTTTGCCAGAAAATAAATGCATATAGTACTTGGACTGCAGACAACAAAACTGTGTCACAGATCATGCATCATTGTGTTAACCCAATTCATTTTCCAATTCCATAAATGTTGTCAGTTTTTGAGCTTGTTAAAGAGACCATCAGACTTAGAGTGTCAATTTGATGCAACTGCATTTCACTGGGCAACCCATCAAGCTGCCCCTTCAGTATCAACTCTCCTCTCTGCTCAGAGGAGCAGGCTGGACATCGAGGAAGAATTTTCCACCTCTGAACCCTTTGGCATTGCAGAGCCTTGCTGCTGAGCAAAATCCGAGCACAACAAGTGCAGTGGCAGCTCAGTGTGCTTGTCTAGACACCCATGACCCAGCCCTGCCATTTTGTCCCATCTATCCCCACACAACAGACAGGCCTCTCTCAATGATTACTTGATTCCTCATTGTTGCAGACAGCAGATGGGACCCAAGGAGCAAATTAAAGTTGTTTTAGCTGCAGTGTCCCCAGGGCATCTGCAAAATGCAGCAGAATGCAGCAGTGCTCCAGCCACGCCCTTCTCCCTCTGTGCCTTTTCCTGTGTCAGAGAAATCAAGGGTAATTCCCAGCTGTTCCCTTTCCAGAGCTCCCCTGACACCTGGGAAATCCTTCTGCAGCCAGACAGCTTTACCACTGCTTGGCTGATCCTGTGGTACTCGAGGGTCTTGGGGCAGGACCGCCGCCGCCGAACTCCACTCCCCGCCTGGCACCTTTGCAGTGGCTGCAGTGGAAGTGAAAACACCTGCCTTGGCTGGGAAGGAATTGAGGCTGGGATGGCTGCCATGGTCTGGGCAGCAGCGTGACTGTGCTTAGGGCTGCCAGACGAACAGCCCAGGCCTGCACTGAAATGCTGGGCTGGTGTGCAAGAGCTCCAGCACAGCTTTATTCCCAAGGAGTAAACACGGAGCTTTGGAGGCGCGGCCGGGCTCCCAGCAGGCCCAGGCCTGTCCTGGGCTGAGCATGCACCTGCCTACGGGATGGATGTGCCCATTACACTGCTAAAACTGCAAAAACACCTGGCAACCCCTGGCTTCTCATTCCAGTGTTACCAGAAAGAAAGGACATAGTACCTGGCTTTGATGGCTTTCGCAGCTTTTAGTTTGTGAAGTTATAAATTTTTCCAACATTTTCATGAAATGGTCAGGAAAGAGGAATATGAATATTCATATGATAATGTGAATATTCTGAAGTCATACAACAGTAAAGACCCAAACTCCTTGCAGTTTTGCCACAGAAGCTCACAACCAATGTCTTTTGCCCTTCCCTACTCCATTTGCTAACACAGGCAAGAGTTCAGATGTGGAAGGAATTTACTGCTGGTTTTCTCTTCCAGACTCTGAGCCCTCATGTGGGCTATTATGCTTCATCTGGCACAGGTTCCACAGACACCTGACTGCTAACAATTTCCAAGCATTCACTCAGTTCTTGAACCCACACAACTGGGACTACACCATGTTTAACTTTTAGAAGGAAGGTCAGAGTCGATTTTATCTTAAGTGGGTCACTCCTGTGAGTTTTCCAGTTTGTTTTAATCCAGATTTCAGTGCTTATTATAGAGAAAAGTACAATCACAAAAAATAGGAAGAAGTTCCTTTATCTCATTTCTCCTGTATTTTTAAATCCAAATAAAAACTTCACAAAGTTCTGATTCACATATCTGGAATCTATAAAAACAGAAAAACATCAAAGCATCTCTAAACCTGATCCAAAAGTCGTGTTCCCTGGACCCAAAATCACAATGGGTGTTGGGTCTTCTGGTTTCTGACAGCAGCAATCTCTCTTAGAAGCACAAGGATTTCTGAATTGCACACTCTTTTTTAAAAAATAAAATAAAATATATTAAAAAATAAAATATATTAAAAAATAAAATATATTTTAAACATAAGATAGATGAAACAAAGCAGCAAAGAAGGAAACAGAATCACAACACAGTAAGATTAGGCCTTCAGATGACCTCAAACCTGCATGGTAATAAAAGGGCTTTGACCCAGCTGTATGGTATTAGCCCTTTTCTAACTCTGCTATGCAGCTGCAATTACAAATAGCCTTAGAGGATGTGCTGATGCTCAAGGAAAAAAAAATGGGATTTTTGAGTCACAAGAACGGATATTTGCTTGGCTAGTTCTGTACTTGCCATGAACTCTAATCTGGACTTGTTGCTTACAGGAGATAAAAATAATTACAGATAAAAGCTGCATAACCCAGAAAAAGTCTCTGTTTCTACAGAGAAATTAACAGCTCTCTAACATGAAGTCAATAATTTGTCTTAATTATTTGCTGGATTTTTTACATTTTAAAACACGTGAACAAAGCATGTTTGTTTATCTAACCTGAGGTACTGCCAGCAGTCACCACCTCAATACAAGATGTCTAAACTGCCAGCTGCATGCCCTTTATATGACAGAGAGAAGTCTGACACCTCAAAAATATCACAGGACAGAGAATTTGATAAAATGGGTTATGTGAAAGCAATGAGACTTTAAAATGGATGATTTTCTCATCCACTTTTCTCACTTATACAAGGTATTGTGCAAATTTAAACACATACATTTATGTTCCTTACACATTCATATCTCACAACTATTTATTTTTTTACCTTTCTTAATAAACAGGTGAAGGTTGTCAGGAATGCTCAAAGTACCACATACAATGTCACATTTCCCGTTGGCTCCGATCCTACCACGGACAGCCATCAGGAGAAACTGCTGCTGCTGTGGCAAGCTGGACAATCAAAAACATCTAATGAGAACCACGAGAATGACAGTGTATCTGGCTAAAAACACACACCAGTGCATGCAGGCAGAATGTAAGGGTAGTTAAATAGAGGGAAAAGATTTTTTTTGCAGTGGAAATCACAAAAACGGTCACACGTGGAAAAGGAGCAGTACAAGGGGTTCAGTGTCAGGCCTGCCAACAGCCAGCAATGTGCAGTAATGCACTGCACTCACTACAAATTGGAAAGGAATTTAAGACCCAAATACATTCAGAATGTGTTCTATTTATAATAAAAAGCATTTTTTCCTGGGGATCCTAAAGTGTTTACAAATTAAAAGAGAAAAAAAAGAAAAAGTTTTATAACTATGTAAAGAAATAAACAGGAATGAACTGAAATCTAAAATGCAGCTACTGCAATGCAATGCAGAGTAACTGTATCAAGAGTATAAAATATTACTGGGGGTCTACTTTAAAACAAAAGAAACCCTAATACTCTTTGAAATGTGAGCACGTGGCAAGCCACGCTCTCAAGAGCAAACGTAACTCCCCAGGATTTGTAAGAGCAGAACAAACAATCCCATATGTGCTCAGGTTAAAAGCACTCCCCAGATAAAGATGATCAAATTGGTATACAAACCTGCCTGCAGAAGAGGATGCACAAGATAATCCGAAGGAATTTGATTAAGTGCTTAAGAGCCTATAATGAATTCAGGAAGTAAAACACCACATTATTACAGGTACCAGTGTATTTATGTATTATGTAAACACTGCTGGCACTGAAAGTTAACCTAAGGAGCGAGGCTGACCAAAGGCTAAAATGAGACTTTAGTAAGAAAATATCAATGTTGCCCAGATGAATTAATGGTTTGGTTCCTGTAATAAAACATATAAATAATGTTCATTATTTATAGTTTCACTGCAATAAAGCCAGCCAATACTGGGTGTTTCTTCACAAGGCCAGATGGGAATACTGATATTTCTGGATAAAGAGTAATTTTGGTGCATCCTTCTCGGCAGAGAAGCTGTAAAAGTTGCACTCACAACTCACTTTCTAGAAACTTAAGGCATCTCAGAATCATAAATTTTATACAAAAGCACTGAAATAACAGTATGGTTTTTAAAAAAAGAAAGCAGCCCTAAGATCTCTATCACTGTAAACACACGTGCTGGGACCCATCCAGCAGGAATCCTGCCCACCAGCTTTATGCAAAACTGAGGTTTCTGTAATGTGGAACACTTCCTACTGCTCAGAACTGAGGCTGGAAAAGAATGTATTATCTGTGGAAATACAGCAGTTTCTAATGCCTTATAATTCCCCACTAAAATCCCAAAGCAGCAGGAAAAATGGGGTTTTTTAGAAATATGACTTAGAACATCTTTCTGAAACACCAGGTGATACGATGAACTCAAACATGACATACAAAGTGACCCAAGATTATCAGTGCTGGGGAAAGTCACTCCTGATGCAGTTATGGATTGTACTGCTTTAGGTGATGGGATAGAGGGCAAAATCCTCTGTGATGTGCTCTTCTACTCAGGAAAACTGTCCCCTGGCCTAGAAAGGAAATATGATAGGACTTGGCCTACCTTCTAAGCCTGCTGTCTCCACACTTATTTGCATTTGAGCTCTCTAGTTGCAGTCACTGTGCCATCCTTTTTTACATAAGGAGTGAAAACTTACTACATCAATACCACTCCCAGCACCAGTCCTGTTTGGAGAAATACTGACCCCACACACACCTAAATACATAGAAGCTTCACATTGCTGAGGAGTTGTGGGATTGAAAAAAGAAAAGTGACTTGTCAGCACCTGAGGTGCATAAAACCAAATCCAGCTGATCAGAGATGAGTCTACTGTGTCCTGTGAAGTGCTCCCAACTACTTTTCCAGAGATGGGTGTGCTGCTCATGCAGAGATGAATGCACAGTGGGGAAGGCCACGTGGCTTCTGTTTTGGTAATAAGTGGTTTGACCACAACAGCCCCACTGGCCACAAAGCACTAAAGGAACAGTTGCAGAGATCCTCAAGCTACCCAGGAAGAAAAACAGCACATCAGGAAGAGCAATTAATTGGCTGCTATATCCATATTGTACTGCTGTATACTGGAAAATAATTGAGTGGTGTGATTTAAGCATATTTAGTTTGAAAAGTGGTCTTTCCTTAGCTAGAATTGTAATATGTTTTTACAAATTGAAGTTTTCCTTTTTAAAATGATCACTCACTCTTGAGAGATGCCAAACATGCACACCCAATGTCACAACTCAGCTTTGCATTTTTAAATAGTACTCTTAGATTTAAACAATATAAATACTCTGTTGAAAGCATTTCTAAATACCCACCATTCACACTGCCTGCCTGAAGGGAGATGGGGGAATTAAAAACTGAAGGAGAGAACTATTTCAGAGCTAATAAAAGCTGCAGCAGAAGGGACAGAGCACAGCACTCCAACCCTTTTGAGAGCTGTATCTTTCCCAGCCTTTACAACTGTGTATCAGCCCAAGCTCACCATAGCACTACCATACCCTTGTTGTTTCACAGAGAGGAGTATGTGAATATTGCTCACATATTTTCTTTTTCAGAGAAATACATTGTAAGAAATAGTGTCTTAAGACTCTGGCTTGGGAAAATGACTCAGAAAAGACACCAATCCATGGCAGAACACAGCCCTGTGGAATTACTAACCCGCTGAGCCAAAAGGAGAAAATGAAGATGATTCTTGAAATCTTCACAGAGAGACAGACTGCCAGCACAGGAAGCCACAGACCAACTCCTGTGAGCGCTTGGGGAGATCATCAGCAACCTGTCAGGCCTGGAGCAATCCTGTGTGAGAAACCTCATCATTTATGGGCACCTACTTGTGCTGCAGGGCCAGGAGAAAAAGCATTTACTTCTTGCTAAAAATATTTCCTTCCCCTCTTCAAAATGACAAAAGTATAACTGTGCCTGACCTATTTTTTGTCCTTATTCATTCTGTGGAAATCCTGCAAAATTGACACCTAATTTCCACGTGCTGTTGCTTAGCTTCCTAAATTATTAATGAGTGTAATAATTATCCCTTTTCATCATCACCTGGGTCAGGGAATAGATGCAAAGATTACAATCACATGACCACCCTCACATCCAAGCATTTTTATGGTATGGGAAGATCCCTTCACCTGTTTCAATCCATAAGCTGTATTACATTTGCATTTGATACCATGGCCTAATGATAGATTATGTCTAGAGTTGGTCTACTCTAATTATATCAGCAGTGACCCAGGGTCGAGCACAAAAGTACAGGGGAAATAGGGACCAAAACTCAGGGATGTCTCACTCCTTTAATGCAATCAAGAGTGGTGCCAGCTGGAGCCAGAAGCCATCAGAAGTGAGGGAGCACCGGGTGTGCTGATTCTGACATGGGTTTGCACAGAGGAAGTGAGGAGAGGGGAGGTGGGACTGGTAATGGGGTCTGACAGGGAGCTACTGACTGACAGGAAAACTTCAAACATCTTGAAAATGTCCAGAAGTATTTCAAAAGTGAAAACAAGGGATATTTCCACAGCTGCACCTGTACCTGCAGAGCTGTGTCAGCTCCTATTAGAATGTGCCCAAGAGGAGGAGCTTTTCTGCTGGATTAGCTGTCCATTCTCCCGAGGCCAGCGATAGACGTCCTCATCCAGCACTTCTGGCTGAGCTGGCTCAGGATGTTCAGCTTCACAGGTGTCCACCAGCACCTGCCAGCTGGGAGCTGCCCCCCAGAAATCTGTGAGCACTCTCATGCTTTGGACAAAGCTGGATGAGTAAGCTGTAACCACTTTCATCAGCACTTTAAATCTCACCTGGGGTGGGGCAGGGCACAGTCTCTGCTGCTGGCACAAAAAGGGGACTGCAGCCTCCAGCAAAGCAGTAACAAGTACAGGAGGAAAATAAGGTTTTCAGAGGTCACAGCTGTTTGCTATGGGAATGTCTTCCATGGTCACAGCTGTTGGCAATGTGTCTTTTCATGGCCTGAACAAAATCGAGGTAACAAAAGCACAGCTGGCCATCTGCAGTGGTAGATTTACACCTTTTCCTGGCCCAGTTGACCCTCACAGGACCAGAGCTTGAGGCCACAGTCCCAGCTGGGTTCTGCTCTACCCACAGGAGATGGTTTTGCTCTCAAGGCTGTAGGCATGGAGCTGTTCAGCTACCGTAGCTAAATTCAACAGGGATCACGAAATGGAGCTCCTGACCACCAGGATACACACTTCGGGAAGCTGCTCCTCAAGGAGATGCATGAAACAGCCACGGTGCCACCTCAGCTGGGCATCGGGCACCCTGCAGGACAGGGGCAGCGAGGACAGCAGGGCAGAAGGCTCTGAAATAGTCCCCAACACGTGGCCGGCCGTCAGGAGATCAGGCTCTGTTCCGAGCCAGCTGTGGGAAAAGGGCAGCTGAGAGGAGGAATCAGTGAGATAAGGGGAGTCTGGTTGCAGGTGGAAAACAGGGAACTGGAGCTCAAGGAAAGCAGGACGGGACAAAGAACAAATAATGAGCACCGAGAGCTCTGAACAACCGCGTTCGCCCTCCCGCTGCCCTGCCCATCTGCTTGGAATTTGTTTTCAAAACAAGTCCTATTTTCCCTATGCCTGCCCAGATCCAAGCTCCCATCTTGTCCTTTACGGTTCCAGTGCTGTCACTCAAAAACATTTCGAGCAGAAAAGCCGAACTGAGAAACAAAGAAAATGTATTGTTTAACTCTCACATTCTCCACCTCAGTAAGTTTCTCTCAGCTGTGTTTTCCCTTCACTTATTCAGGTCAGAGCCTTTATTTACAGGCACTCAGACACAAGGCTGATTTCACATGACTGACTGTGCTACAAATTCATCACAAGTCCCGTCTGTGTCTGACATGGAGATCCAAACAAGTGCACCCTGTCGGAGCACCCCCAGCCGCCGAGCTGCATCCGCTGACCTCCCGTGCAGCGCAATGAGGGCACCGGGACAATGAGCGCCCCAAAGGGGGCTGCCAACAGCCCGGGCCGCAGCTCCTCTGCACCCCCGCCAAGTTACGAGGAACGGCACGCACTGAAAGGGCTTCAGCTCCACCCTGTGGTCATGAGGAGCTTCCCAAACCATTCCTCTGCCCGTGGGACCAGGGACACCACTCTGGGTTTTTAAGCTGAAGCGCTGGACGCCTCTGCATGGGCACTGCCGTCTCACAGCTTGAGCTGTTCCAGGCTCCAGTACCTCTTCCCTTGTGGTTTTGTGCCTTCATAAACCGGGGGTTAATCGTTACTCTGAGATTGTACGCACCAGCCATCGCCATCCTCTTTGGGATTTGTGAATTCTGAACATTTCACTCACCATCTTCCAAACCACCACCTGGCTGGGCTTAGCACCACAACCTCACCTCTCTCCGCAGTGATTTTGGGAGCGATTAGGATGTACAGCTTCTCATCTCTAACTCCTGTTCCTGCCTTTAAACCACTTTTCATATTTCTCTGATGAGATACTGCTTGCTGATATAACTTGCAAATAACTTTTAGAACTGGGGATGTTATTAAGGAATGTTTTTCTTGCCTAAGTTTTCAAGAAGGGAACGGCTCTCTAAATGAAGTTGCAATTTTAATGGCAGGAACCTCGAGAAATTCAAAGCTTGCTCCAGCTCTGTTGGTTGGCCAGTAATTAAATAGTTCATGTCTGACCTAATTAATGCTCAAATACACATCAGCAGCTTTCAGGCTCTAAGGCACAAATTTGTGACAAGTGAGGTTCAGGCAAATACCGCCTCTTCACCCACCACAAAACCCCCTGAGTATCCCTGTCATGCAGGATGCTTTAGGGTGGCACTGAAATGCCTTTTGGTGACTCTGGGCAGCAGGTTCTGGATTAGACAGACTCAGGTCCTGTGTAAAATGTTAGAACCCTTGATTCTATTTCTCATCACTGCTCTGGTCCTTCCTACCTACCCCAGGTGCTCTTTCTCAACTTTTCAGAAGGTGTGTCACATTTTTTACCTCTTTATTACCCCCATATCAGTATCTTTGCTGTGGTTCTATTTACATTTCAAAGTGTTGAGCCTGTAGCATGTCTGTGAGTTTTGAGATTCTAATTAGATGAAGTGCCTCATTTTTATATAAATACTCAAAAACACATGCAAAAGCTGAAATATATTTTAATCAATGTGTGCTGCATGTAAGCAAAGCTGTGGGTTTTTTCCAGTCTGAAAAGCCTCCAAAACTATTCACTTCAAGCATTCCCTTGTGTGTTCTCTCTCACCTACGTAGAGAGGCCCATATTTATTTTCATTTTAATAATATTTTCACCACAAAACTGGTTTGATATGTTTAGTTATCAAACTGTATCACATTCATCAATTAAGGCTTGGAAATGATACACAAACAACATGAAAAAAATATGCAGCCATCTTTCCTTCTCCCACGCAAAATCTAACTTGTAAAACCAGAATTTCGGGCATTTTATAGCAGCTATTTAATTTTTCAGCTCATCCCAGATCAAACTAGTTTTATGTGCAGCAACAACTTGTACAATTTACTGAGTAAAGCACTGCTATGGTTTCACTTGCAGGAGAAAGAGAAGCAGCCAATGCATGGAGGCTCTGGCACACACCTACTGCTGCCAGTCTGGGAAGTGGGAGCAAGGTGAAGAAAAGGTGCTTGCTTCTGTTCCATATGAATTCAGCAGGTGTTTTATCATCAAACCCCTCAAAATCTGACCCCTTGTTAGCACAAATGCAATGCCAAGGGAGTCTGTGAACCCTTGGCTTTGAAATAACCCTCCCTCCATCTGTGCCCACCTCCCTACCTTTTTGGTAAACAAAACCTGAAAGAGACAGGACAAACAAATTTCTAAGAAAAAGGATTCACTTTACATACAGAACAGTTGTTATTTCAGTCCTCCCTTTGCCTATGTCATATAGCAAAGCCACAAGATACATATTTTGGGGTTTGCCATTTAGTCACTAGCACAAGCACCTCATTTCTGGGCTTTCATTAAATCTTTGGCCAAATACAGCCTGATGACACAGCTCCAAATATTGCTTTAGCACTCAAGTGAATTTTCAGACAGAAAAAGGCATTTCAGAGCCCCTCACCTTCCAAAAGATTACCACACCCACAGTTCATATTTTAATAAACTTCTATCAGGTAGATTAAACCCTGGATAGAAACAAGCATCCAGCTGCCAAGCATGTAACTGTTAGACCACAACAAATGAGAAAAAAATCTCTGGCTTCTACCAAAATCATGGGTTGAGGGGCAGAAAAGCTTTGATATTTTTATGAAACATTTACCTTCAAACATAATTTCCACAGGCACTGAGGCTGCACCTGAAGGCTGCACTGCTGGGGAGAACTGCTGTAGAAGTGGCCTGCGGGGCAGGAACGTGGCAGGTAAACACAAGGGATGTCTGCATGGAGATAATGGGATATAGGGCAGCAGGAAAAAGTGTAGCTTTAGGGGATGGAAGTGCTGCCACTGACACTTTCCACATGCCAGCAGAGGTGATGGTGACTTGGTTGACATTGCATGAACAGTAATCTTTGTGAACAGACACTCTGAAGCATAAAGCTGAACTGGGGAGCAGGAAACGAACGCTGTCCCTGCTAAAATCTTGTAATGCTGAAACCATTTTAGTGGCAGACAAAAAGAATTGAGCTAGATTCACTCTGAACAGTTCTACATCTACATTCTACCTTGAGATCAGAGATAAAAGGAGCAGGTACTTCAGTCTTTGCAAGTTTTCCATCCCTATTTTTCAGCTCCATGGGTTAAGGAAGAGACATAAGCACCCAAAATCTGGTGTGGTTACATGATCCTTATCTCCTGCCTGCATTACCTGGTGTCTGCAAAACGCAGTGACTGAGACTGTGTGCTGTGCCTTCTGAAGTTACAGTGTGGGGAGGACAAGACAGGACTGAAAATCAGCTTTTTAAAATTCCTGGACCACTGCACTATTCAGTGCCAGTACCCTTAGATGTGTATCAGGACAGTATCTAGCCCAGAGTAATTTCTTCTTCTTCAAGCATCTGAGGTAGAGTGATCTATTTAAATTCCCTGCACTTCACCACTCAGCCTGACCTTTACAGTCAGCTCAAAAGCATTCAGAAGGTGTATGCAAATATAAAAGATGTAATTGTTAGAGCTCGTGTTTCAGGGAATGCAAATAAGAGCAGCATGGAAGGGGGCCAGGCCTGTTTGGGGTGTGATTTACAGAAGCAATTGATG
This sequence comes from Hylia prasina, assembly GCA_013397195.1. Lineage (NCBI taxonomy): Eukaryota > Metazoa > Chordata > Aves > Passeriformes > Sylviidae > Hylia > Hylia prasina. The sequence continues at coordinate 851,621 of VYXD01000272.1, read as the reverse complement.
TGGAAGATCCCAGCGTTAGCAGGCACAGAAGAAATGATATGCAGCCAGTTCTGAACTGCAGCAATTTCCAAGTTCTTCTTGGCCTTCCAGTTTGTTCTCCTGGGATAAGTTTTAGGGGCTGTGCCAGGGATTAAGGGCCCTGGCTCGCACTCCTTGTGTTGTGCTCTGGACTGGGTTTCTGCCACCATAAACCAGAAGCAATGGGTTGCCTTTAGTGTTAGTGTTTCAGAGAGAGTGTTACCAAAACAGCTTCTCCAACAGTCCACTGAACCAAACATAAAGGATTTTGCTCCCGACAGCCACAGCTGTGTGTCCCAGGGATAGTGCAGGCATAGCACAGTGTCCCTTTGGATTTGCTTACGTCATCTCACAAATCTGCATGCTCTGATGCCTGTGATAAATTTGTGCTTTAAACCACTAATGCTTCAGTCAGAGCTGAGCTCGGGGGATTTTACAGCACTATTCCTGTCTGCCTCCAGCTCCACAGGGGGCTTGTCTGGCTCCAGAACTGGGAGAGAGGCACCAGCAGGAAACACAGGGAAGGGACATGTCTTCCTAAGTTCTCGCCTCCACAGTTCACAGCATACAATCCAGACAATCCTGAATTTTGCATTTCTGCTGGTTTTCTGTTCCTGGCAAACTGGGTGCCTGAAGAGGGAGTGAATACACCAAATTCCATGGTGGAAGTCCTTGGTTGTGGTGTAGCTCAGCATGAAGCCAAGGTAAGCCCCACAAAGCCTCTGCTGGGAACATGGTATTAAAATCCTCACATGCAGATAACCTTCCTTCATTCAGGGCTGGATCTGTCCTGCTTGCCTAGCACACATTTTGGATGGAGCCACAAAGGCCAATCCTCAGAGGATCCTGCCCTCTTGGAATAACACACTGAAATGTGCAATTAGCACCCTCCAAAATGTTGCCTGAGATGGCACAAAAGCTGAGTCTTTTTTTAGCCCTGTTTCCAGTGAGCAAAGCATCCAGCCCATGTGACAGTAGTTCATTCTTAGGATTTCTATTGACACGTGGGAGAAATTAAATTCCCTGATATGTGTAAAAAACTTCCATCCCTGCAAAGGAGATGCACAGTGGGTGGTGTTCCCATGGCTCCCGTCTGGTTTGCATGGCTACATGTGGAACAGCCCTTCTGTGCCTGCTGTCTGTCAGGCTGATGAGCCAGGTGGGATTCCCTCATTAATTTCTGCACAGTGAATCATTAATTACTACGTCCAAACCCAGTCAAGGTATTACTACTATATGTAGTTGTACTCTACCTGTCTGTACTTTCAGTACTTTCCTTCCTTTTCCCACACCTGAACCCTGTTCCTTTTATTCCAGCCCATTCAGTTAGTTTTCCAAGATGATCTGGTCCTCACATGTTTGAAGATAGCTCCCAAATTTGCATCCTCCACAGTCTTGTTGCATATCCATGCTGTTTATCTTGAGGTCAAAGTCAATAAATTCTAATCAAGGTCTTGGAACTGCAGTTTATGACAATTTACTGCCCTCCTTTGCAGAGAGATTCTTACCTTCCATCTGGTAGTAATCTTCTGAGCTCCACTTAAAGCAACAGCTTTCCATGTCATATCCAGGGTCTATCCAAAGCTGAGGTAGCAAGATCTGCAGCATATCCCTCATGGGGAAAGCCCCAACTCCCAAACAGGAGATATTCCCTATTACCACCCCTCGGTCACAGAAACATGAGGCTCTTTACTCACAGTCTCAAGGCTTGGCCATTTTGTTGGGGTGAGAATTTGCTATGGGAGAGCAGGTTCCGTGGTGAGGAGCCTTCAGAAATACAGATGTGGAGGCTACAGACACAAATGCTGTCAGCTCTTCCAGAATTAAGATCTGATTCCTTGAGAGCCCAGGTTCAGAGTGAACCACAGAATTCTATGGCAGCTGCTTGACAGCTCAAGAGAGATCCTTCACCACAGTTCCTGCCAGCCACCATGAGGCCCTGCTGCTGAGATGGGCTGTCCTGCTCTCTGTGAGCACAGGAACTGAAGTGGCCTTCAATTCTCATGGGTTTCCAGCTCATCCCCACAGATATGAGCAAAGCCTGTGATTGTTGCTCTGTGTCCACTTCTCATGTCAGGCTTTTTCTTTACATCAGCGCATTATTGCACAGCCATTACTCATTAGCTCACTTTTCCTAATAAATATCCCTTCTGTAAGAGAAATATTGCAGCCCAGCTGTGTGGGTAGAAAGGAGAGATTTGTTAACTCGGCAGCATCTGCTTTGTCCTGCTTTTTATGTTCCTAGTACTTCAGTGGGACACAAATTAGAGGGCAGCATGAGCAGAAAGTCTCTGTGGACATTGTCACAGCAGCAGATTTTGATGTGGTCTCAGAGAGGTCTGGAGTTAGCAGGGATGGCCTAAGGCTTTCAGGAAAGATGAGCATTCTACTGACAGCCATTCCAAGTGGATTGAATTGCAAATGTTACCACTGAACCTGTTTGCTGATAAAGCTTGTAGCTCTCCCAGCATCTGCACAAGTGTATTTGCCCAAGATACTCCACATACTTGTTTTCCATGCTGATAAGGGAGCAGTGGTTAAGGAAACACTTGTAGCAATGAGCGTGTTCGTGTCATGCCTGTGTAGGAATCATTTATCAAATTCATTCCAGACTCACTCCAGTAGAGGCCCCTGCAATAGCTGTGACCCTTAGAAGTGCAGCAGGAACGTGAGAAATGAGGAAAAACTGGGCACCAGTATGGTATGTACTCACCCACCACTCACACAGCTATTAAGGAGACTAAAATGAAATTAAAAACTTGCAAGTTCCCTGGGGAGCCCTGGCAATGAGAACACCAATCTCCACATGGAAGAACTACAGGTAGGTTGAAATAACGATGCCAAAACTTCTGATTCACTGCATTTTCTCCTTTCCCACGGGGAAAGCAGCCAGCCTGTCACAAACTGGGCTGGGGCCAGGTCCAAGTTAAGCAAATTCCAGGTCTCTGGGCTCCTCCAGGTTTTCTGTCTGCTGATAAAAACCTTTGGGCCACCACTCAGATGAGCCCACCAGGACGGTCTCTTTATGATGATGCACATCTCGCCTTCAAATCCCTCATCAAAGCCAACTGCAAATGCTGTAATGGAAGGTATAAAAACTTCATTGTCACTTTAAAAATTTCAAACTATTTGATTGCATCCTGCTTTGTGTCTGGGGGGTGGGTCAGCAGACAAAGTACTGGTGCTGATGCCCCAAAGACTATGGGACAGTGACCCTCCTATTACCTCGTGCCAAGGGGTGTAATTAATATATCTGGAGCAAAACCTGATTTTAGTGTTTAGGGCCAGGGATAGGCCAGGTCAGTATTTATTGCCCCAATCTGGAAGGGCATCCATTGTTGGGGAGCATGAGCACGAGATCAGGCCTGGCCCAGTGAAAGAATAAATCAGTACCAGCACAGTCCTACACCTGGGCAAACTGCAGGAAAACTGTGAATCCAGGAAAGCTGCACAGAGCCAAATCACCAGGGAATCACCTGCGCAAATCTTTGCATCCAGAACCAGCCAAATACCTGGATCCTAAAATCATCCTGAAATCAGATGCCTGTGTATTTTTGACCCAAGGACTATCCGAGCTGCTCCCCGAGGATAAATCTGCCGAAGCAGCTCATTCCTGCCCTGCAGCATTGCAGCCATTCCTGCCCCGGGCTGAGGGCAGGGCAGCAGCTGTGCTCCACCAGAGCTGGTGACAGGACACCCACCCAGCTCCTCTGGGGAGTGCCGTGGCTGCAGGCTGCAGGCAGGGCCCGGCAGCTGCTGCCTAGGGAGGTCATTTCAGTAGTTTTGCAAGGCCCTTGGAAAGCACTGTCAGCACTATTGACAGTAAATGGGTCTTTTTCCCCGGGATTTCTGATCTCTGGGACAAGCACTGCTGCTCGCTGTGAACTCCCCAGGTGCCCCTGATAACCCCGAGCCTCTGTCCCTGACCAGGGCAGGAGAAACCCTGCAGCCAGGTGGGAGCAGTAACTGGGGATATGATGGCAGATCTCCAGAGCACATCATCACAGCAAACACCCTCAGGAAAACCCCCAGCAGCTGCCAGACAGCAGCACCTGGGCAGAGCCCTCACCACACCGGGAGCGAGCAGAGCATCGCTGTGGGGAGCTGCGAGCGGGATCGAGGACACGGCTCCCTTCAGCCTTTGCATCTTCCCCCTTAGGCACACGGCTGATTCCAGCAGTGCAGTTGTCGAGTCAGCAGTTGGGGCAGATGGACTTTCCATTTTAAGATCCCTGTTTTCCCAAATCAACAGTCTGGAATCCGCCCACGGGAAGAGTGTTTCTTAAAAAAAAAAAAAAAAATTCCAATAATTAAACAAAAAAAATCCCAACACAAAACAAAACAACTCCCCTCCCCCCCCCAAAAAAAACAACAAAAATCCACTACAAAAAATATGTAACTGAGGGAGCAGCAATCTCTCTGCCCTTCAGTCAACTCCAGAGGAGATGGCAAGTATTTTATCCACTTTTTTACCTTTACTGGTTGCTGCAGCAATGACTTCCTAAATGCTCCCCAGTAGAGCACAGATCCTGGCATGACAGGGAGCTGCCACTCCCTTTCCCAAAGAATGAGAAAAATATGAAAGGCTCTACTTAATCCCAGTTATGACAAATCTCTATCAGGTCCAAGTTCTTCTGGCCTTCCTGATCTTAATAACCATCCAACAATATAAACCAAATTTTTGCAGTACCTTCTGGAACTGAGGAAAAGGGAAGTTGGTCCTCCACCAATCCTTCTCACCAGGGAAGTCCTGAGTGCTGAGGTCCTTTGAAAGTGCTGAGGGAACCAGTGCACACAGAGGTGTCACTCAGGAACAAAGCTTTGAACTGTGAGGCAACAGGCCATGGATCCACACCTGAGGTCCAGGGAAAAGGGACATGCTCCACGTACAAACCCAAGGGCAAGGCCCCATGTCCAAAGGGATGTGTGCTCCCAGGCACTGCATCTAACTGGGAGGCCAAAGTAAATTATTTCTCGGGTAAGAACTGAAATCCACCCAGCAACTTTTCGAAGACTTTAGAGAGCTGCTTTTTACTGGACATTTCTAGTTTGTGTCCCTGGTAAGGGGAGCTCCTCCTCCTAGAGATGCTGCTGGCTCTGCAACAGGATGTTCTGCACAGCTGTGGAATTCTCAGGGTGTCACAGCCCCTGTGTGTGACACCTGTCCTCTAAGGGAGGAAGGGCAAATCCTCAGAACAACCCCTCCAGCAGTAACAATCCATAGTGGAGTTTCAAGTAGGGTCCAGTGTGGATGGTCCATGTCTGACCCTTGTGAGGACAGGGAAGGGCTGAGTAACGGCATCCTGCAGCTCAGCTCTAACTCCTCCTCCCTCACTGTGCAGAACTTGCTCCTTGCCAAGCAGAGCAGGCACTGCTCCCACCATCTGCATCCTGCTGCCAACAGCAGCCTGGACAGCAGAGAAAAGGCAGTGAGAAATGTCACTCATCTCTGTGCAGGTCACGTTTCACTCCGAGTTAGATTCTGTCATCACTGTATCATCCTTCACTGGGGTCAGCACTGGGTGTTTGTCCCTTGTGATCCCCCTCCACTTGTGACACAACAGCCCTTTGGGTCCCAGTGAAAGCTGGGAAAACTTGGAGGGTGCTGCGAACATCCATCCTGAATGCCCTGCTCCTGGCAGCCACCATGGAATCTGAGATACTGGTAACAGTTTCTTCCATTTCAGCCCAGGCTGCTTTTCTACTGAGCTGGGCTAAAGAGGGTCCTGAAAAGTGGGCTCAGGTCTACAGAACTGGCATTTCCAATGGCATCAGCGAGATGGAGCTGAGTAAGGACAAGGAATTCATGCTGGCTGCAGGAAGAACTGACAGGTAGCCAGGTTTCATGCCTACAACCAGGATATTTGATCTGCCCCTCACAGCAAAAAGCAGGAATTTAATACATCTTCTGGAGACATGAGGATATTGAATCTGTGGGACCAGGAGAAAGGTGAAGGACAGCAACGTGAGATGGATCCTAGCAAGCCCAAGGACTCTCTTCTCCTGACACTCATATCCCAGCATAAGCAAATTACTATTCCACCTGCTAACATATCTAAACAGCAGCTGCTGCTTAATGTAAAGCAGCAGCACACGTCCTTGGAAATCAGTCAAGGTTGTTATACTTGGATCCTTCAGGCTGGAGGGCTCTTGGAGGGGAGTTTCTCCCAAGGAATTTCCCAAATGAACGGCAAGAGTGGCAGGACAGGCTCCAGAGCCCTGTGTGCTCTGTCCAGAGTGGCTGGAAATGGGAGAATTTGCACATTCACATACGGTTTTACACAGTGGAGTAAAGTGGAATTCAAAGCCCTCTGCAGGATGGAATGCCTGAGTTTGGGACAGAAAAGCCCAGACTTGCCCCAGTTGACGCTGTGTTATCCCAGCACCATCCTCAGTGGTATATGTGCAGTGTTCCTGCTGCACCTCACCCCTCACTTCACCTTCCCTCGGCACAGCCTTCGCTTGTTTCCCCCTTCCCGTCTCTCTCCCGCTGATTCTGCCCCTCTTCCCTTCCCCGGACCACGACAGCAGACATGTCACTGGCATCACTTTGCCCGCCAGGTCTGCATCCCCTCCCGTCCCTCCTCTCGCCGGCCTCTCCTTGCCTCCTGCGCGGGCTGTGGAGCCGGGGGCGGTGCTGGGCAGGGGCAGGAGGTGGGAATTGACGGCTGCCCCTCCTGCAGAGCCGCCGGCCGTGCCCCTCCCGCCCCGGGTAGCCGTGGACACGCAGGGACACAGCCCGGGCACAGCTCCGGCAGCCCCGGCAGGAGCAAGGCGGGACACGCAGGGGCTGGAGCGGAGCACCGGGGCAGGGCTGCCGGGTGCATCCTGCAGGCTTCCAAGCGATGGAGAAAGAATAATTCTGTGCAATGAAAATGAAGAGACTTTCCCAAACATCCCCTTGAGTACGGAATTTACGCTCAGTAAGTTCACTGTGGAAGGTTTTCTCATTCACCATACACAAGATTTCATACACATATGAAGAATAAATGTAAATATCTTAAGAGTCCAGCATTTGATGTGAACCTGCATGTCCATGCCTCCAACTCTGCAGCTTTGGGCTGCTGTGTGAGAGTGTGTAATTGAGGAATGGAGTGAACAGGAAAACCAGGCTGATCACATTCCGTGGTCTGGCGTGAGGGGAATAACCACCTTAATTAATACAGGGACACTCTTTCCAGCACTCAGTGAAAAACCCCAGGGCCAAAGGAAGCAGAGAGCAATTCTCCGTGTCTCCACAGCTTGTCGCTCTCTCACTCCACAACGCCAGATACTTCCCAGCTTCAGGACGCAGGAAATGATCCCGTTCCCCTCGGCCCCGCAGCCCTTGGTTTGCTCAGGCTGCTCCAGGCGGGAGCTGCTCATTTTGTCTCAGTAGGAATTCCTTCCCCTCCACCCTCTGCATTTACACAAACACAACCTCAGAGCACAGAAAAGAGGGGGACTTTAAATCAGCGTAAGTTTACAGAGTCCAAACTCTTTAAAGTTTATTTGTATTCTTTGTAGGAATATCAATAAAAGTCCTCAAATGTATCTATATCTGTACATATTACAAGAACCTTCAAAAATTATTCACAGAACAAAAATAAATCTTCTTTAGAACAAACCCAGGCAATGAAATGCAGAAATGGATCTCAGAGACCAAACAGTCCAGTGCTACAAGCATAAAAATACGGCTTGAAAAACAAGTTTATTCCTTTTTAAAGGTGTACTTTGTTGAAATAAAAAATAAATTATTTAGAGCTATCATTGTAGAACAGTTCTGTGTAGTAACACTCTTATTAAGGCCCTTGAGACAGAAAATCTATTTTTGCAGGTAGGATTCCTGGCAGGCATGATCTGTAAGGACATGCTCATTCTCCTGGGAGTTAACATACTGTGGAGAAGGAAACACCTAAAAACATCACCCTAAATTTAACCCTTTTTCCTCTGGCAGACTCAGCTGGATACCTGTGGCTGACCATGCCCACCACTGATGGAAATGCACGTCATGGTTCAACTCGGACAGGAATTGTTTTGCAGGAACAACACAGGCATTTTTGCAGAATACAAGCAGAATTCATCCACACAAGTAAGTATTGCTGACACATTCCATAGACATGGCTGTAAAATTCACAGACTTCAGAGTTAAAAGCTGGTGGGTTTATGCAAGCAAGCATTAAAATATGAAATGAATATATCATGGGGGAAAAACTCACAGCCAAACCAAAGCAATTATGTGAATGCAAAATAAATCCCATTTCTTTGACAGTTTATTAGATGGATAAAGAATTTATTAGTGGACACACCTCATATTCTCTAACTAGAAAAGACACACATCCCTTTCCATGCTCCTGTAGATTCCCTGCCTGAGTTATGCCACTGGAGAGGAATGTGGCAAAATGTGTAGCTGTAGGGATCTGTGCTTTTGTAAAAAGCTGCCCATTTCTGATACACCAGGGAAGTAACAGTTGGTAATTCCTAGATGTAAAATCTATTTCCCCTAAAAAAAAAAGGGGGGGCCTGAATTCCCAAAGTTGCAAAGAAGAGGGATTTACAGGATGCTGCCCCTAGGCCATGCTCCCACTGTCCCTTGTCACCCTGCTCACCTCACACACTGCAGACACCACACACAACCTGCCAAGAGGCCACACACAAGAGGCTGCTCCATCTCCCTGCCCTGCTGTGCTGGCCTCAAGCTTTTCCTGAGTGCTCAAGAAGCCCAGGTGGCTTTGAGGTTTGGAGAGAACCCTCCTAGAATGCTACCAAATGTGGCCAGCACGGCCAGAGACACCAGGATGGGGTGACTTTCCTGTTCAGTCTGAGGAACACGAGCATTCCTCCTCCAGGCTAGCCAATTTTTCCTGCACTACTTCATCTGTTCCCCAGTGAGAGCAGCAGCTCCTTGCACAGCATTAGACACAGCCCTCAGCCTTTGCTCAGAGTGTGAACCCAAACCAGCATCTGCCATGCTCCCCATCACATGCTGCACCATTTACTCCCTCACTGCTGCAGAGCCCACTGGCCACGAGTCTAAACCCAAAAGTGGTCAGGCCCAGGCAGGGCTCCTGCTCCTGAACAGACACGTGGTTTAGTGCCACTTGGATTTCATCAGTCTGGACAAAATAAAAACTGGCATTTTCCCATATTGTCAGCTTCAGGCAGCTGCAAATTTTTCTGGAAGACTGCTTGGTAACAAACTAGGAGAGACAGCTGCCTGCAGGACTCAGTTTTGTGCTGCAGCAGATCAATTCCAGTCTTGCAGCACTGACTCTGCAACCTTGACCCCTTGGCAGCAGGAGCTGGAGGAGCGTGCTTGGCACCTTGGGGGAGAAACTGGAAGAGCAGAGAAACAACCAGCCTAGCAATGTGCTGTGAGACCACAGAGAGGTCAGGCTCTGAGAGAGCCACTGCTTTTTCCTACAAGCATTCTACAAGCTTGAGAAACACACAGGAGAAGGTATAGTATTGGAATGATGCACTGCCAAAGGCCTCACCAATTAGGGATTATTTCCCCTCTAAAACCCCAGGCTGAAATGCTGCCCCTATTGTAGAAACCAAAGTGGACACATCAGAGCCCTCAGCATCAAACCACTCAGCTCAGCCAGCAACCTCTGACACTACCAGAGCACTGGGGAGCTCTGGGGAAAGATGTTTCCCAAAATAATGCCAGAGTAACTCTCCTAGAACACCACCTCTGCTTCTGCCTTGTTCTGTCAGTGCAGCCCCACGGGCGCTCACTCACGCACGGTCACAGCACACCCACGTCACCTGCATGGTGCCACAAGGGAGCAGTTCCCATGGCCATCCCAAAAGGGATGGGAGCACGTTCCCCCATGCTACAGCTGTGCAAATACAGTACATGGCTACAGGGACACGCAGATCCCACAGAAATAGCCCACAAAAGGGGTTTCTGTAGCAGAGGCCCTCACGTGACAGCTTAAACACAAACTGGAGAAGTTGCTACGGCTGCAATGCCGGAAAGGGAGAAAAGAGGAACTCAAAGGCACAGTTTGAGGAATAAAATATCCGAGGTCAGCAAGGATTTAGAGCTGGAAGACGGTTTGTCTAGTATGGAAAAGTAACCACTTTTGGCTGAGCCAATGCAGAGCACAACCCCAGGTGTGGCAGTGCCAGCAGCACCGAGTCCTGGCCGGGCAGCTGGAGCAGCTTTGATCCCAAAGAGCTGAGCATTAATCCCAAATCCCAGCTCACTGCTGTGCCCCAGAAGGCCTGGCTGGGATTGATGCACACACATCCTGCTGCACAGGGGTCCCTGCACTGATGCACAGAACACACGTGGGTGGTGATGGTAGCATGAGCATTGTGACACCAGAGCACACACACTGCTCTGCCACCTCCTGCATCAGCCACTGAGCTGGGATTCAGTCATTTCCAAAAACCAGGCAAACTTGGCAACAGACACCAGGTGTGGGTCTTGGTATTGCCAATAATTCACGTGCAGGAACTGGCTTAGACACTCCTGCGTTTTTCATGAGACAGCCCCACTGAGGCACCTCTCAAGGTTTTGTCTCAAATTGAAGTAAACTTTTCCAATTTCTGCAGCATGTGTGGATGGTTGATCACACTTGCTTTTATTGGTATGTGTCTGTAATTAACAGTTTCAATCAATGCTGCAATAATTTCATTTACTGTGCGAGTTTGAGGGCTAGAAATGCACAGCAAAACCTGGAAGTAAAAATTCACACTTGACTCCAGAATCTGGGATTTAAAAAAAACACAAACCCTCTCCCAGATTAAATATTGTGGCACTTGATGAAGTGATGAAAATTGACAATACCAAGCCATTTACAGTTCATCTGTTACAGGTTGTGAATGTCACTATCTCCCAGGAGAAGGTCACTTTGGAGCAATATCCCATTCACACACAGTCTGCAATCATGCTTCTATGAAACACAGCTGAAAGGAATTGGAGATGAAAGCTTAGTTAAAACTCCTGAAAAAAAGGGCTGTGTAAATAACCAAAAAAAAAAAAAATCCCTTTAAGGTATCCAGAGAAAGGAAAATTTCAGCAGAAATGGAAGATCTTTCAACAAAGGTGCAGAAAGCATCTTTCACTGGAACTACACTGGCTAAGCAAGTGGCTTAAATAGTGAAAATAAGCAAGCAATAAAATACAGAAATCCTCCAGAAAAAGGGACTTTTGCATATGGAATTTCCTGTGCTGGGCATGGGCACCCTTTGGTTAGCCCTTTCCCGAGAGGATTAACCTGTCTGTTCCGGATGGAGAGCAGAGAGGGAATTCAGGGTGCCGCTGGGAATTCAGGGGGCGTACGGTGGGGATTGGCTAGAAATCGTTAAAAAACTTATTTACAGGTCTGTAAATCCTCCAAACAGAAAATATAAAACTGCTTTAGAACTGGGGTAAAAAAGAAAGAATCCTACCACAGAATCCTGCAGATTGCCTCTGTCTGACAGGAAGCCTGACTGTGCAAATTCCAGGAACTCAGCTTGCTGCTCCACTGTGTACCTTCTTCAGAAAGACTGTTTTATGGCAAAGTCCTATCAAAAGTAGGTACGGGACACAGCAAGAGCCAGTTCTCTTGCTAAAACATTTGCTATCAAGTTTGCAATTCAGCTAAAGACCAGCTGGGGAAGAGGGGAATAAACCCAGCTGATGAGTTTTCCTATGGAATTCATTTCACTCCATTCATGTCCTTTTATCAGCCAGCTGCTGTCTCGGGTCACCCACTGCTCACCTCTCTCACCCACAACACACACACGCACACGCTCCCCTCTTCCTCCTCCCAGGACTGCAGTGCTTTCAACAAGAGAAAAACAACAACAACAACAATAACAACAATAACATAATAATAATAATAAAAAAAATAGCAATAATTAAAAAATCTACAGTATTCACTTCCTTTTGGTATATTACATTGGCATTTTCTGTACACAACCCAAGAGCTCCCTCTATTTACACAGTGATCCACAAGGACTTATTCTGGGGAGCCTGGTTCTCCTGGCCCTGAGTGGGGAATTAAAGCCCACCCTTCAAAGTTGCTTTTTCAATTTTATTGAATGTACAATACCATCTTAAAACAATTCAAAATACAATTTTAAAATACAATTCTAAAACAATTTTAGAACCATCTTCAAACAATACAATCTTCAAACAATACAATTTTTCCTTGTACAGAAGAACTATGTGCAACAATCAGTGACGGTGAGGGGTCTTGGCTCTGCTCCGTCTTGCTCTTCCACGGAGGTGGCTGGCAGCACCTGCAGAATTAGAAACTGCTGTTCTTAAATTCACCATTCTCCGTGATGGAAAGCTTGGGAGGGTTGCCATTCCGGACGTGCATGGTGTAGCGCTCCTTTACCTGCGTCAGGGCGCTCATCAGGCGCGTGTTGGCCGAGTCCAGGAACACGATCCGCTTCTCCTGCAAAGACACCCCCAGCGTCAGAGCTGCTGCACCCCCGGCGCCCTCGCTGGGCTCTGGGCAGAGGCAGCTGGGCCAGCATTCCCTGGCGGCATGGGCTGTCTGCCTCTTTCTGTTTTCTGTGCCACGGGCTCCTCTGCAGCCGCTCCGGCCCTCCGGGACTTTTTTGCGCGACGAATCCGAGTTACAGCGGGGAATTGATCCGGGCAAGGAGGCTCCACCCAGCCAGGCAGGGTTTTGCCACAGGGGAGCGGGAGGGTGTCGGTGTTAATAACAGTGGTAGCCAATTTCAGTGTTATATTTTAGAAGTACATTAGAAAAACAGAAACAGGCAGCAGAAAATAAAAGTGGTGGGGGGGTTTCATCTGGCAGAGAAAAGTGCAAGTGGCATCTGCCGACCATCGTCTCTGTGTTTTGGATGGAGTGTGCTCAGAGTAAACTCATGGGATGCTTGAAATAAATACATAAACAAAGAAATAAATAATAATAATAAAAAGCAGATAATGGCAGCCTGCGGTGACGGTGCAACAGCAACACAGAGAAGCAGCAGCCAAAGCTAATGCTTAAGGGTTACTGGAGGTGAGGGGGAGAGGGCACTGTGGGTGGAGGGGAGATGCCATCGACAGAACACAAAGAACAAACACGGAACACGCTGCTCCTAGACCCATTCCAGCTCGGGGGGCTCCCGGGCTCCACGTGCCCGGTTGATTGTTCTTGCACAGAACGTGCCAGCCTCCACTGGGGGCACACAGCTCAGGGATGTGTGCTGCTAAATGGACATGACCCATCACCAGACCCAGCCTGCTAACAGTGGGATATCTGCAGTGGGATATCTGCAGTGGGATGCAGCACCGGAGGGGCAAGCCAAGGAATTGTTGGCAGAGATGACAATTTCCATCTTTCCCCAAAAAATAATAGTAATGCAGTGCCAGAGACAGCAGGAACTGTGCTCTCCATGCCACCAGCTGATTGGCTTTTGTTCTTTGAGAAGGGAAAATGTCTGATTTGCTCAACCAAAAAAAGTTGCACGTGGGAACTCTTCCCAGTTCAGCCCATTGAGAAACAAAATGGAGGAAAAAATGATGCACGGAAGGCATAAACATGAAGGAACAGTTCAGACACACTGCTCAGGAACTCACGTGCTACCACAGCCCCTTGGGATTGGGATCCCAGCACATCAGTGTGTGCTACAGCACTAATCAGCAATGTCTGCTTTTCTCAGTGGGCTCCCCCACAGGGGTGAGTGCTCGGGTGCAAAAACAAAGGAGAATTTAAATTCTGCTTCTGTTACTGCCCTGAAGACACCGAGCTCTGTGTAAAGCCAACAGAGGAGGAGGGTGAGGCACGAGGCACAAGGCCTGCCTTAGCCCTCATCTTAATCCAGCTGATGGGAGCAGGGAGAACACAGAGCGAAGGAGTTACAGGCCTTTCCTCCCATGCTGAAATGAACCCTGCAGAACACAACTGCCTCAGCAGGAATGTGCTCTTCAGCCAGGCAAAGCTTCTACTCCTCTGATTGTATTTCACCTGGAACATACAATTTAAAATGAAAATTTTCCTTCTGAAACTTTTCCTGAAAAATTTCTAAAAAATCTTTCCAAGGAGTTGAGAATCAAAGGCTGGGTATTTTCAGACACTGCTGAGCACTCACTGAGCCAGTCTGCAGAACAGCTAGAAATCCACACCTGGAAAATCAATCTTAAAAGCATGAGCTTGGTGAGTAGAGGCATCTCCTCACTGACAGGAACACTGGATCTACCAGGCACGTCTCTCACACACTCAGGGCACAGGGAGCAGGAGGAGCTGGAATGGGTAGGAGGTCAGTGTGCTGGGCCAGGACTGGGTACTGCTCAGCTAGAGAACTGATTGGGTTTACTTGCCTGTTGGAATTATCTCATCCCCATTTATGACCTGTAATTTAACACAGCGGAGATGTCACTTGCAATAGCCACCGCGCCAGTTCTCTTTGCAGCTGCGCCGCTCTGAGGAGAGAGTCTGGCCAGACCTATCCCTGCTCAGGCTCCAGAGCCAGGAGAGCAGCTCGTGTCTGTGTGCTCAGGGCAGTGCTGGGAGCTGCACTGCACCCCTCAAACCATCCTGGGCCGGTGTCCCTAAGCACAGGATCCCAGGTCACTGCTGCTCCTGGCAGCCTTTAACTCTTCAGCCGCGTTCCAGCCCCACTCGATGAATCTCACACAGAAAAAGACCTTTCCTTCTCTAGCCACTGAAGAAATCAGACTAAATAAAATTTTCCAAGCATGACTTCAAGGGATTGCTAACCAGAACCCAGCAGACACCTGGGCTCTCCTGGTGAGTCTGTTCTGAATCTTTCACTAGTTTCCTCCTCTGCTCAGGTACTTGAGGAAGGACAGTGACAACTGCACTCCCCATGCACTGCCTAACAGTGAAGCAGTTGAGGTTTGCCAGTCACCTTGCTTGCCCAAAAATAGATAAATCGTTCATGCTTCTGTTTTGCTCCTATTTTTTCACCAGTTTCCACCACAGGTAATAAGTGCTGCCTCACTTGATGAAGTGTGATCAAGGACTGCACCTTTCCAGCCCTGAGGTCTGAAGGTCTCACAAGTCAGCAGTGGTGCCCTCTGCCAGCTGGTGACACTGGGATCACAGTGATCCATGCTCCACCTTGCTAGTCCATAACCAACACCAAGGCTGAGAGCCTCCCGGCACGCACAGGTAACAGGAGAGTTTCTCAGTCACAATCTCTCCCCTCTGAAAATCACTTTGCATGTTTGTTCAGTGCCCCTTCCACCTTCTTGAGGCAGATGAAAAATGCATCCACCCATTTCAAAATCCAGTTGCCTCCATGTCTATAACAGCAAGATGCCCTGACTGTGCCTATCTCCAAAAAAACCACAGCTCTTTGCTGCTTTATATTTTCCCATCAGTTCCACATGAGTTCAAGTATTTTTAATACCCCAATGCCATGTTCAACCATGTTCAGCTGAGAGTCCCACCACCACTCTTTGTGTAGGGAATAACTTAGGTTATTCCTGAAAGAATTATTAAAGCAAGTTTCCAGTTGGAGCTACTGAAAAGCCCAGAAGCAGGAAAGAGACCCTCCAAATGCAAATACCACAAACGTAACACGGCAGGCAGATACAAACCAGTCCCAGGTTCTGTGGTGGGATCAGCACAGACACAGAGGAAAAGCTGGAATGACCCCACAGGATACGCCCACATGCACTTCCCGCTGGGTTCCCTCCCCACAGCTGCCCGGGGTGGGAGCTGCAGGTTTGTGGGAAATGGGCATTTCCCCAGCAGTGCTGGGGTGAAATGCCACACGTGACATTCCCAGCACAATGCTCCGTTGCAGCATTCTCTTTCCTGGACTCCACTGTCCAAAGCCATGCTGTTGCTGGCACAGCTGAGATGCATGCACATGGCAGCTGAACTATGCTGGGGTGAGGCACAGCTTTCCCAGAGGTCCCAGGCCCACACTTGGAACAACATCTACACAATGCACTGCTATTCCTTTACTCCCTTGGGATCCCACAAAGTAGCAAAGGTTTTGGAGACGTGATCAGTCCTGGGATTTGTTGCCAGGCTGCCTCAAAGCCCAGGTCAGACAGAATTAATTAAAGCCCCCAGTTATCTCCCAGAGGCAATAAGTGACACGTGTGACACTGCGGGCCGATACAGCTTGGAAGATAGAGAACAGTGCTGGGGCAGGAGAGAGGGACCAATAACAAGTTCTACACAAGGTTCTGGGAGATCCCGAGCTCTTTGCCTACCTGTGCATCAATGATTTTCTGCTTTGCATCAATGACTGCTTGCATCTCAGCGTGATCCTTTTTCAGCTCCTCTTCAACAGCCATGAGTCTGATGAGAAAAGAGAGGGACAAATTAGGACAGTTTAATATTATTCCCAAGTGTTTCAGGTACTCTGGCCTGTTGGTTTGACTCTCTGCTTCCCCTGACTCTCCAAGAGAAGAATTCTGCTGCTCTCAGGAAAGCTTATCTCTCCATTTGACAATCCCAGTTGCCCAATCTTGTTATTTTCAGAACAGGCCATTACCAAAAATGCCATTGCTCTGAAAAACTAATCTCATGTACAGATTCCAAACGACAAGAACAACAAAATACCTACAGTAAGTACAACAGAGACCTAAGTTAAAAATTCCTAAATATTTCACTTTCCTGACAATCTCAGGCAAGTTTCCATGCCTGCATCCCCACTTCTTCAGCTCTAAGGATGGAGTGGCACAGGGGAGCTGCTTGTCCACCAGTCTTGAGCTTCCCAAAGCCTCACCTGCTGATGATACTTTTCATCTGGCTGTCCTTCTCCTCCTGCTGTCTGCGCAGCCTGTCCTCACTGTCTTCCAGTCGAGACTTGTAGTCTGTGAGCAGCTTCTGCATCTGCTGCTCCTGCACCAGGAGCCGCCGCTCGTACTCCTCCAGCCGGCGGCTGGACACCCGCAGGCGCTCCTTCAGCTTGGCAATCTCCTGCTCGTACTGGGGGTGCCAAGGAGGCAGCAGGGAATCAGGTGCAAAGGAGGAAAAAGGAGAGATCGGATGGTTATAAAGCTCTGCTGCACTTTAGGGGAGTTTTGAGGGTTTTTTTCCTGGTGAAAAATGAGCTGATTGAAGTAAAGGAAGTGAGAAGCAAACACAGGGGCGGCCGTAGAGAAGGAGCACATGGGCTCCCACTGGGCATCAGGCTGGTCCCATGCTGTGGGGCATGACTCTGCAGCACAGTTCAAGCAGTCAGAGGGCTCTGACATGGCTCCTCAGCCCTGTCTGGTCACATCCTGCCTTACTCCAGACTCCAGCAGTTCTCAGGCAGATGCTGCTAACAGGGCTCAACTGCAGAAATGGCCTGGGCTGCCCAAACTTACAAACCCAGACCTGTGTGGGACCCAAATAACTCATTCTTCAGGACCTAATCAATCAGGGCAGGTCAGAACAAACCAGTCACTGCAAACCAGAGCCTGTCAGGTTACTTGGCTGAGCTTTTGTTCTTCGTGTCTCTGTGGGCAATCATTTCTGCAATAGTGCCATGAATCTCAATATATTCCTATGTTTTGGGTTCATTCACCTTTCCTAACAATTCTCTGTTTCTGCTTTTTTGTCCACTAAATGTTCTCCTCACTCCTTGCCTTCTCAAAATACCAAATCTCTTACACAACAACTCCATCCCCACAGCAACAAATGGCTGTAACTCTATTGGAAAATTGGGATCTACTCCTGAAAAAACACACACTTTCAAAAACAGATCACACAGATTTCTGTGCAGTACCTGGGTGACAGGCATTTTTCTCAGGAGAAGTCCAAGACAAAATCTGACTGCTGCTACTGATGAAAGCTGAGCTGCAGCCCTGCACAGTCCCTGTGCTTGTCCCTAAGCTATGCTCAGTCAGGTTAACAATCCTGATTTACGGAGTTAGTGATCACTATAACCAATATAAGCTGTGTGAGAATGTGTGACGCTGAGACAGCAGGGCCCAAAAGTCGCTCTGAACTCGCTGTGGGGTGCACAGCACTCAGTGGCACCCCCGAGCTGGCTGCAGACAGAATCAAATCTACCTTCTCAGCATGCTTGACTTCGTCCAGGTTCTGAGGCGTGTCCTTCTTGGTGTCCTCGTACTGCCCGTTGTTGAACACCCACGCTGCCGTCCTCTCCACCGGGGACAGCGTGGCCGAGTCCACCGGCGACTGCACCTGGGGCACAGACACCTGTCAGCATTCCCCAGAGACACTGCACACACACCAGCTCTGAAATCCACTCCAGCTGGAGGAGAAAGATACCCATGGATCTGTCAGCCTCAAAGGAACCTCAGAATGTCTCCTGCAGGGATATTCCGTCCTCCCTTGACTTTGGACCTACAAGCACCTACCTGAATCCCTCTAAAACCAACACACTTTGGGAATTTTTCTCCCTCTCCAAGCGAACTTCTCTCTGAAAAAAGTTCTTGTTTCCCAATCCCGTTCACATCCACCTCTTCCCTTTGCCACACTGTCAGCAAGGCTTTCTCACCCTGCCACGACTTGCACAGAGAAAGTAGTGACAAAGCTCTGCTCACAGTGTGCTCGGCTGAGACAGGTTGGTTTCCCTGGAGTGCTGAGGAGCTGAACTTGGGAGCAGCTTCCTCAGCCAGGCTGGGACAGACTACACTGGAGCATGGGACTGCACAGCCTGGATCCAGGCCAGCGTGGCAGGACTTGAATGTGGCAGGGAGGGGGGACATGATCACGGCAGTGCCTGCCAGGTTTGGACGGTCCATTGCAGCGTAGCCGCCCTGCCAGGGCCAGCTGTGCTGACTGGGAGAAATGTCCAACCTCTTTGGAGGCTCCCTCTGTCCTCTGCAAGGGAATCCAAAAAGGGAGCCAAGAAAAGAGACAAGAAACTCTTCGCCTGGCTGGGGAAAACATGGCTTGCTATAAATTCCAAGCAATTTTCAGGGACAAAGACAAGTTTATAAGCGCAGGAATTAGCATAATTACTCCTGAAAGAGCAACATTGTCTTATGTTTTTGAGAAATGCGAAAGATCAACTTCTCCCCAACTGCAGCTTCTTTTTGTGCCCAGGCAGTTCTTCAGCTCCCTGCCTGGCCCAGTGGGGCACCCAAGTGCACTTTGCTCCTTGCCTGGAGCTTCTGAAGTCCCAGTCTCAGCCAGAAGCTCTCCGTGGGGAAGGAACAGCTTCTTTAGGAGTCAGGGATCATGTCACCCTCCTGCTGGGCTGGCACAGCTCAGCTGTCCTGAGCAGCCATGGACACTCCACCATGGGAAGAAATGTAAAGGCAAAGAAAAGGCATAGGAATTAGGCAAAAAGCCTTGGATTTAGGTAAAGGCCTTTCCCCTAGAAGGAAGTCTTCACAGCAAGAAAGCTAGAAGCCCCTTAGGTGTAGTGTGGCAGCCTGGCAAAGCTCCTTAATTCAGATCTTTTTAATGGCATTTGCTGTCAGGCAGCCAGAGCAAGGGAGGCCATGGACAGTGTGTGGCTGTGAATCACTGGAGAAATCAGGAACAGGACGGATGAACACTGTCACCACCCACTGGAGCTACAGGGGACTCAGACAGCAGAAAGGTGACTATAAAGTACATCCCCAGCCCTGCACCAGACTGCTGAGCAGCAGCAAACCTGGCCAAAGAACCTTCCAAGTTAGGACAGAATATTTCCAGCAGCCAAATTCTGAAAGCTGTCAAAGACCAAATGGATGGCAAGTCAGACATGTTAATGGGTTACAAGTTATTCTCTAATAAAGGGCAAAAAAAGAATTAGTCTGCTAGGATCATGTATTAATTCCCCTCTTTGCCTCTCTTCCAGAGAACACACTGACATTTCTGTTCCCACCTACCTCCTAAATGGAAGTGGAAGGCAAAAAGTGACCTCTCCCAGCAAACAAAGGGCCCAGCTCTATATTCAGAAACAAATGGGATTTGTAGAGAACAGAGTCTAATAATTATAACGCCCACAAAACATGCCTAGAAAGAACATGCCCAGAAAGAACATGCCCAACTTCTCTTTTCTCTTTCTCTTTTTTTAAACAAGAACAGAATTCCACAACAAGATTTGCAATTAAAAGGATGCAATGGAATTTGCCTTGAAAAAAATGCTGGCCACTCGATTTGGCACCATTCAAGACATTGCTCATGGGTGTGGGGAAGGAGAGAACAAATTGATTTCTCTGAATAAAGCAGGAGCAAGTACTCTAATGAATCCAGTGGAAACAAACAGTATAGAAAGTTCAGTGGGAAAACAAGTGGATGCACATCCCCTGCACATTTATCCTTGTTACTGGCCTAAAATGTGCTACCAGAACAACACAAGGCCTGGTTGTATTCCACAAACACCCTCCACCTAGCCATGCCCCAGTGCCCCATTGTAAAACACACACTGCAGGAAGACACAAACACACACACTCTTCAAATAGTAAACAATTGCTTCTTTGGGTATTACTAACTTGGCATACTAAGCTTTGGTTTGTGATTCAGTGTTTCTGGTCTTGTACTTCAATGAACTTGGGGTATCAAAGTAGTTTTGAAGTGCTGATTGCTGCTGGGTTCCCAGGAATTACCCAGGTTTTCCTGTTACATTCAGGAGTTTGCCAAGAAAGCTCCACTGTCAGGGAACACCAAGAAAACCTTGGGCAGAGCACAGGTTGTTCTGCCAGCCTCACCTCACAGCCCAAAGCCTTCCCCATGCAAAAGCTCTGACCTTCAGATCATGTTTTCTACCTTCACTGTACCATTGAAATACTCGCTTCCTCTTTAAAATTCAACTAATTTAGGAAAATATTTCCATACACTACAAATCACAACAGGATTATTATTTTTTAAAAAGCAGATAAAGGAATGTTGGCTTTTTCACAGGAAAACCTTGATTTATAGTTGCCTATGAACAACTGGTAATGTGCAGTAGGAATTGGTAGATATAAGCACTCCTTTCCAGAAAAAAACTGCATTATTCATCGTTTGGGAAGATTAATGAAAAAGCAGCACTTATTTGAGGACCAGCAAGAGACTGCTTCATCATGGTGAAATATGAATTTCTCCACACTTTAGACAACTGTGCTTATTTGTTATTTTGGCAGCAGTTATTCTGTGATGTTTTATCTTTGTTCATTTCCCTGCTTCGAGGTAGCTCTGCTTTTAAATTAGCACCACAGGGCAAACGCAGTCTCACGTGGTGATCTGAACTACCATTTTGGAACAAAGCTGCTCCTGGTGGGTTTTTTTTGCTTTGTATTCAGGGAAATTTTCCAGTTCTGTTTCTTTCAGCAGGTTTGCTGCTACTTTAGGAAATAGAAAACAGGTTGTGTTTTTTTTCATTTTAATACAAAAGCATCCCAGTGGCACAGATAAGGTGGCTTGCCAAGCTCATGAGGGTGACAAGCACGACTATTCCTTACGCTTGCTACTGGCCACCACTCCGTAAGCGCTGCTGCTCTCCATTCAGCTCCACTCCAAGGTCAGGAAAGCTCTGGAGGCCGAGGAGCAGAGGGCTGAACACCAAAGCCGAGGCCTGGAGGCAGAATTCTCTTACCTGCTGCGTCTGCTGCCGCTGAATCGCCCGCACCTTGGGGACGGGGCTTTCCCTGGAGGAGGAGGACTGGTGCCGGGAGCGGTTCCCGTTCTGGATGGGCTCGATGCCCACGGCCCCCGAGGCTCCGGACAGGCTGCCCGTGCTGCGCAGGGACGGGCTGTGCGTCAGGCTGTGCAGCGTTTTGGCCCTGGTGCCCAGCACGGCTTGGTCCATCTTGCGGATCTGCGCCTGGCTGCTGCTGTTCTGGCGGGGCAGCACCACGGGCACGTGCTTGTCCGGGCCCGCGGGGCGCCGCGCCGAGTCCTCGCTCTGCGAGCTGCGCTTGGCAGAGTCCTCCAGGCTGCTGTTGCTGCGCCCGCTGGGCTTGAAGTCCTCGCTGTTGCTGCGGCTCCGGGAGCTGGCAGTGCTCAGGTTCTCCGGGCTGGAGTCCACGGAGGCCTTGGCCATGGGGGGGCTCGGGTTGTTGAGCTGGTAAACCGGGTTTTGGAATGAGAGGGGCCGGAGGCTGCCCTGTTGGTTCCACGCCGGGTGCAGCGGCCTCCGGACCTGGGGAGCGCTCTGGGGGGTGCTCTGGGTGTCCCACAGCTGTTTGATGTTGGCTACCTGGGTGACGGAGAGCTGGCTGCCCGCCAGGCGCAAAGGCACGTCGTGCATCATGGAAGCGGTGTCGCTGTGAGCCGTGTGAGGGTCCTGCAGGTCCATCAGAGAGATGCTACGTCCGTTGGGCAGGACACTTACCTTCTCGTCCTTATCCGAGCAAGTCATGCTCTGGGTGGATACCTGCTGAACCAGCAGTAAGGTCTTGCCCCTAAAATGTCCATCTACGTTTTCCTGGGTTGGAGACTTCATCTTGTTTATGTCACTGTGGAGTGGAAAGGAATTTGCTTAATTTTTGAGCAGCCAAGACCCCGAGAGATCTGTCCCAGAGAAGTCTTTCTATCTCACTTAACCTCCCCCCACTGAAAGCTTCAAGGAGCCAGACTTCCTTTTATGAGCTCTTTGTGTGCAAGTCAGAACACACTCTTCCTTAATTACCACTTATCTTGGAGAATTGTGTTTGATTCAAGAAGTCCTTCATCTTTTCTTTTTTTTCCACAGGTGAAATCTAAACCATTCCCACTAAGTCCTCCCCCCTTAGTCACTTCTGTCTCTAGCAAGACTTCGTGCATGCCATTTAACCTTTTGCCACTACGTAACATGAGATAGAACAAAAGGAAATCGCCTCTAGTTGTGCCAGGTATGGTTTAAATTGGGTATCAGGAAAAACTTCCTCACCCAGAGGATTCTCAACAGTGGCTCAGGCTGCCCAGGCAGTGGTGGAGTCACCATCCTTGGAAGGTGTTTAGATGTGGCACACGAGGACATGGTTTAGTGGTGGCCTTGGCAGTGCTGGGCTAATGGTTGGAGTTGATACTTTTAAGCCTTTCCAACCTTAATGATTCTATGACTCTGTGTATTATGGAGGTTGTAAAATTCAGCAGGAGTTGTGCAAAAGCTCCTTCAGAGCTGGATGTAAGCTCAGGGGGCAGAGAATTGCACATGACAAAACTGCCCTTGTACCTGACAGCACAGGTACTGCTCTGGGCCTGCAGCAGCCGAGCCCTTTGGCAGCTCTGCTGTGTCACAGCTGCAGATTAACAGCTGTTACAGTGTGAGAAATGCTGCAGGAAACACAGGAGGGACTATTTCTGCTGTTCCACAGGTGATAAGGTTCACCCACAGCTCAGTTTTTCCATTAGCAGCCTGATGGCCAGAAGGAAACACGATGGCTGACCATGCACTGAGGCTGGCAGTAAATCACAGAACTGCTGTTTTTATCAGCTCAAGTCATTGACTCCCAGAGATGTGGTCGAGTTCTGGGTAAGTGCAAAGCTCCAGGTGCCCAGTGCCACCCTGTGCACCTCTTTCTGGGACGGTGTATTCCCCGTGAGAGAGGCCCGAGCTCCCCATTCCACAGCGGGGCTGGGCAGCCAGCTCAGGTGATGGATGAAGCCCTCAACCCTTGGAACCACAGAACGG
Organism: Hylia prasina; assembly: GCA_013397195.1. Lineage (NCBI taxonomy): Eukaryota > Metazoa > Chordata > Aves > Passeriformes > Sylviidae > Hylia > Hylia prasina. The sequence goes on along the minus strand of VYXD01000272.1, from coordinate 828,194 downwards.
TTTGGGCTGGGAGGAGACCTCGAGGATCATCTCGTTCCAACTCCCCTCCTCGAGCTGCCCTCGAGCCCTGGCTGGGACGTACCCATCGGTGGGGTCCTCAGTTATCTTCTGAAGTCCTGAGGAGAGACTCCCAGCGACGTTTGGGCTGGAGCTGTGCTCCGTGAAACGCTTCAGCTGCTGCTGCGTGGGTGTGGGGCTGGTCATGGATTTTGTGATATCCGCAAGGATACGAGGGAGAGGTCCCAGTTTGGCCACGGTTGCCTGTAGGAAGGAATTTTCACCCTAATTGGATACAAGCACCACGACATCCGCCAGGTTTTGGGTTTTTGTTTTTGGTAACGATGCACAGAGGCGGAGGGATGGAGTGGAAGGAAGGAGGGTGGGTGGTTGTGTGCGGGTGTGCCGGGATCGTAATGCAGTGTTATGGAGCAGCGCAACGACGGCGACGAGATGGATGGAGGAGACGAAACGGGGTGCAGCAGACATTGAGGAAAGAAAAGGAAATAGAAAAGAAATTAGGATTGACCCCCAAAAATAAAAATCATGCTCAATAAAACAAAACTACTGCCATTCCAATGCAAAACTATCATGCAAAGCACACTGAGTCCCGGGTGGGTGAGCTCAAAGTGAAAACTATGGCATCTGCTCATTGAAGGGCATTCAAAGGCTACAGATTCAGCTGGTGGGGGGAACTGTCCAGGCAAAGGGTGTCACGTGGTAAAGGAAATGCATGCCAACAGATGAGAGGGATCATGAGAGGATCGCAGGGGTTGAGGGTGATGGGGAAGGGGAAGGTTTTCATTTCATAAGCCTTTCATTTTTGGTATCCTACGTGGATGCCGTCTCCTTTCGCACCGTTATCAACAATTAATTAAGCCATTCTTCCCTACCCAAACATGAAAAATAACTGCATGAGAGCATCAGTGATCCTCATCCCATTATCACCCCACCAGCGTGGGGTGAAATGTGTGGCTCCAATTACAGGTTAGCTCAGTGCTGGCCAGGCTGAGGGTAAGGGCAGCTGGCCTTCAGCAAGGAAGGCTGCTCCTCCAGGCCCTGGCTTCTCACCCCTTTGGGCCACTGCTGGGAGATCAGCTACAGGGCATCTCCAGGCTCCTGGGACTGCAGGAAGAAGGTGAAGGAGCTGCAGATTTATTAAAAAATTAAAATTCTGCTAGAAAACCGATGTTCTTCTCAAAGATACCCTTGTTTTGCCCATACACAGGTAGGTATTCAGCCAGCTTGGCTCCAGAGAAAGGTCTCTTTACAGACACTTTCATACAGCACTGTGGCTATTAAAATCTCCAAGGTGGCTCCTCTCATTATTTCCAAGTCATTCCCTACAGTTAAGGCATAATGCACGCCACTTTGCCCCTTCATTCTCTTTTTAGGAAACCACTGTGACAGCTCCCAAGAGCCTGCTAGGATAGATCCATACATCTAACCTACAGAAAGGGCCATGCAGATCCATACATTTGGAGTGTACGCTGTGTACACGTATGAGGTAAACTGAAAAACAGGATCATAAGCTATTATCAAACTAAGATTAATATACAGACTGTCTTTTTGAGTCAAGGGCATTTCAATTCACTCTGATGCAACAAGCTCAGATTTTTGTTTTCTCTTTTAAATAATATACAGTGAAAAAATAGATACACAACCAATAACTACTTTGGCAAACCCTGATGTAATAAAAATTGAGTGCATTCCTATTCACCTTACTTCTCCAGTTTCAAAAGAAAGAATAATATACATGGAATGTAGACAAAATAATGCACCTCTAAAAACTGAAGTATGGAACAGTTCCAAGCACTTGGGAAAAAAAAAAAACAAACTCAAAAAGACTCAGTTCAGCTTTTCTGGGCCTTATCAATTACCTTTGCTATCAAGATTTTAATGATTTTGGTTCCTGCAAACCTACATAGCTAAGGCAGAGCAAAGCTGTAGCTAAATGGAAGCAGTTTTCATTGTTGGTGGTGGGATCAGAAGAGAAGCTGGACACTGCATATGAGCTCAGCACAGGGCAGAGCAGAAAGCATCCTGCTCTGCTGCAGGACGGCACTCGGAGCGGATCCAGCTTTGGACGTGGCATTCCTCATATGCCAAAATCAAAGACTACGGAAATGAGAGCATCTCAGCAGGCCTTGGATGGGGTTGGTGATGAGAACAGGGCCAACTCATCCCTCCCTCAGAACCAGGGCAGGCCCTGGTGTGCAGCACAGCACCTCCCTTAGCACCACAAGGGCACAGCAACATGGCCTTTTTCTGTCCAAATGCCTCACTCATGAGAAGGGACCGGCTGCCCAGGGAATTTCAGGTCCCTTTTTAAGGAATGCCTTCAGCACCTGACCTTCCTAAAGGCTCTGCAAAGTGTCTGCACTGCTGCTGAAGCCCAACCACCTCACATGCCCTGCTGCAGGCCCTGATCTGAAATCACGGAAGGAGCAGTCGTGAAACTATCAAACATTCCCCTCCAAAGCTCTTGGCTTCCCTTGATATTCCCTCGTGTTTACTGTTGCTATGGCACCATCCCCTGATTCGCCCTCCCGGGCCTCCAAACAGCTTTACCTTATCAAGTTGGGACACAACCTCCCAGAGGAGGGAATGCAGCACGGAGAGCTCTTTGCCCAGGTCGATGTAGCCATCATATCCAGGCATGTTGGAGATGGTATCTGGGTTAGAGAGCTCCCTCAGAAAACGCTGCATTCCTCCCCACTCATGTTCCAAAAACTCGTTCATGAAGGCCATGTACTCTTCCTTAATGCCAAACCTGCAGGAAAGGGAGGTGGGGGGAAACCCAGTCAATAACCTCCACACAGTATACAGAGTACAAATGCTTAAAGACAATTACTTAATCATTTTACTTTAGACCTGCCTTTCTGAAGATTTGGAATATTTAAAAAAAAAAAAAAATCCAAAATCTGAAGATTTTGAAGTCTTGGAGGAAAAAAACCACATGGACAATTGAGATGCACTGCTTTGTTGTACTTACTTAAATACTACTACCTCACTGTTTATATTACAAATCACATCTCACCCCCCTCCCTCCCACAGATACTCTTTCTCTCCTCCCATGTAGGAGATGTGCCATGCCCTTTGTATCATGGAGGGGGAGGGCATGAAAATCATGATCCTTGGTGGGAACAGGCTTCCTTCCTTTTGGAACAGCACATTCACTAACATGCTAGTGCATGACTCTTCTTGGTTTTATGCTGTGTCCCCTCCACAGAATTCAACACATCTCCAACCTGCACCTAAGAAGGAAAATTTATCTGAGGCGTCTCAGGTGTTCACATCTAAGTGAGAAGATTCCCCCTTTCCTAAAGCTGCCAGAGAATCAGCTGCCTGTGAGCACAAGCAGGAATCAGGCACGCTGCAGTTTCAGTTTCCCTGGCACCACCTACTTGGCAAAGTTGGCGAGGTTCTGGATGACTTTAGCAATGAGGGTGAGCGTGCGGGAGGTCTGGTCATCCGGGTACTCCTGCATGAGGTTGAAGAGGCTGGGGGACATGATGGCAGGGCACAGGAAGCGGAGGAAGAGAGAGGCACTGATCAGGCGTTCACTGATGTCCTGCTTGCCCCTGTTCAGGCACTGCTGCTTCCAAGATGCAAACACCTCCTTCAGCTCACGAGGGAACACGCTGAAAAGCAAAAAAAGGAACAGGGAAATAAAATCGCACTGGCAACGAGGTGCAAAAAGTTGAACTGGTGATCAGTCACCCGAAATACTTATCTGTGAGAAAACTTCAGCTCTTTTTTTACCTCCCCTTTTTTTTCTCTTTCTCTCTAGGCTAGGTAATGTCATTAGGCATCTATTCATAGATCCCCATTTAATCTGGTGGCACTTAAGCAGTCTTTAAAGCACCCCGTGTTCATATGTGTTAAGTGAAGCCATTTCCAGACACGATGATCTGCAAGCTAAGAACTACTTATCCATTGTTACCCTGGAGCAAACAGGCTGTCAGAATGCTGAAAACAAACCCAGCCAAATTGAGCTCATCTCCATATCTGACAGTTTTACCTTGCTTGTTAAACTCTCAATACTGTGCCTTCGCTTCATGCCAAAGCAGAAAGGCCCCTCTTCTTCCACAGCTACTCAGAAACAGAGATTAATAGAAATCTCTCTGCCAGTGCTTCCTCCCTGTGATTTCCTGTTCAGTTCCACACATCTGAAGGGTCTAAAAGTCTTCTTTGTCATCAAAAAGTCATCAAAACTAACAGCTTTTTATGCCAAGTCCAAGCTAAGCTATTATCTTCTCACTTTATTCCCTCCTTATCCAGTCACACTCAGTGTGTGTTCCCTTGGCAAAGGATTTGGGCAGAAGCCCCCACAGGTGTGGTTTGTGGGCTGGGACCCCTCAGTCTGGGCACAGGTTCCACCTACAATCTGGAGTCACATGCAGGAAGGCAGTGAGGAAAGGGGACAAAGGCCTTTGAAGATGGATGGGGCTGTGCTCCTTCCCTGTCCCACTGCTGCTCCCTCAGCCTCAGAGGAGGAACAGGCACCTCCGAGCAAACGGGGGACAAGGGGAGGGAAGGAAGATGCCTTACCAGTAAGAATTGATAATCTTGCAGAAGACCAGCTCACAACACATTTTCAGGTTGCACTGATGATCTGCTAATTCACTCTGTGAGCATCTGCTGGGATCCGCTTCACAGTTTTCATCTGACTCATAGACAGCCTTGATAAACTCCCCTGGAAAAAGGGAAGAGGACTAGAACCAGGGTAGTTACAGGAAAAGCCTACTTGATGCACCTTTAAATCCTGCTTATGTCTTTCCCTGGCAACTGCCTGTGCTGCTCTGGGTGTCTGCAGTTCAGCCCCAGACAGCAGGTGTTGGGGACACGACTCCTCCCAGCCCTTTCCCAGCAGAGCCCAGCCTGGGCTCGATGCTTCAGCCTCCCGTGCCCTCTCTGTCCCCAAGCACAGGTGCAAAAACAGGAAGGCTCTGCTTAGCAACCCTGCAGGCACTTCCCTTGTGGCCTGGAGAGAAAGATTTGACTTGGTATTCAAACTGTGTTTTCAACTATGAAATTATCCACAGTCTTAGGAATGAAGCTGTGTGCTATTTGTCTTCATAATTTCCCCAGGAAATGTGCTGGCAATGATATTTATTGACATTATTTCTAAATCTGCCTTTTTTTTTTTTAATTTTAAGAAGTGTCACCTTGCTCTTGACTAAGAGTAATACCCAAGCACTAGCTAGATGCTGCTAATTTTCTCAGCCTCTTATATCAACACCTTACAACATTTTAATGGCCTGCATGCATCTTTCAAGCTCCTTGGCATTTCTGTCACCCTTCCCTTTCAGCATCACAACAGAAACTGCTCACATACAAACCACATGAAGTTGGCTTTGTCTGACAAACTGGAATGAACTACTCAGTGGTTTCCCTCCTCTATATGCAGGCATTCCAAGTGATTTTTGAACTGTTGGGTGTTCACTAGGAAAAACCCTTTATTCATTAATGATTCAATGTCTTTCAACTTCATCTCCTCAGATGATCTCGCTGGCTCTGAGCTAACACAAGGCTGGTGTGTGCAAAAGGGGTTTGTTTTTAGCCTCTCCTTTCCTGAAACCCCTTTAACACCTCTCAGCCCCTTCCCAAATCTCCAAACAGCTTGGTGTTGTTGCAAGCAAAGCAGGCACCACATTTCCTTAATATTTTTTTCTTTTTTGTGATGGGGTCCAAAACATTTCTGCTGAGGGCATCTAAATCTCTTACTTGCAAAACTGCTGGCATCACTTTTGTAGAGCTAACTCTGTTTTAACCCTTGTTTACTGGATAATATTTTTTATCCTTAAACATATTTGAAACTTACTCTTTGTGGCCCACAAGACCCTACTACAATCAGACATAAGATTCCCTTACAGACATGTTACGTTGCTAACACCAACCACAGTGTTGTTAATCCTTTCAAAGAACAGGGCAGCTGAGGAAAATGACATTTAAAACCTGACAAAGAATTAGATGGGAATATTGTCATGAGCAAAGTTGCCCTGAGCTGTAGACAAGCTGGATGGCCTTAGGGGCATTTTCCATCTCTCCTGCCTATGATTTACCATCCTATCACTCAGTGCTAAATGATGTATTAGAAGTCATTAATGTTAAAATATTTTATGCAATTACTGCACATTAAGGAGCTTGCAGTCAGCTGTAATGGAGTGGTCCCCCAGCTGATGTTCAGCCTGCTGGGAAGCACAGCACAAAGTACCAGGCTGCTCGTTTCCCCGTACCAGGTGAGAGCCTGCAACTGTGACTTACACTCAGTGGTTCCACCCAGGAGAATAAGACTACCAGAACAGGCTCATTACACTTCAGAAATGGCCAAACTGGATATAATCCCAGAGATGACTACTCTGACCCTTGGAGCACTAATTTAGCCAGCTATCTCCTTGATGCCTTGCCAGTGTCTGGGATTGCTGAGGACAAGCGAGACTGCTGGGAAAGCAAGCTGCTTGGCTTTTTTTTTTTCTCCTTTTTTGTGAAAGGATGTGGTGTGGGACTTGGCTTTGGCTTGATCTTGTTTCTCTTGTATCAATTTCCAAAGCTTTCCTCATCCCAGAAACAACAGGGGGTGGGTGGCTCATTGTGCAACTGTGGATAAGGAAGATTGTGTGGAGTTGCTCAGACCCGACTGTGGTGTGTCTGCAGAGGACAGGGAGCCTGGGTTTGGTGCCCTTTACTGCTACCTTTGTGTGGCCAGGGATTCCCCAGGCACTGGCTTATGACTAGAGAAGAACCTTTTGGTGGAGGGGGGACAATAACAAAATTATCAGAGTCCACCCTGGCAAGTAACAGTGGGCATGAAGACCCCGTGGGGAGAATGGAGTAGGAGATCACAGGATGGCCAGGCAGTTTAATGAGTCAGGGAATAGTGAGCACTTGGGATAAACACAGGCAAGAGGCTTCCCAGACAGGATTCATCTTGATCTCCTGTCCTGGGATGCTCAGCAGCCTTGCAGCCTCACTCCCTGGCCTTGTCTCTCTGAGGACTACGTGTCAAAACCCCTTTTTCAAGCCTGTTTGTACATCGGATCGAACAACCCCCACCGCTCACTATGAAATTGCAGTGTTACACCTCTTAATCACGCTGGAGACACAAAAGAGAGTTACCCAGAAAAACAGAACATGGTAATACAAGCTTGAAGAGGGACTCAGCCACATCAAATCGAGCTTGGGTGCTACTCCTGCAGGCCCCAAAGAGCACCCTTCTCCATGTGGAGGCAGGGCATGGAGAGCAGGACAGTGTGCTGTGTATGAGACACTCAGGCTGAGTGCTGAGGCAGTTTCTTCCCATCCCAGCCTCCCAGCTGCAGCCGTGCTGCAGACACAGCTCAGGGCAGCCCTTGCTGTGCAAACAGGTGGCAGACAGGGAGATCCTTACCCAGTGCATCCTGGAGGTACTTCTGTCCTACCAGCTTGAGGTATTCCTCAATAGCTTTGGTAGCGAGTGTGTTCTCCCTGAAGATCAGGACATCATGTTCTGCACAACGATCTACCTCAGCCATCACCAGATCTGTCAAGAAGTCCTGAGGGAAAAAGGTCAAATGGCAAAGGTGATTTTAACCAGCTCAGTCCTGCTAGGCTAACTGCAGAAGCCAAGAAGGGAGGATATTTCAGGATAATAAATGATTTCTCAGCCTGAGACAAGGGGCGCAGCTGCTACATGACGTAAGGGCTGAGGAGATAGCCAGGGCTCCTCCTGGGTTTATTACACTTATAGAATGATATAGATAACAAATTATAAAGGGTGACTCTTAAAAAAAACCTTTACATCCAAGCTTGTGTTTCTGTTTAACTCCAGAACAGAACCTCTCACCAGTTTGTTTATCAGAGGCTTTGTCTGCTGAAAGAAACTGTGCTATTATATTTATCCTTACCTTTATAAGGAATATTCCATACAAACATGGATTTAAAAATCCAAATTGGAGGTGACGCACAAGTTATTACAGCTTGATGATATTTAAATAAGAAGAATGGCTTAATAAATTAAATTCACAAACCAAAAGTGCTTTAGGATTTGGGAAAAAAGAAGTTAACATTCAACTTGCTGGTTATCTATGTGGCATAACTTGAACCGTGTTCAATTGTCCAGGCAGGAACTGTCAGCAAACCTTGATACAGAGAATAATCTCTTGATATAGGGTCTAATTCTACCTGAATTATTTCCTGCAGCGGCAACTTTATGTGAGTCAGTGACATTTAGTACTCTTGGTTTTCAGTCCATTATTGCTGTTTCCTTTCAACAAAATCTGAGAGAATTCTTTTCACCTGGCTCAAACGGGGAACATCCAGCTGTATCCCCATCAGCAGAAGTACAAGCTGGAAATACCCTCTTAGGAGCTTTATGGCAGCCTGAGCCACCTGGTGCCTCCCATAAACAGAGGTTCAAAATTTCACTCACCGGGCATGTGAAGTTATAGCACTAATTTATCAACTTGTTGCAGCTGGCACTGCAGCAATCCAGAGCCTGTTTTCCAGTAGGGCTTCAACACAATCTTAGCTACCAGCTTTTCTCAACAGGTAACTTAAGGAAGGTGTTCCTGTCACACACACCATCACAGAGCACCAGGCACCCCCAGATGCTTTCAAGGAGCAAAGAAAAGGACCTTTTCTGGAACAGTTAGATGAGGCTGTCCCTTGGATGTTGTTTACAGCCATCCTTCCACATCTCTACCCCTCTGACTTGTGCTTTACTTGCTCTAGCTGGTTGCACTGGCAGAAGCTGCCTCCTCACACAGCACCTGGCAGGCAGCAGCAGATAGATCGATGCGTGCTAATGCTTCCCAGAACTTCCCATGACCTGCAGGGTACTCTCCCACGATCCATTTGAAGAACGCAGTGTGCACCCAGAAGTCCTAAGAGCATCCTTGGGGCAGGTGGGATCACCATTAACTGGGTATGGATCCCCCAAATGGCTGTTCAAACGCTGAGCAAATCGATGGCGGCATTGATCCGCTGACTCGGCGCTGACTCAGCGCCGGCACCCGCCGCTCATTGTGTCACAGCCTTATTTATAGAAGCCATTCTCCAGTTTACCAGCCTCTTGTTCACTCATCTCTTAACCTACATCCTGATTTTAGAAATGCAAGGGAAGGTTCCTGAACACTCAGGTGCTGATTTTCTGTAACATGAAGTTACAGAGTCCTCCCACTTACACTTTGTACACAACATCTGCTGCTGCTGCTGCTGCTTGTCATGGGCCCCCCAGTTTCCACCAGGAATCCCTTATCAGCAGCCAGAGTCACTCCAACAGTGCTTACCTTGGCTCTCCCCGTGCTCTGAAGAATGTGCACCAAGGCAGAGGCCATCTCTTCCTTGTTCTTGACACTGATCACAGGTTCCAGCACGGAGCACAGCAGGGCGTAGTTGCTGGTGACATACTCCCCAAATTCTTTGTACTGCTCCATGGGCAAGATGGTGATGGTCTGGTATCGGGATTTGATGCGAATGGAAGGGCCCCCTGACTTGCCTTTGTTGGCTGTGGGGGTGCTGACTGGGTACCATTTCTCCACAAACTGCCGACCGGTCACACTGGCCGTGGGAATGTTGACCAGGCCCACGTAGTTGTTCTTGTCCTTCTTCTTTTTCTTCTCTACGTCCTTGTAAATGTGAACTGTGATGCTCTGGATGTGTGGGAGACTGTAGAACTCAAAGTGCTCCCCCCAGAAAATGTTATCTGCTTTTGCTTTGCTGGTGGTGCGGGCAAAGAGGGTGTCATCAAGGCACAGCTCACAGAAGTATTTCTTCTTGGGGGTCAGGTCCTTGGCCTCTATGATCCAGAGGCGAAGCACGTTTTCAGCTCGACGGCAATTGTCCTGTGCAGAAGAAAGAGATCAGTTTTGATTCAAAACTCCTGAAAGTTGAATATTTCATCTTCCACAACAGCAGCAAAGGGCTGCCTTTTCTGTCTGAGGTAAGGACAGAGTCAGAATTCATAATCAGATTGTCTGATCCAGAGGGAATTGGAATCTCTAGAAAATTGGACATTTTCTAAAAGAGAGGCAAAGGGCTGTCTTTTGTATGTCAAGTGTGTTGGGGACTAGAATATTTTTCTTCTTCAAAAGCTGTATTTGAAATGCTTTAGAAAACAAACAGGCTCTGCACAAGAGCCTGTCCAAAGCTGCCAGACTGGTGAGGAATCCCAGAGCACTGTTAGTCCCTGGGAGGCGGGATGGTAGCTACTGAGTGACTTATCAGATATTTCCAGCTAACCTATAACTTGATTCCCCATCTCACTCCGGCTCCAATTTGTTTAATGTTGGATTTTTTGGGTTTCCCCCCACCCCTATCTCTGCCCCTAGATTAAAACATGACCCTTATGAAGCCGTGCCCCATCTTTCCCAGGTGCATGGCCTCAGAAATGCCGCGTGCATCCCAAGCCGGCGCTGGGGCAGGATCAGGAAGCACACCCGTGTGTATTTACTCATTAAAGGTTTGACCTACTGCACTCCCTGGAATAGCACACGGCAGCTTTAGACACATGGATGAGCGGATGGCTCCCCAGACTAAATTAATTGAGGATGCATCTGTGGGAAGCCCTGGTACACTGGACTAAAATCCAATCATACCACCTCCATTCCCCCACTAATCTTATTTTCGCAGTTTCTATTACCTTCATCGGCTGCGATAGTCTGCGTATGTTTTCCATCCACCAGTCCCTCTCTGCTGCAGAGGAACAACTGAAGCATTTACTGCCCTTGGAGTAGGTTACCTGGAATGAATAAATGACAGGCTGAGTTCAGGCAAGCCTAGGAGACATGGAAGAGGCTGCAAAAAGCAAGGAGGAAGATAAACAGTGCTTGAGTAACAAAGTAAATATGAAGAAAGGGAGGTAAAAATACAGCAGCCTAGAAGGCAGAGAGGATAAAAGGCCTGTGAAACTCAGGGAGCAAAAGAAGTTTGAGGTTATATAAAACTAGAGAAACAAAAGAATTTATATAAAATTAAGAGCACCAGAGGCTCCTCTTAAAGACTTCTAAACAAAGCTTTAATCAGCCAGTAAATCTATTCTTTTTTTAAACAGTTGTAATTGATCTGTGGCTATTAAAGCTTGCCGATTTCCCTGCTAAGGCCCGGGGCAGATGATTTGGTTACTAACAGTGTAAAGACAGACCAGACAACGCATTAACGTAAGGCAACACACTCTGGGCATGATGACTTCAGTAAATCCAGAATATTTCCAGGGGTCCATATAGACAGCAACAGCCTAAATGAACAAGGGAGTTGTGCCCTGCTCCAGCCCTGACAGCTCTGCTTTCCCACACCAGGGAACCACCTCGGTTTCTTCCCCTCTTACGTGGCCTGACAAGCCTCATTTACTCTTTCCATTCATTTGTGCTTACAATTACAAAGCAGTTTGAGGCAACAGCCTCAGAGCTAAGCTGTTGCCAGTGTTTTCCACCCAACTCCCCAAGCCTAAGCAAGCTGCAAAGTGCTTCCAACCAGAAGAACGAGGCTGAAGCAAACAGGAACAGTTCCTGGATGCATCCTGAGGGACCAGAGCCTGATATGCTTGTTTACAGCCAGATTTTTCCAGGGTGTAAACAGATCTTTGTTCCAGAAGTTTAAACACATCTGACTAATCCTGTTGAAGACAGAGTGACCTGTCCCTGCCATGACAGGTGATGTGGCCTCAGCTGCATCCAAACACAGAGGGCTCACTGCTGGAGCTGTGATGGCAGGGCTGTGCTTACACACACAGTTTCTGCCTGTTTCTGGAGCAGAGCTCGGAGCCACAGCCTGCAGCCTCTGCTGAAACAGCAAAGGGATCTTTGGATCCTGCTCCACGGTGCAATGGACATGTCCACAGCCACTGAAGCTTCTCCTTTGGCAACTGGAGAGCACTGAGCTAATGGAAAGGGGCTCTGACTGGAAAACTCATTTCTTGGTTACAGTAAATTTTCTAAATTCAATTTTAGGCGAATTTGGAGAGGGTGAACACACAGCTAATGTACATACTATTGCACATCCATTGTGCTGCATGTATCAGCCATACATTTGCATGCACACTACAAATGCTTAGCTGTTTATCAAACTGAAGAGATTTTTCAATTAGGAGACCCAGTAATTGAAAAGATTTCTCTCTGTTCAGACACTGATGCCATTAGCCTTAAGGACTTTAAAAGTCATATGATGGCTCCACAGCCCCCACCCAAACCTCAGCACAGCAGTGGCTGCTGCTCTGTTTTCCAGTTGTGTTCCCCAAGGGTCCAGGGGGACTGGCAGCTGCCTGTTTGGAGCCTGTCCCTACCTCAAAGCAGAAGTCTCGTCCAAGGATGCTGTTGTGAAGTGGTTTGACAAAGACTGCTTCTTCTGCCGCAAAGTCCAGGGTCTCTATGGTGCTGGCTTGGTTCAGTAAAGACTCATGGGAACGGGACTCCTTCAGCTTGGGCAGCTCACGTGGTCTGTAGGACAAGGAGGAAAGGAAATGTCTTTTTTTTCCCCTCACAATTACCAAAAAGAGCTGGCAAGATCCCAGAGAAAGCTGCAGCTTTGTCTCAGTGCTTATTCAGAGCAACTTCTACAATTAGTCTGGAAATCTTATGAAAATAACATTAGGCCAGTAACCCCAGACTCCCAAGGGAATATCCAGCCTAGGAAGTCCATTCCCACTGACCTAGAAATTATAGCTGCCAACTTGTCAGTGAAAGAACAACAGCAAAAAATTCAGAACTTAACTGCTGAAATTTAAAATAAGCCTATAGGTAGCTTTGGATGTAATACTGAAAATACTTATTACTAGCTAGATTAGTAGACAGATGTTGTGTATTAGCAGCAATGAGCACATGGATCTCTAAATCTGTAACCAATGCAGAATGAGGATTACTCATTAGAGCAGAATACCCTTCACAATATACTTGATTTTTTAACATACAAAGCCTTTACACTGAAGTCAGATACACAGATTCCTTCCCACTTCATTATTGCTCACATCAGTCATTTTGCATTTTTCTTTTTCAGCTGCTTCTTCCAGCTTGAATTTCCAATTTTTTGGATACTTTCTTTATCTTTTAAGGTGTCACTAGCACATACTGCTTCTCCTTTCCAGCTGATTGTCCTGTAAATCCCTGAGCTCCACCAGAGCTGAAATCTCCCAAATCCACAGCACCTTTTTATCAAGGCAGTTTTCTCTTTGTCCCCACCGGTTCTCCAGCACTTTTCAAAGACATCACCCTCCCTCCACTATGCCACAGCTTTTGGCAATCAACAGTCACATTATCAAATGTGTTTTAACCCTTTCTGTACTCTCCCAATATGATTTAAAGCAACATTTGTGCATAGTGGGGAGCTCTGCTGTCAAACAGCACTGCAAAATGTGCCCAACTTAGAGATGTTGTGGCTTCGCCTCTGCCCCTTCTGCCTCCAAACTGACACCTGCTCTAGAGGCTTCTGCAACAGTCATACAACACCTGAGGCACAACTTGCATCTCAAGGTAAACATCATGTGCAGACACATCCTGTTTTTCCTGTGGCAGGAATTCAGTCAAATCCTTCACAGCTGACCAACAAGGAGGAAGAGCACGGAGTCCCAGCTTAGCAGAGAAGGAGCTGTTGACCTGGCAGGTCTAGATTTTGTTAAGATATTGAAGTCCCTGCCTTCAGTGATTCCTGAAGACGAGTCCAAAAATGTGGCTGCCCATCCAGCAAGTGTGACTGGGCACAAGGAACAGATGTGGAAGTAGGCTGGCATCAGCTCTCTACACATCACTCAGAGAAAGACAGCGCTCCTGTGTTCATCCTCATAGTATTTCCTCTTTTATTCAGTTCCCAGTATCAAATGGAAAATGTTAAAAAGTGTTAGTTACAGAGGAAACAACAGCATAGCTACCTCTAACAGCTTCCCTAATTTTGAAAAAGAATTAAGTTTTTGTACGCTTCCCTCACATGTACAAAAAAAAAAAAAAAAGTTCCACACATTCTTTATCTTTAGCAAAATCAAACTCCTCCTACCCGTGAGCAATTCTATAGGGGAACTCACAGGCAAAAAGACCCCAAACATTTGGAAAAGGCATCTTAACAAGGCTGCTTAACAAAACCTTGGGTACCACAAAGGATACAGGCAATGCAACAAGCAGAGTTCACCCAACTGCTCTTTTGTACGGAATGAAACGCTGAAGGTATTGGAGCAGATTCACACACGATATGATTTATTAAACAGTAAGGGAGAACTTTGTTCCCATTTAATATATTGAATGACCTAAGTGCAGGCAGCAAAACCCTTTGATGGGAGGAATATTCCAAAGACACTGATTTCAGATGCAAAGCAGCAGCCCTGGTAGGAGCTTTGTTCTAACAGGTTCCAGCAGCAGCTGAACCAAAGCAACCCCAAACCTCAGCCATGTATAATTGAGCACTCGCTGCAGTTAAGGTAGGGCAAGTCTAAAATAAACACACCACAATACACCACTTTAATGTCATCTCTGCAAAATCCTCTCTAATTTCTCCTCTCAAGAAAGCACTGCTGAGGTCACTTGGCTTCTGTCCCTGCCTCAAACTCTGAGCAATTCCTGTCCTTACAAAGTACTGAGAGCCTGCAGCCAGCTCCCGGTCAGTGGAGGAAAGCATGGAGCAAGCACTAACAGGGGGAAGAGGAGGGGAAGAAAAATAATTACTAAAGAAAGGAGAAAAGAAAATAAAAAAGGATATTTTGCAAATGCCAGTTAAGCAGAGGCTGCACTTGGAGCAAGACAAAGCAAGCAGACCTACACAAAACAACTGTACAGCCACTTAGCAGAGCATCCCCAGATCATAGCGGCGCCACATGCCACAGCCCTTCCCTCCAAACTTCCTGCCCTGGGCTACATCTCAGACAACAAATCCTGCCCGGAGAGGAAGAAAGGCACAAACAAATCCAAGAGGAGCTCTTCCTCAAGCCTCAGGTTACAGATTTCAGAGGAACACTGTGCCAGGCAGATAGGCTGGAGCTGGGAGAGCAGCCACAGCTATGGTGAGGAAAGCTCCCTCCTTGTCTGCTGTTCTCCCACGGGCCCCAGGGTGCCAGGAGAGGCTCCCACATGCTCCTGGGTTGCCAAGGCACAGCATCCCCCTAAGGAGATTAGGGGGGCTGGCAGCCAGCAGAGGCAGCAGGTGAGGGGAGGCTGCTCTGCAGGTGTGGCTAAGGTGACCTTCCCTGACAGAGAAGTTCCTCCTTGTCCTTTCCTACGAGTTTGATGAGATCCAGACAAGATCCAGATAAGAGAGCAAGGAATCTTCCAAGAAAGCCTCTGGTACAAACAGCAGATGAAATCCAAGCCTGCACATCCCATCTTGCAAGTCACACCTTTTAGGAGCATCTCTTGTGCTCCACTGCTCTTCAACTAGCAGGCTGTGAGCATTTGGGTTTGTAGCAGAGCAGCTGGAGCCCCGGTAGTTTTGTTGACTCAGGGTCCCGTGGCAGACAAATGTCAGTCTGTTCCAGCAATCCTTTGAAGTCACCATATTTAAAACAGCTCAATAAACTGATTAAGTGGCTTAGAATTGGCACTTTATCTTCCATAAACATCAGAACATCCTAAAGCTGTTGGTTAGATGCAACCACATGCATTTACAAACACAAGCACACGGATTTGTGAGCACCACAGTATAGATTTCATCTATTGATAGATCTGCAAAGCTTTGACTTGTGCCTGTATCAGCAGCATCCAAATCAATACAGGCAATAATTATACAGAAATAATACTTCTCTGCTGCTTTAAAGCCTCAACTGATATGCTGAATCTGTAACAAGGAAAGAAAAGTGCTTGCTGTCTTCCTTTAGGCATAAATGCCAATAATTCATGTCCCAGTGTCCAGCAAAGGGGCTGGATTAACAGGGTCCTTCCTGTATTAGGTAGGAAGCTATTGGGAAAATGAGTAGTGCTCAGACCCTGTCAGCAGAGAGGTAATCCCAGAGAAGCAGATTACTGTAAACAGGAGGATCACACATGCAAAAAGTGGGGGAAGGGTTGTTTGTACAAATCTGTTTCTGTTAAACAGCTCCATTAACAACACAAATCCTGTAAATTACAACTAACCTCCCATGATCAACTTTTTATCCTGTTGCTTTTTCTATAAACGCCTGTTAACAACAGAGATTGCAAAGGAACTACACCGGCAGTTCAAAGAGTTACCAAAGCACCAAATAATTCTTACACATTCTCCATAATTTCTTTCCCATAGGAAAAACAGACAGAGAAGGAGCATGTCAGGGAACATTTTAAACTTCTCACCTCTTTTCACATGTTTTGGAGTACTGGTCTTCAGAGCTGCATCATTTCCTTGTAAATCAGAGCCCAGACAATGCCCTAAACCACTGACCTGGCAGCAGCATGCAACTGCCACAGAAAAAGAGCTCTCCAACCACCCCATCTTGCTGGCCCAGCCCCAAGCTGACCCTCTCTCCTTGCACACCATAATTCAGTAATTTTCCACAGCAGGAAAATCTCGGTTGCAAGCCGGGAACTGGAAGCCTCTGCCTTTCAGTGGCTGTCCATGGCACACAGCAGCCTATTAGCAAAGTTCTATTACATTCTACTGTCTATAAGGCACATAGAACAAAGGGTTAAAATCCTAATTGCTCTGGTTATGAAGCTCCCCTGCTGATTTTGACCTATTTAAAAGCCAACCTACAAGGCACAAAAGACTTCCAATTACCGAGCTTACCAGGCAGAGCACTATATTACTTGTAAAACAAGCCTGTGGACATCAACAATCCAAAAGATATATTAAAAAAAAAAAGTTTCAAAATGAACTTTCCTTTACCAAACTGGTGTGAAGGAAAGAACTCAGCCCAAGCACCCAGCTACAGCCAAGTCTCCAGCTGGCCTTACACGAAGCTGCTCACTTGCACGCTTCAAATAATTCCAGCAATCCCCATGTGCTGGGAGACACTCCCCAAGAGCAGAAAGTAGAATTCAATACTTAGCCACTCTGCAAAGTCACAGGAGAGAGCCTGGACAGTAATGCACTGAACTCTCTGCTGTTATCCCAGCTCCCAGCCCTGTGGGAGGGGACTCGACCGTCTCCAGCATCACCTGCAATTCACCTGCTCTCACAAGCTCTGCCTGTGCTGCAGCCCCAGGTTTTTCCCTGTCCAAATGCTCATTTTGTAGGTACCACACCCCTCTTCATTTTCCAACTGCCAATTATCTGAACATCCTATTACTTGGTCAACAATTCTACAAGTCTAACCAGTTTTATTGTTAATTTTATTTTTTTTTAATCAGAAACTTAGGGTAACTTATTTATCTGCAAGTCACACTCAGGTGTGATTAAATACTGGGATTTTCTGAGTATATTGTTCTAATCTTCCACTGAGATTCTGGTCTTTTCTGGCAAGGTCCTACTCAAAGCCTCATTGTTTGAACCCTGGATTTGCAAAGCCCTTCCCTGCCTGCCCGCTCTCCTTGCAGATCACAGCTTGTCTAACAGACACCTCTCAGGGTTCAGCCAAGCAGGCTGCTGAATTTCACAGCAGGAGGGTTCTCCTCTCTCCTCTGCCCTCTGCAATTAACGTTTCCAATTGGTTTGTTTTGAGGGACCAGAAGTGCTTAATTGACTCAGTTTCATTTCCCTGTGAAACTCAAGGTGAATGCTACATGGAGGAGCCTGGGCTTTGCAGAGAAGCATCAGCCATTAAGAAATATGTATTCATAAAGGTGTCAAGTGAGCTTGCAGGTGGGAGAGAGCAGCCCAGCACTAAGGGGAAGGTTTGTGACAAACACTGGGGTCTTCTTGTTCAGTTTTCAGTGAAAAACCAAACAACTGCTGAAAGAAATATGTTCACCACATCAAGAGTGAGGCGTCCCTCCAGAAACAAACCACTCCTCCCCTTTCCCCACACTCCAGTGTGCTGATAGCAAGAGATAGGCTGAATGAATGCAAGCTGGGAGTGAGTCAAGCCTTAATAACGCATTGTGTAACACAGATTTCTAGCCTGACAGCTAAATCAGGGCGAAAATCCCCCACCCTTTTTTTTGAAAACCGGCATTAAATTAGAACGGACCTGATAAAACACGGCAGGTTTTGCTTCCATTATTTACACGACCCGTGCTATTTTCTCACTGCAAAGAGGCAAGGAGGGAGGAGCAGGAACTTACCGAAAGTAGAAGAAGCTGTGGCTGGAGGAGTGATAGCGTTTGACCACGAAGCCCAGAGCCATGGCTACCTGCTTCCCTGTGCCCCGCCGGAGCCCATCCCCGGCCCCGCTGCCACTGCCTCATAATGCCACAAAATGACTTTGAGCAAAGCAGGAGGATTCCCACGTGGCAGTAAATCCCAACAGGGCCAAGCCCTCCCAGCTGTCTGCAGAGCTTTGCTGCAGTCACCGAGACCATATGCAGCCAGTCGCAATCATCTGCGCTCCCTCTCCGTAAACAAAACTCTTGGAGGAATATCTCCTCTTGGAGATACTCTCAAATTCCTGGCCACAAACTGGAAATATTAATTCGGTCTCTCCTTTCAAACAAAATTTTCCGCAAGTCTTTTCTCGTGGGTTTTTTTTCCGCATGTTTTATACATTATAGACACTGAGAAAACATCCCAGATGAATGTGTGAGTTGAAAAGCTCAAAGGATGCAGGAGGAAACAGGCTGGAAAAGCTGAGAGAGATGCTACAGTGACACGGTGCCAGGATGCCTCAAGGTGAGAGCTGTTGGCCACCTGGTGAGATGCTGCACTGGCCACACACTGAAGAGCCTCATTCCCACCTGCTGTGGCTCACAAAGGAGCACAGTCCAAGTCCTGCCAGTAAAGACAACATATATGTATTCACTGGCAAACAACCTGAGCCTGAGAAACAGGAGGGATGTGAATTACACACTGAGAGGTTATGGATTTATCTCTACAGGACACCTGGATGCTGATCCATATTTCTAGAGGGGCACCAGAAGCCTCTTGTCTCCCTATCCACTAACCCAGATACGCTGCAATAAAGTTTAAAACCAGAAAAGGTACGTTGGCCAATTGCTTTCTGCTGAAACAGAAAATCTGATTACAAAAAAATGTGCAACACATCTCCATCTCTGCTCCCTACAGCATTCCTGACTCCTTTCTGTTTAAATGAACTCTGAACAGACAGCATCCATCCTCTGACACCATCCAGCATGGCATGCAGTGTTACAGTATCCCAAACCATGATGTGCACCAGGATAACGAATCTTCCTTACTCCAGAATTTTAGAGGTATTTATCTATAAAATCTCCACTTTCTTGACAGGTCCCAAACATCCCAAAAGCATGAAAAGGCAGTATGACAGGAGCTCCTATTTCCTTCTAATCCATGCAGGATTTTAATTTATAAAGCTGTATAATACTTTCTTTGAAGGCAGGGCTCTTGTGTTTGTCAGAGCAAGAAAAGGGAGATGCTATCACTCAACCCAGCCCTGGAACACCATGACATCACCTAGAATCACCTGCTTGAAATGGGAAAGGGCTGACTCACCAGGGCAGGACAGGAAAGTTCTGACTGCTACAGAGGCTCATACAGAATGTGGGGAGAACAGAAGGTGAGAGAGTGGCAATTCCTTCTCACGAATTTGGAGTCAGCTCTGTGTTCAATAATGCCACCATGTGATCAAGTACTTGGACTTTATGCTTTTGTGCTTTCAGGCCATCAGAGAAAATTCACATTTCGTTTGAATCTAGTTGAAAATTTGTGCCCACACTGGCAGGGAGTAGAAGGGGGGTCTGCTTTTTAAGAGAAGGCAGCTTTGCTATGTGTAACATCATGTCTTAAACCAAAGATGTAGGAATTAATTGTAGCTACAGTTATTAGCTTTCCCAGAACAACAGTGCTTCCCTGACACTACAAAAGCAAGTATCCAGCGTGAGTACCAAGCTCAGGAAAGACAACCAGATTATTTATGGCAAAGAAATTCTCGCATTACAAAAATTCAAGCAAAGCTGGTTTCAAACAATGGTAAAAATAACAGGAACTTGACTACCTGGTGGCATTATTTAGGATGCTTATGCTCACTAGGTTGCTTTTATAGCCACCTTGCAACACCTTGAAAACAGAGATTTATAGGAAAACTTGCATCAAAGCAGCCTGGGTGGAGTACAGGAGCAAGGCCATCTAAATGGTTAGTCACATCTGGTAAGCAGCAGGCTTTTCTGTAACTCCTGATGTTAACAGACCTCCAACATCCACAGCCGTGCTATCTCTGTGATTTTATGGTCTGCCTTTCAGATGGAGAAGGCAGCACCGTTGATTGAAGCAGCACAGCATGACAGATACAAGTAATGAATTCAGCTCAGCTAAAGGAGAAGGGAAAATGCACTGAACAATGTCAAGTCACAGAAGCCTGCCGTGGCCTCGAGTACAGGCCAACTTATTTTTCACTCTACTTCTCCTGCTGGGCTACTGTGGAATGTAACACAGAATATGTTTAATAAAAACAATCAAAAGACTTTGCAAATAGTTAGGAAACACTGTGTGTAAGAGCTTTTGCTTGCCTCATATAGAATCCATTCCCAGCCTGGATCTCCAGCTGAAAGCTAAACAAGCAAAGATATACCAAATGGACCACTAAGATGGTGAGAAATTACTGAGTTTTCCAGTTTTCTGGAAAACAGGTCATCAGTTCCTTGTGGCAGCACTGCAATAACCAAAACACCAACACTGAGGGTCCTCAGTGTGCCTGAATTGCACTGCACATCTCTGGGCTGTGCCAGTGCTGGCAGAACCACCCTGCTCGTACCAACACAACTCCTCATCCCACCACAGCACTGGCCTGCAGGCAAGCACTGCATGCAGCAAGGCAGATTTCTCTCCAGCTGGTCAATCCCATGGTTTTGTATCATGAAATTGGAAGTCTGCAGCTGATTTGAAACAGATGCAGGAAAAGGTCCTGGAGTCCATCTGCTTAACCTGAGCTTCTGGACAGCTGTGAAGAGCAGCACTTTTCCATCCTGCAGCAGCAGTACGCTGCACACTAAACTTCTGAGGTGCCAGAGGCAGCCCCACAACCCCTCCTCGTGCCAGCTGGACAATAAATCCCCTTGCTGCCTCTCCTCCCCTGAGTGCACTCCTGTGCTGGGTGTCAGCTCTGTGGACACATCACACCTCACCTGTCCTCGGAATTGTTGGGAGAGGGCAGACGGAAGCTGATATTCCTGTCCAGTTTGGATTGACTCTTTGTCCTCTTGATGGATCCTTTCAGGCGCTTGCTGAAGAAGCCCTAAAATGAGAAGTTGCAAGAAGTGAAATGGGGAAACTGATGCCAGTAATGAATCACTCAATGCACTGTCACTGAGCCCAAACACAGAAATTTGATGGCAGTCACAGGATGGGCTGGGCTGGGATTCCTCTGAGCAGGAGGAAAGGCAGCAAGGCTGGATTGTCAGTGACAGCTCCAGGAGGTGAGAGCCTCCAATTGCAATAATTAGCACTACTCACATTACTGGGACACTTCAATGGATTCCAACTATTATACAAGAGACCCAAACCTCACAATTATCATTTAATAAGGAGCAATCTTCAATATCACTGTTTGCTCCTACTTCCCCTCTACATGCCATGTTTTTAATTCTCAGTGAACTTACAAGTACAGAGGTCTTATATTATGAGCTTCTATTGAGCCCACAATTGCAGCCAGGTTTTCCTTTTTAATTCAGATATAGCACGTTAAGTCTTAAAATAATTCATAATTTCAATAATCTGGCTAACCAGAACAGAAAATTTCAAAGCATTTCACACACCATTGGCTTCAGATTTCAGTCATACTATTGGTAAGAAGCAAAGCTCAATTCAAAAATCTGCTTAGGATCTAAAAATAAAATGATCTTCAAAGAATCTGTCTTCAAACTACAATTGTTTACCCAACAGTCACAGCCCAAAGCCATGTTAGTTGGAGGGAGCCTCTGGGATCATCTCCTCCTCGATGGGGGGGTGCTGCCAACACTAGGTCAGCCTACATCTGACTTGGTCTACTGAAAACCTCTGGAGACAGAGGGAACAAAGGAAGGGGAATCTGCTTTCTGCATCTGAAGGCAGTGCTACATTTAAGACTGCCCTTCAGTTTCTGAGGCTTGCCAGCCAGAAGCTCCTGATGAAGTGGAAAAGAAAAGGCCTGATATTGAAATATGGGGAAAAAAAAATCTTCTGCTCCCAAAAAAGAAAAAACAAACAAACAAACAAACAAACAAAAAACCACAAAAAACCACACACACACAAAACCCCAGCAATGCCCCCGCCACCCCCACCAAACTAAAAAACCCAAACCCAACAAAAACAACAACAAAACCAAACCAAAAACCCAAACCCCACAAATGTATACAATGTGCTGGGGAAAAAGGTACTGTCAAAAGGGAAGAAGTGTTTTCAGCTGTGTGTGCCACTCACACTTTGCCCATGATGCTGCACTTTTCTTGGTCCTGGTAGTGAAAAAGTGCCTTTGAAAAAACCCTGTAATCAATAGATGCTCCTGGGCTTCTCCTGGGGCCATTGCTGGAATTCAAGTAGAGGATGTACAGCACTTTCAAAGGCACTTTTGTATATTCTGACCTCTCAGTGTAAAAGGTAACAAACCCAGCTACAGGGATTAAGATCTGGTGGACCCTGGCTTCAGTCCAGTACCTTTCAGTCTACTAAAATTGCAAACATGAAATAACATGGCTTTTCTCCCTTAAGGGCAAGTAAGACAAAGCTGACCCAATTCAGCAGGGGTCCAGAAGTATTTGTATTGAATAATTCCAAATCCCACTCAGAACTGTGAATATTTGTTTTTGTGTGCATGTACAGTTTTAAATTGGTATTGCTTTAACATGAAACATGCTCTTGGTTTAATTGAACATAATCTATATCCCAGTGAAACAAATGTTCTATCTAGGGTTGAATAAGGCTATCCAGAGTTGACTATACAAAAAAAACCTGCAAAAACCAAACAGGGTAAGAACATATTTAGAGAAAAATTTATTCAAACAAAGGGTGTGCTTATTGGTCATCCTCAAAAGAGCTGAAAACATTTGCAATATTTGCTCTGTGCTGGCAGTTCATGCAGGGCCAGTGCTTACAGATGGACAACCTGGGAGCAGCATGAAAAATTCACACGTGCCAGAACTGAGCAGAGTTTTTCGACTCCCATTTGCCGAAGGAAATGCTTTTAAATGCTGAATGCAGATAGAAAAAAGACCTAGTGATGAAAAATAAACTTCTA
This sequence comes from Hylia prasina, assembly GCA_013397195.1. NCBI lineage: Eukaryota > Metazoa > Chordata > Aves > Passeriformes > Sylviidae > Hylia > Hylia prasina. Next base: position 805,051 of record VYXD01000272.1, on the reverse strand, counting down.
TCTGCAACAATACCACCTAACTGAAAGCTTTATTTCCTTTCACTCCTATAGACAAGATATACCTGCCAATGTGTATAAAACAGCTTGCACCATTAAAAAGACAAAACCACCTTCACTTCTTTTCTTATTGTCTAGGCATTTCTCCTAAATACTTATTTCAACACAAAACAGACTCTTGTTTGGTTCTTATACCTAAATGTAATGGAGTGTCTGAGCTTTAAGAATCATCAAGGAGCTTCTTTAAAAACAGTGGGAATTTTACTGCTCAAACAAACTCAGACAAAAAGATGTAAATTATTACCCAAACTGCCTGAATTGATAAGACTATCTCCTTAATCAAAAAAGTACAAAATATGTGGTAAGATACAGTAGTTGGGATGAAATTTGGAAAGAGACAGATTTGAGGTTCACATTTAACAAGTTGCCTTCAGAATGACAGGTTTAGGGGAACAGGGATGGAAAAGAGAGGTGGGGAGAGAGTGATGGTGCACAACCACACACAGAATCAGGAATAGGTCAGGGCAGGTTTGTCATCTCCTCCAAAAGCATCAAACGCTGGCCTAAGAAAACCCAATGATAACAACATCTAAAAATAATTCAATCCCACTGAGAATTCTATTCATCTCATTTGGAAGTTAAGCTACTCGACTCTCCTGCTCTGCCAAGAAGCAATCTCCACAGGAGAAGGGATAATTCAGCAGGCTCTTGGAAACTTCCCCTCATAGCTGCACAGGGAAAGCACAGAAACTCTCACCCCTACTTATTTCCAACCCAGGGGTGGTGGTTGTTGAGGGCAGTTTTGGCTTTAGGAAAAGCTCACTTTGTGCCAACTGGCTGTTTGTCCTTAACCTGAGCAGAGCAGCACAGGAACTGTCTAACAAATACAAAGACAGCCCAAGTACAAGCTACTCCACTCCTGAACTGCTGCTTCCTATGGACATGATGATTCTTCACTCCAGGGAGAGCAGCCCATGCATAATAAATGATGATTGTCCTGGCTGTTTTGAAAGGGAAAGGTTAATTCAGCCATGAACGAATGAAACTGTGTATAAGCCTAACACAGATCACCCATCGATACAATGCAATGGTATTAGTCGAAGTTGCAAAGCACTGAAAGGAGGGTAAAATGGACAACAAAAAAGGCCCATCTTACACACAGTGCTGTTAACTACATTAGCTCTTTCTGGGGGCAAACACACTGCATTTGAGCCTTTCAATGCATCCTGAACATCTGTAATTCTTGATGAGAGCACCAATGCATTATTAATAGTACCAGGTGGGTAACTTCATTTACAGAGCAATGAGACTCATCTTCTCTGAGGGGAAGGACTGGATGAGTACAAAGATAACCCTCAAGTGACTGTGGATGACAGCAGAACTGCCTCCCCACTAACGTGCGTGATGAGGACATGAAGCATTTTATTCCTTAAGCTGTTCACAAGCAGCTATCAAGGAAAAAACCAGTGTCATAGCCAAGTGAAAACACTGTCCTGTGCCAGTAATGTTGTAAAGCTATGGGAGGCAAAGAAGCAGGGGAAGATTGCCAGGTGGTAAAATGGAAAGATCAGACTAGAAGGATATTCCAGGAATGATCAGCAAAATGGTGAAGTTTACTATTCCTTATGGAACAGCAGCAGAAGGCCAATTTAACTTGCAAGGAGGTGAAGTTTGCTTATGAACCCAGTAACACTCAGCATTAAAATATTAGCAGTGACTCCCTTTGAAAAGACTCTCAATCAGTCACACAGTAGAAAAGCAGATGAAAACAACCCCAGATACACCTTGGAGGTAACATACAAAACAAGAGAGGGACTTACAACAGCCACGTTCCACCATCTACTCATCAAAAACTGTGGCACCACGTCACTGAGGAGCTGGTTTGTGCACAGGCACAAAACAATAAAAAGATGTTTGAATGTACAAACAGGATAAAGCCCAATAAAAGCAGAGTGGTGTTATGTAAATCTGCCATAGCTTTCACACTAATGCATCACTCTTCTGATTTTCTCATCTCAGCAAGAAAGCTAAAACAAAACAGAACTCCAGAAGTATAAACTGATTAAAGGCAGACAAGAGGGGGATTTACAAATGATATGTTTTAAAGACCAACTCTTTATTTTAGGAACAAAAGCAAGATGGGATTATAGATGTATAAAACAAATGGAATGGAAATTACCTAAGCTCCTCATGCACCCTGTTACATAAGAAAACCAAAGGGCAATTTAACATGAGAGGCAGCACGTTTCACTGATTGTCAGGAGACCTTTCCTAATGCTATCTATAAATGAGCCCATCCAATTCACCACCACAAGATATTATACAGACAAATTTTTTCAGCAAGATTAAAAAAGGATTATGTGTTTATATAAGGAAGAATAACATATGTAGCTGCATTAGTCAGGTTTAAAAATAACAAGAGTGAGCAATAATCATGCTTCAGGACACAAGCTGATCAACAGCAAGGATCAGGAAAGATATTTTTCCCCTGATGGGACAGCACTGCAGATTTGGCCAGATAACAATTTCAACTTTCCAATGAAAGATGGTCTACAGCCACAGGAGGGATGCAGAATAGGAGGAACAAGTTTAGGAACAGTAATAAGAAACCCAAGGAAATGCAGGGGATACTGTAACAAGGGTACATTGATAATACACCTGCTAATAAAATGCACTGTAAGATGGCGTGCACTCTGCATGGTGTGCAGCCAAAAGTCCTGCAGGAGTCAAATTTCCAAGTCACTGGGAATTATACTGAAAAATTCATGAACAAGCAAGAGCTACCTGATAGCCAAGAGGGCCACATCAGCTTTTCAGACCCCAGTTCGGCAAGGTGTTTAGCATGGACACAACTGGGAGCAGCACCTGGCTGCCCTTGTGGGAGCTGCCCACATCAGGAACAGCAGATGGAAGGAGCATCCTTAAAAGCCCCTATCCGGGAATTCAGGAATAAAGGTAAAAAGTCTGTCGGGAGAACAACGAAACAACGTGATAAAAAATTAACATGATAAGAAACAGGTCACCTGAGCCTGTCAGGAAGGGCAGGCAATGATTTCCTGAGCCTGGCATGCAGCCACTAAGCAGCCCAACACTTCAGAGCACCTTTTGATAACGCAGCACACATGCTAATTACAAAATAATTATTAAAAATGAGCTTTGTTAAAACTCGTAATGTAAACCTGAGGACTGGCTGCAGGAATATCTAAAAAGAGTAATTACAACAAGTGATAAGGTAGAAGGAACAGTCCAATGGGATGTGGTGGGGATAGTGGCCTGACTGCTTCTGCTTAACATCCTTGTTAATCATCCGGAAGAGAAGTTAAACAGCACATTAATTACACTGAGCTATATTAAATTAGGAGGTGAAGCGAGGGCCAGGGAGGACAGAGAAATAACACAAAGGGTTAGGAGCAATTAGAAACTGGTAACACACATTCCTGTGAACTTTAGTACCAGAACTTGGAGAATCAATTGAAGGGAATTAAAAACACAAGGGCAAGAAAAGTGATAAAAGAGCCAGAAGGACTCATTTGCAGAGGATGCATTAATTAAACTTTGCATAACTTGACTAAGTCATGATTTGGAGGTGAAGAATAAAATGAGTCGGCGCATATTTAAATACTACTAAGCCAAGGACAGCTGGAATGTGAGCAGTGTTTAAAGCTGTGTACGTTCATAGCTCCCCTACATTAACTAAGGAATAAAAGGATTTGGATAAAGTCAGGTTTACACCAAACATGAGAATAATATTCCTGCTGTTGAGGTCCAGCAGACAGCATCAGAGCCTGGATATCCCCATCATCTGATGCAACACTAAAGTTGGATGTAATGAACAAATCTGCTGTGGCAGCAAGACGCTGTGAAGGTTATAGAGCCTATGAACAGCACCATCCCAGAATAAAGATCCAGATGAAAGCGTGGTGAGCATCCTGGAGATAGTCACCACCCCTTTATGCTTCCTGACACAGAATTCACAGAATACCCAGCATATCTAAGCCATCACAGCACAGGCAAGTGATAAAAACTAGAGCAGATTCAAACAAACGTGTCACAGGAAGTAAAGAGTAGAAAGTGGAAAGAAAAGTGTAAATTTCTATTGAGGGGACAGACTTAAGCACAGTGTTTTCCATGAGGGATGCTCATGTGGTGCCTCACACTTACGCAAATCAACAACTCCATCTCTGCATTGGTGTTGATGCAGAATTAAAAATATGCATTTGTATGCCATGGGGTCACAGGGGCAGCACAGCTCAGACTTGTCCTACCCTGGCAGCACGGCACGAGCAGAGCAGTGCTCTGGAGAAGCAACAATCTTGCTGACTGCATAAAAGATGAGGCTGGGCAGCCACGAGATCTCATCAGGCTTTGACCTTCACTCGGGCTGGCTGCATTGTCTTCTGTTCCATTTAGCAGTACTCTTAAAGAGCAAAGAGGCAGACAGCACTTCTATAGATCCAATTATACCCTCGGCCAGAAACAAACCAAGGAAGGCAATCCGCAAGTATCCTACATCAGGGTTCCTATAAAAATCATTTTATTTACTTCAAAGACTGTGCTCTGGCTTTCCTGTCTCATTTGCACTTGTTCCTTTGCCTCTTTCTCATCTTTCTTTCCCCATTAGCCAGCAGACATGGATGAATCATATTATTTGCAATAACAACCCTGAGCCAAAACTGGAGAGGCCAGTGAGAGTCTGAAGGGTGAGTTCAGAGATTCCTCTCCATCCTGCCGCTGCAGGAGGCCTGAGGATGCGGCCAGTCCCACATTTACCCATCCCAACAGCAGAGCAATGAGGGAATGTGTCAGGCAGCAGCAGTGCTGCCGGGGCTCCACAGTGCCACAGCAGGGAACGGGATGCACGGAGACGGAGACACTGCCAGGACATGGTGTGTGTGGGAAGGGAAAAGCTGCTTTCTCGCCCACCTATGCGTCACCGCGCCTACTTGGAGCCAGCTCCCTCTGCCTCCCTATTTTCTTCAGTCAAATCATATCCATTATTAAAAATATGACTTTTCCTATATATGTATCCATAAACAGCACACATCTGTCTATATGTGAGAAGACACTTTTCTTCGTCTACATTTCCCTACCTTTCGTGCCCTTCCCTTCCCTCTCAGGATTTCTTCCTGACACACCTGGAAATTGTCAAACATCAGTGGACACAGCTGAACTTAGATGGAGACTAACATTTCATGTGCAGACAAGAAAATTTTGGGCAGTGGGGAGGAAAAAGCAAGGACAGGCACCAAGAGCTCTTCTCTCTGTATGTGTTGTGCAGTGTCAACATTGCAGAATCCCCTTTACTCCCCTTGGTGGGAGATAACCAGTGCAGTGTCAACAATCTTAGAACGGTTTGGCTTGGGAGGGACCTTAAAGATCATCTCATGCCACCCCCCTGCCATGGGCAGGGACACTTTCCACTATCCCAGCTTGCTCCAAGCCCCATCCAGCCTAGCCTTGGACACTGCCGGGGATGGGGCACCCACAGCTTTTCTGGATAACCTGTGCCAGGGCCTCACCACCCTCACAAACAGGTAGGACATGCTGGTCCACGTAGTGGTTCATCCTAGGAAAGAATATAACTACTGAAATTCTGCTTTTCACACACTACTATATTTAAATACATCTTTTCTTCCAGTGGGAGGTAAAAAGGCAAATTTCCCAAACTTCACACATCAGCCCTTAAAAATAAATCCCTCATTGTCCACTGCCAGTGAAGAGACTACTTAAAAAATGCATTGTCAAGGAAATGTTTGCTTAAAGGCAATTATGCTGTTATGAATCAAAATTCCAGATGCTAAAGCAATGCCAATTAGCAGTATTAAAAAAACAGATGCCTTGTTCTGAGTGAGTACCACTGCCTGTGCTTGAAAGGAAAAAACCTGCACAGAACATGCTGGAAGCTACTGTCCTATTGAGAAGACAGCTTTTAAATAGCTGTTCTGAGAGACAAACTTAAAAAGCTGTAAAAGCAACTTATTATGAAAGTCTCAGCATAATTTGCCATCAGGATGGAAGAAGGTTAAGCTGTCCCCTGCCTTAAGCTGCTTTCTGTTAGAAATCCAAGCAGTGAGGAGATGAGGTATGGCACAGAGTCAGGGCCATGGGAAGAATAACTGAGACAGCACTATGCTGCAGCTGCCTGTAGCCCTCCAACCTGCACTGTAGGTGACAAAGTCTGGAAAAATAAAAAAGCGAGTTCCCTTACTATTAATCTCCTTTATATGTAGAATAAATCCCTGTCAAACAGGGACAACCTCACAGACACAATTTTGAAGCCATTACAGGCACCTTTTGCATCCTTCACTTGCAGCTCTTCTCAGATCAGTGATCCAAGACTGAGACTTTCACGAGGCACCCAAGTCACCTTTCCTCCTTCTGAGACCTGGGAAATTCTTATTATCAGTCAAAGGCAGGAACATGATTCCTCCCCATGTTCTCAGCCACCTATTAGATGTGTGCCAATCTACCAAGTTAACAGTGTGTTTGGTTTCAGCAGTTTTGGCTTGAGCTCATCTGTATTGTTAAGCAAGCTGACTTCTAACTGCAGCTTGCTCTTTTAAGCAGTTCACAAGCTGTCACGTTTTAAAACAGGGTGATCTCAGCCCCCACTAAGGAGTACCAGGGTACAAATGGGTTTACTCATAACAAAACCTCCAAAGCCAGAAGCCTTGTCCCCATGAGGAGGACAGGAGGGTGCATTATGCTCCTGGGTGTACAGGTGGTCAGGCAGACAAAGCAGCAGAATCCAGCTCCACGTGGCACAAATAGCTTCTGGCTCTCTGCTGGTTTATGCCCAAGAAAAGCAGCCAGGTACTGCTTCTTGAGCCTGTTTGCCAGAGTCCTAAAAGCCCAACACACCACCAGGGGAAATGAGAAACATTCTGCAGGGTTCTTGTTTTGAAAGGGAGCAGGAGCTAAGAAGTATCAGAGAACTATTAGAGAAGAATTAGAGCACCATTAAGAGATAAGATGATCATTAAAAGGAATGGTACAAAACTGAGGAAAAAAGGAGGCATATAAAATATACAATACAGATAGTCATCAAAACCTTCTGATACACAGCTTGCAGTTGCCAGACAAAGGCTACTACAATTCACGTATACATCTAAAGGTTTGGGCTATTACTTATAGATGAAGGCAAAGAAAACAGAATTTCTTATAAATGAACACATAGATAAGACTTTTGAAGGCTCTCAGAGTTCAGAAATCTTCCTGGAACTCTGTGGATCGTGGACTCAGTATCAAAATCTCAGAACTTGACATAATAGAATATTCTTGTATCAACTTCACACACAACTAGACCAAGGCCCTTTTTTTCTCAAGTACCATCCAGAAAACAGATCTCTGAAGTGACAGAGGATGGTTCATAGAGCACAGAATAGCTCAGGTGGGAAAGCATCTCCAGAGATTGTCTAATCCCTTCCAATCTGTATTATTCTACGACTCTGAAAAGGGCCCAAGTAAGGATAGCCAGTGTATTCACTGCTTCCTTGGTCCCTTTCTCCATTCCAATATACCATGAATTCACAGGTTGCTTTAAACACCATGTGTCCTATACATTCTGACCAACACTAACCACTGAATAATTAAAATAACTCTCATTAAATCTTTTGGCCGTTTTTAAAATTTATTTTTAAAATGACATGATGCAAGATTTATTTTGAAGTAGGCAGATTACTTGTCGAAAGCAAAGGAGGACACGACAGTGTTTGCAATACTCAAGTTAGATATTTTAAAACATGAACAAATATTGTTGGAAATTACTGGGCACCTCATTTTAACTTGAAGCATTTGTCCTCAGTCTAATAATAGAAATGCCTTTGTGCTCCTGGACAGACTGACCCAAGCAAAATCCAGGCTGTAGCTGAACAACTCTCATGCAGACTCACAGCCAACCAAACTCAGGACAAAACGGAAAGAGCTGAAGAGGAATTAACACACCTGCAGAAATTTCATCCACTTCTGAATAAACTATAAAACCGTTTCAATTTCCCATGTACTTCATTGGCAAGAGGGGAAAATAACATGCTATCACCAACCTAAAGGAACTTGTTTCCTTGTCAAGATTGAATATGCAATGCAATCCCTAGAGGCGACTTCAGAAGTATTTATATAGGTCGCTGCCCACATTAACACTGATGTTCCTCTATCTGCAACTTTAGATCAAGGCAATGGAAAGGAGCAAGTTAGGGATCCACCAGGAATCTTATTGATAATACATGAAACTTTATAGCAAAACCTCTTGGTCAACTGGAAATATTAACCAAATATTCCTTTGCCGCCAGGCTCCCCCAGCCTGGCTGTACCCTGTGATATTTTGATCTCCTCCTCCCATCCAATGAGACAAATGCCCCTTTGCAGGGAAGGCACACTTACTGGTACTCTGAAAGGAGAAGTGTTCGGAACATCCATGGAGTTGGTCTTCTCAGAGGTGCTGGTCCCCGAGATGCTCCGTCGGCGAGGAGATCTCTCTGCTGGGACCTCTGAGGAAGAGAAGAAGAAGGTGGTGAATGGGTGCCCGGGGGTGGGGAATAGTCAGGCTTTGTGCTCTGTAGGACAGAAGCCTCAGGAAAGTTTTGAGTGCATTATTTAACTGCTGAATTAACCCACCTATTGACCTGTATCTTATTCACTTACTAACCTACAATGGCATTTTCACTGGCAGATTCAAGGTTGTGAATCTGACTTGACTGTGGGAGATTAAAAAAAAAAAGTGCTGGTGAAGATCAATACCTGGACATACTTAATATTCCATTACTGTTTGAGAGCCAGTATTCAGAGAACTGAAATCTGTTTTTTTTAGATTTAATTTTTTTTTTTTACATAAGCAGTGCAGTAATTAACAGATAACTACAATCAAGACCCAGGGAAGCTTGGTTTTAGTCCTAGCTGAATGTAATTTGGCAAAGGTCAAAGTTTGGTCATGTATGATCCCACTACTTGCTCAAAGCATGCAACCAGCAGAAGACTTGTAAGTGCCTAGGTAACATGACATACATATCTCTGCAGATAAAAAAAAAAAAATAGGTCAACTTCTCCTCGTTCTGGCAGTATGACCTTACTAAGATACGACTTTGGCATCTTAAATCCATGCAGACTGATCTGATGAGCACGAATATTCATAAAAGCTGCACTGATGTCTCTGACTAGTACAAATCCTGGAATAATAGCATAATAAAGTACACACAGCATTAAAAATCTCTCCACAAACACACAAATATGCATTGTTATATAGAGCTCGATATGCATATGTATGCATACAGATACCTTTATCACAAGTGCTGCCCATCTCCAGCTCAATTGCCAGACTTTAAGGAATCCAGCTTCACAAAACACCCCCCGAAACGGGGAGGGAAAAAATCACTTCCTAGCAGAAAGTCCATTGTTATCTTCTGAACCTTAAAGAAAAGGAGCACGCCGTGACTCCAGGCAGTGACATTTTGACTCCTGCCGTTCTCCTTTCAAGAGCCAGATGCAGCTTAAACTTCCATCGCTGGCCGCCCGGCCCTGGGGATCCGTGACTTCCACTGGAGGGAACGAGATGCGAGTCTCCGTCCGCCCTTCCCTCCCTCCCTCGGCGGGGCCGGCGGGGAGCGAGCGGAGCAGCAGCACAGGACTGCAGCTCTTCAATCAATCGCTCCGGCTGCACATCCTCATTAGTTACTTTCAGGCTATTAACAGACGCCCAGCTGCCGGCTTCCCTCCGCTACTGAAATGTTCCCTGTGCATCCTGATTCACAGCAGCAAAAAACGAGGTTTATGGGGAGAGACAGCCGGCTGGAGCCACGAGAGCGGCGTTTTCCTCCCAACGGCCGAAGGAAAAAAAAGGAGAGAAGCCTTCTTCAGGGATAACATTACTTGTGATGTCTTTGCATACCGGATTTTGATTTCGGCAGAGTTATAATACGTCTCTCCCATGGATGCTTGGAGACTGACAAAATGGAGCATCGAGGAGGGGAGGCGAAGGAATCCGGACCCTGCAGTATTAGTGTCTCACTCGGTAGATATTTATCTTTTAAAAAAAGCAAACCGCAGACACTGAGCCCCTCAGTCTGCTTGGGGAAAGGACTGCTGAGAGGGAGAGCAGCCTGGCGAAGTGGGCAGCGTCCAGCACACGGTGTGCTGTGCTCCACCGAGGGCTGGGCAGGGCACAGGCAGCTGTGAGGGCGATGCCCGAGCCCTGCCCGCACCGACCCAGCGCATCCCGGCCCGCCAGAGCCGGCGGGAGCCGCCACCGAGAGGTACCCCCGTGGGCACAGCACTCCTCCTCTGGAGCAGCGCCGGCCACGCTCCCCTACGGCATCACCTGTTCCAGAGCTGCAGGGTAAGTCCCCATCAGGGCACCTTTAGAGAACAAAGCACTTGGAGCAGGTTCAGTGCCAGCCCAAGGGTTTTGAGTCAGTCAGTCCCACCACCTCAGGAGCCTTTGCAGTGCTGCCAGTTTTACCTGACGGTGCACTTTAACAGCACCAGCTGCCTCTCCGGCCTAGATGAAGGGAAACTTTATTTCCTGCAGCACCTGTAAGTACTGCCCTGCCCGGAGCTGCGTTAGGTAGGATATAAAGAATTGTCCCTGCCATTCCCCTGTCCATGTAACAAAGGCAGACGGGATTGATATATTCCACTGAACAGGCACCTTTTATGTTACACTGACTAGTAACGTAATAGGTTTGGCTTCCTCTGCTTCTCACGAGCAGGAAATCACATCAAAGCTGCCCCGGTAATTTAAAACAGTCTGTTAACTTTGCTGAGTCATAAATGGAAACAGGAGCCCAAATTCCCCACTATTTTCCACAACACGTTCCGCAGGAGGGGCAGTTTGGGAAAGAGCTTAACTTTAAACTGAATGGAAGTTGAAAAGCTACCACAAGGAATGTGCCTGCCTCCCCTTGCCTTCCCTCTCCTCCCCAGCATCCACCCAGCAGCAATCCAACTTTTCTGCAAATAAAATGTTGACATTTCATAGGTAAAACGAGTTTCTTCTTTTCTCACACCATCACAGAAGTGTACCAAATGTGGAAGGGAAAATAAAATATTCACTAGGTGCCTGCAGTGATCTAAAAATAAAAACTACCTTTCCCTCTCTTCTCCTTCTAAAAAACAAGAGCAAATAGACACACTTAGTCCCTAGGAAAAGGAAGACCCAGATACAGCAGAATTGTCGGGATATGTTAACTGGAAATCAAAAGCTGAAGCAACTTGCTATGACGCCTGTAGAACAGTATTTTTGCTGAGTCTTGTGAAAGAAATCTATATTGTCACCACCAGGCAAAAAATTAGACAGTTCCCTCCCCTGCTCCACTAGTAAATGCTTGAGGCTACTCTTGCATAATCTTCACCTGCTGCAAAAATCAATGCACCTCTCATCAGCTTAGTATTAAATTACAACTGCTTTCTGCATTGCTCACTCTCAGGGACCAAGGCTACAGATAGATCACATTCTTTATCCATCAAAATAATCTGAAACCCTTTTCAGTCCTTCTGTTTCTGGGAAGAAAAGGGAAGAAAGCCCACCTGACAGATCCTCCCCATTTCAACCTTCAACAAAAAAAATTGCAGAATATTACAATGGTTTGGGATTAAATGGGCCTTAAAGATCACCAGGCAGGGACACTTTCCACTATACCATCAAACAAATGAGTTGTAAACATCCCAAAAGGTTGCCTTTATCACCTGATATCTTGGTGACACGCACTAATATTTATGTAAATAAGTATTTATCCAAATAATATTTACACACTACATAGCAACAGTCAGTTCCAAATGAGCTGAGCCAATTACCCTGCAGTGGCAGATGCCTCTGAGGAGGGAACTGCCCAAGGATACAAGGCAGGCAGGTCTCTTCTCCCATCCTGCTGAGCCACTCTCTACCCCCAGCAACACCAGAGCTTGTTCTGCAGGCAAGGAGGAAGGTTTGTGTAAGCCAGGTGCCACTTACTACATGGAGTAGTGGTGAGGGTTGCTCTCCTTTGAAGGGAACCCTCTCTGCCACAGTGGTGTAGCCCCAGTGACCTCTGGTCACCACAGGGCTCTGGGGGTTGACCTAAATTTCCTATTGCTGGGTGCTCTGACCACTTGAAAGGCTGGCTGTGGTGGAAATTTGTATTTTCACTGTGAAGAGCTTTTTCTCCAGGTGAGAGAAGCAGACACTAAACAAACCTTCCAGCTTTGTGGGACAGCCACACCAAGTAGGAATTATTTGCAGATATAGAAGAAAGAATAAGAAGAGGAAGAAGTGTCTCAATAGCATTTTTCAGATGGGTATTACCTAGTGAAATAAGAAGCCTCATATCAAAATAAATAAAAATGTTAAAGTTATATCTTGCAATAAGCATTCTCATTTTGCTCACTTGGGGAGAATTCAGACTTGGGCCCAATTCACAGATTGTCATAAATATTTCATTAAATGCCTGTACGAGAAGCCTAAGGTAAAAGCAAACTCAACCCCCCTAATCTGTTTTAAATCCTGAAGTCCAAGTTTGTGTTCTGACTAAAATACATTATGCAAATCCTGCAAGGTATACCTTAAAGGAAAAAAAAAAAGAAAATTTGCAGAGATAGCTTTTCCACATTTATCAAGGCAACCAGACGGGGAAAAAAATCACAAGAAGACACATCAGAGTGAATGCAACCAAGTTTCAGGACACTGAAGTGCACAAAAGCTGCCAAACCTGGAAAGGGAAATACAAAGGGAACCCTGCAAAGCTCACTGGCTGTAGAACTGCAGCATCAAACAACTGCTAGACACAAAGTATGATCAAAAACTCTCCCAGTCCATTAGCGGGGGTTTGAAAAGAAGATACTGTGCTTTCCTAGGGATTGAGTCAATCAGATAGGTCTTGGAAGAAGATCCAGGTAACTATAAAAGATTTTTAATTTACAGACAGGCAATTCTGTTGGTGTTAGACACTTGCAGTGTGCTGGCATATAAAAAAGGTTTAACAGCATTAGTGCCCAGTACAGAAGGTGCATAGAAAGCAACCTGAATAACAACTAAGTCACTTAAAAGATTCTTAAGTCATTGATTCCTAAACAACTTTACAGTCTGAAAGACAAGACCTAACATGCGAAGCAGATGAATACTAGGGGAGGCTGGAAGAAAGGGCACAGATATCATAGGAGAGAATAATTTTGGGGTTTCAAGTATAAACCCCCACAATTTATTTTCCCTGAAAGTTTGGAGGAAACGTGGCATTGAGTGAGTACAACATCAGCTGTTCTTAGACTGATGCATTTGCTTTGAAGTGGAAGAACAAATCCTCCAGCTCTGCAAACCAGGTCAGAAATGAAGCAGATGCATGTCCCTAAACTGCTCAACATATCTTCTGCCTGATGTGCATGGCTGTACAAAATTTGGGACAGTTGCTCCTTTTTGACCTCCTCATGCAGGAACCTCAATAAACCTCCCTTAATGGTTGACTCCACACACAGCCAAACAAATTGCCTGGACAACGGTGCCAACACAAAAGCAGAGACAAGGAGCTGCTGCCCATGACCTGGAGATGCTGGTGTCCTCATTAGTTCCTAATGATCTTGGACTGCCCCTGCTAATTCAAATTACCTTGTGTTTGCTGCAGAGATTGCACACAGACAATTAACGCCGATCAGCTGACGCACGGTAACTTGTTCCTGCAGCCTAATTTGTTTAGAGGCTTATGTCTTAAACACACATTAGTATGATATCAATATTTATCGTCCTTGTTATTAAACAACAGCCTTGAGCCACAGCTTTCCAAACCAATCTTTTTACTGTCTGTAAAAGGGCTGTGAATAGAGGCATTCACTAAAAAGCAATCCTTTGGGATAGCCTCAGTGGCTCTTGAACGCACCAAAGCTCAGCAGCTCCTGCCTGTTCCTCTCCATGGCCCAGAAAGCTGCTCTGAGCCTCAGGATTTCTTGCTCACTGTGGCAGGATTTTGTTCCTGAGCAGTAAGAATTATTGTTACGGACACAGGAAAAGACCCAATGCACTGCAGACGTCCGAGAGGTGTCAGCGAACCCTACACGTGGTCCCAGAGTTAAGACACCACTTGGGAATTTTTATTCTAAGTGCATCTGCATATTTCTCTTAAGAAGAAAGACTTTGAGCAGTCTCCCCTGATTTATCTTGCTACCATCACGCAGTTCAGGAGTCAGGCAAGCTGACAGAAATAAGAGGAAGTGGACTGAACCCTGTGATCACCTTGTCAAATGGCACAGAGAAGAAAACCAGAGCATTAAGTAACATTGTTTAGTCCAGTTTAGTTCATTAGCTGCAGGGCACATGCCCCTTTTCAAGGTAACCTTTGCCCGGTGGGTTTGTAACTATTTCAAACAGGCTGTAACCAAGTTTAATTAAAACTGCCACACCACTTAAAACCTTTTAAAGAGAAATAAGGTCAGGTAACTGAAAGACAGAAGAAATTAAGCACCAAAGTCGTAAAGGCTTCCCAGTACAGTGTTAAAACCCAAAAAATACAGTTTGTACCCTACCGTACCAAGGAACGAGAGAAGGCTTTTCTCATCCTCCGTGCTGCTATCCAGCCATTCAGCCACATGCCCAGGAGAAAGAAGACTTATTCTCCAGCCAGAAAACTTTTCCATACAGAACACAGTGAGTGAACGAAGCAGGGTAGGAAGGATGGGGAGGAGCTGATGGTCTTGGGATTCCAGTACTCCAGTTATTGTCTACACTGACAAACATGAGAGCGTGATCCTGCCCTCTTCTTTCAACCCTACACCTGACACTGCAGGCATGGGTGGGAGCAGTAACTGGGATTTGTACTTGTCCCTTTGTGTCAGGTTTCAGTCCAAGCAGGAACAGAAGGAATGCAAAAAAGGGAAGCAGGGGAAACTGAGGTCTCAAAATCCAGAAGAGGCAGCAGGTTGTGAGAGAATCAACTTAAGTAAAAAGTAGAAATACATCAGTGCTGAAGAAGCTCAAATAAGTCAGCACAATAGCTCATCAGCTAAGTGCAACATAGCCCTACCATTCCTCACAGTGTGGGCTTTGTTTGAAGGCTCAGGTATTGTGCTTTATGCTAGAAGAAAAAACAGCAAGCTCAGAGGCAATTTGAATCCCCTCCCCATTACTGACGAGCCTACATTCCCCTGTTTACAAGCCCCTTCCTGCTCCAGCTATTATCCCAGCATCCCAGCCTTCCTTGCAATGAATTTGTTCATGCAATGGCAGGTTGATCAATCTGTGAATAGGAAGCTCCCACCCCTCCCTCTCCCCTCCTCCTGCATGGCGGCGGCATTGATCGCAATAATGGAATCTGCTGCTGGCTGCCAACAGCAGCAGGAGACAGGGAACTGCTCCTCTTCCTCAGCCCTGAGAACAACCACAGCCCTGCTGGATTCAGCCCCCGCTGCCATGGGGCAGAGCAGAGAGAGGTAAGGAGACAGCAGCAGTCTTAGGGGGCTCAAAGAAGGCATCAGCGCTGATGGGTGGTTATTTAGCTAAAACAATAAAAAACAAGCTAAATGGGAAATAATTCTGCCCTGCCTGGACAGCGAGCTTGCTCTGGAGGGAAGACTCATCGCTGTGACTTTATGAAGGGTCACATTTAATTGCACGGGATTTACAGCGTAAGGTTTATTCCACACAAAAGAGCATTTTGCAGGTTTACACATGCACGAGCAGTGACGAATCCTGGTAAGTGAGGGACTCCTGGGCCCCACAAATCAAAATTGCCTTTGTCCTCAGGGGATGGGGCTGATGCTCTGATCAAACTGCACTCTTTAAAGAGACAGCTGCCTTTTGCTCACCAGTTTCTGAACCTGTCTTTATTTTAAATAATTGATACACTTGCCAATCCCTATTACAAACAAGGATATTTGCTGACCACTGACTAAAACCCAAGCTACACCAAAAAGCCATTAGATCAGCAAAGCAAAAAATTAGATACCGACCAACAAATGACGGGGGAAAAAAAGAACCATCAAGTCCCAGCAGGGAGGAAAATTCCAATTACTAGGACAAACTGTAGCAAGTATTGTTTGTGCAGGACAGATATTTTCATGAAACACCTGCCAAGCAGGGCAGATGCTCTACAGAATTCCCAGTTAATGAAGGAACATGGGACAGGCAGATCAGGAGCAAGGTAACGCAGCAGCGTGCCAAGACTGAGCAGAGCTCTCCTGTTCCCACTGAACAAGTGCATCTGTATCCCAAATCTGGTGTGAAAACCCAGAAACATTCCCTACATCATATAAAATCCTGTGACAGATAGATTTCCCATCTATGCAAAGAGAGCTGATTTGTTTGGTGGTTTTGGTTTTTTTTTTTTTTTTACAAAATGAACTGTTCCAACAAATTTCTCTCTGTGTGGGAGGATCACATTTTGTCCAACTTCCACAAGTAGAACCTTTTCTTCAAGGCTGTGCAAACTGATGATGTAAATCTACTTGCAATTGGTATGGAATTAAAGAACTTTTAGAGAAAGGATTACACAGTTATTTTGGTCTATCTGGCTGGTCAATATGAAATGAAAATTTCAACCCATTTCTTTTAGTTCCCTAATCAAATACTGTACTCACAATCACCTGGGTGTCTTTCCATTAAAATCTTGCAATATTAACTATCAACTCTATAAACAAGAGGTTCTAGAGAAAACAGTTATGAGTATTGATTTCCCATGAACGCTTACCAATTTTGCATCCTTTCTAGGAGTACAAATCACATACACACTGTTTTCCTCCCTGGCTGCCTCATCTTGTGTAATAATTTAGATTTATTAATCCCTTCCAATATTTTAAAATGTTCAGAATAGCAGGGGAAGTATATTACATATCAAAGATGAAACTGGCTTATTGGAGTATTTTAAAATATGGGAAGATAAAAAAAAACTTTGTGAAAAATGGAGCTAGAACTGGCAAAGACTTCAGTCAGGAGGATGCAACCAGGAACTGAAAGGACAGTGAAGTTTTTGATAAGCAGTTTTCTCCTGTGAATTAACCTTCTTGGGGAAATCCACAGAAGGGGACAAAACCTGCATAAATACATCCCTGTTATTTATCTTCATTTTGTGTGGTTTAACGGGTCACACTAACACGCAGGTCACCTGGATGCAAGGGACTGTCAGGAGGTGGAGACAGACATGGGAACAAAAGCAAGAATTAAAAAGTGCTTGTAAGAAAGTCAGTCATGAACACAGTCCCCCTAGAAATCCTGGAAATTTAAAGTGATAGAAAAGATGCAGAAGAGCCACTGACATTACAAAACACCAAATCCATCTAACCTGACTTGACACACCTTGAGAACATCACCCAGTGACCTCACCCGTTCACTGAATTATTTCTGAACAAAGACCTGTCTTCCAAAAAAAGGGATATCCAATTATCACCACACAAGGCAAAGACATAAAGAGCCTGCCTGATCCCCTGTAAGCTGTTCCAATGGCTAACTCCACTCCTGCTTAGCAAACTGCTCCTTAGTTCCAAGACTGAATTTATCAAGCCTCATCTCCCAGCCACTGGGCTCTGGCTGACGTTTGTCTGCTTTGATAGTCCATTATCAAACACTGGTATCAGAAATGTCCTCTCTGCTTACATCCTTTGAATACTTAGTTTCAAACAATCCCTTCAAATATATCTTCAGCCTCCTCTGGAGCATTGATTTTGATTTTTAAACCTTTGTTGTGCAAGAAAGACAGAGACACACCTCCACAGCTGTAGGAGGGGTGTAGTACTGGTCACAGGAGAGGTTATACTGTGAATAGCTTCTTAAATTTGTCTTAAAGGAGGTCTTGTGCTATCAAGTTTTTCAAACACCATAAAAAAAGTCTTGTCCTAATTTTCCAGGACAGCCAGATTGTGAGATAAAATGCAAACCAGCATGAGAAGACTATTCAAAACATGACTAATTTTCATGCTGTGGGACCTACCTACACTGGGAGTTGAACCAATGCAAATCCAGATACAAATTGCTCTACTGACCAGAGTAGAAATATGGAAAATATGAAAATATAGAGAAGTGGGAAGGATCAGCAAAGTAGTAATAAAAAAAAAAATAAAAATCAGTAAGTAGGGACAAGAAGCAGCTAATGGCTGTCCTGAGAGACTGCTTACCAAAATTAGCACCAGTAGCTGTACAGAATAGCAGGTGAGAACATCAGAAAACCTGTTCAAAGAGTTTAGGTTTATCTCCATCACCCCTGAGTTCTAAAAGCAGATGAGTTCTCAAGCCTGGAAATTAAACCAAGCCCTTCTGCTTTGGAGCATCTTACAAAAACCAATCATTTAAAACTTGTATACATCCCTCCCTGGTAATTCCTGCATTACAGCCACTGACTGAACTCTGCAGTTGTCACAAATGTCACTCTCCTGAAGTGAAATATCACTCTCCTGAAGCCTGAAACCCATGAAGCTAAGCAGCTTTGCCATCCTGTGAATTTAAGAATTAGCTTTCTTGATCAGTGAAACTACCCAGAAGCATGAGCCTCAGAGTTTTCTACAGGAATTTTTAGTAAATGAGAATTCATAATATATGCAAATAATAGAGCAAAGATGCCTTGTGATGTAAATGCTTTGTAAGCACAGTCATGGTGATATTATAAATCACCATGTATTAATGCTCTCTGCATGAGGCATCTTCAAGGGGAGGAAAAATGGGTCTTACATGCACTAAGGACAGGTGCTGACAGGCTGAGTGATGGATATTGCTTTAGTCAGTAGATGATGTCCTCACAGCAATATACTTTAGATACTGTACACCCAAGTCATTCTTAATAAAATGTCTTACAGATAATTTACGAGTGAATAAGAAACAATGAATGTTTGTTTCTCCAACCCCTGGATCAATGTCATGTGTCAGGCAAAACTACTCACCTTCATACCTGCCCATTAGGAAATAACAGGAGTTATTGGAGGCACTTTGCCCCAGAAAAATGCAAAGCAGTACTAACTTTCCAATCCTATTTTCAATGCCACAGCATAGAACAAGCAGCTAGCTTGAAAATAAGTTTCCCAGACACCTAAAAATGTCAATTCTATATGCACAAGGCTCCATTTCCTTCATTAAATCATTTTAAATGCCTATCTATAATGAAAGTAATTTTGCTTTGAGGAGCAGCATTACAATCTAATAGCCTCCTAACCAAGCTGTGATCTAGTTCAAAAGGATCCCAGTGGACAAGGCTGAGTAACTCAGTCTGTATTAGGAAATCATGCTGGAAGTATTCACAGTTATTTTAGAACATGGGTAGCTTTTTTGGCTTAAGCTACCTAAGCCAAAGCAGTGTGTAGTGCTGTGACACGATCCTATGAACCAGCCACGAGCAGAATCATTCTGTTGCAGTGTAAATCAATAGCAGATTTATGTCAGACATGAGAAGATGTGGACAGCCTCAATGGAGCATGGCAAAGTACACAGAAAGCCCTTTTTAATCAGGGGGAAAAAAAAAAAAAGGATGGACACTCAAGTATCTCTTCAAGCCAGTTCATTTATTGTGGAAAGCGAAACCATGCTGATGAAGTGCCAGCCCACACATATACATTATAGTCTAGTGTTTTATCCTTTCAGATTGCTTAATGAAGTAATTTTAGCACAGTCACTGATCTCTACACTCACTCTCAACAGCTCTTACCCAGCTGCAGATGACAACCTCTGCACACTGATGCAATATTGTCACTCAGCTGGGTAATTGTTCCCCTCACTTCCAGAGGGAGCACCACCAGCCTTCCCAGCCCAGCTGAGGTCAGAGACATTAACCAGTGGTTACTCAGGAGGGGGGCAGAAAAAAAGAATTTCCTAAATAACAACTTCTGGAGCAGAGAGGAATCCAGGGGCAGTGAAAGCTGTGCCTGCTGACAGCCTGGAAAGATAAATAGGGACAGAAAGGCTCAAAATGAAGGTGAGAAGAAACTTGTAGTTCTCTAGTACAGGTAATAATACAGGTAATTCAGCCAGGCAGAACTGTTGGATTTTCAGAACTTCCCTGATGAACAACCATGGGGTATTTTTTCCCACTTTCACACCAACTTAATTACATTTTTGTACTCAATCCAACTTCCTTCGTATCCTCAGAATAGCCAAGGGATTCAGCTAAGTTACACTGTTAGCAAGTTTGAAAGTACCTATTAATGACCACTCCAAAAATATTAAGCTAATTTAATTCTAAATTAGGGCCAAGGCGTTATTTACAGAGCCATCCGCTCTGGAGTGCCTTTCCAGACTGTGAACCATATGCCTCATGTCAACAGATATCTTGTATTAAAGTAGGAATACACCCAGCTATATATTTTATGAGCAGAATGTAAAGGGTACTTAATTTCCGATGCTGGTATTCATAAGATGACATTTTTCCCAAGAATTTTTCTTGCAGGCCACATAGTTTGCACAATTCATGTCTTCACAAGACCTGTATTTTGTGAAAATAATTGATTAAGGCAGTTTTGTTGGCATGCTTCCACCATTCATGTTGGTCTCTACTATTACTTCCTGACCTGCTGTTTTTCCTTGGGCTTACACACTCAACCAGAGCTGGGAAACAACCAGGAATGATTTTTCTTATTTAGACTCATTTGGATGTCATCTCCAACAAGCAAACAAATGGAAGAACAAGTTAGTGAGGGCTGGGGTTTGGGTGGTGCTTGGTTTGGGGTCTTTTTTCCTTCTATGACATTATCACATAGATACCAGAGAACTAGAATTGTGAGAAAAACAGTGACAGAGAACTAAATATGAGAGAGAAATAAGTATCTTATCACTCAGTCTGCAACATTCTGGTTCCATCAGAATGCCTGCCACCCACAGGGATGGCTCCCAAATGCTGTGGGATGCCATTCACCATGATCGATGTGATGATCTAGTGACCACGACGCTTCAGCCTCTGGCCAGGTCAGACAGGAACTGCCCCATCAACTCAAGCATTATTTACCCTCTTCCTACAAGGTTTGGTTCCAGGTAACAGCCTTACCTAGCACTCCCACAACGAGTTCAACTTGTTGCTTGCAGCACAGCCTAAATACCAGCGATTCCTGCAGAGCAGGGTGGAGGGTGCTGTGCCAGCAGGGAGCTTTACTCCACCCTGAGGTCACTGCTCTCCCTTTATGTATCAAGAAACCACAGCTCTGCCAACACCATCAGGTGGGGGCTGAACTCTCCACGACTGGCACAGATAAAAAAAGAAGTTTCCTGCACTTCTAACAGCACATAAGGAGACAGAAAACCACCACCAAAAAGCTCTTAGCGTGCAGGAGCCCGAAAGCACACGGCTTGCACTTACCAGGCAGGCAGCAGAAAAGCAGGAGCATTCCAGAGAACGAGTGGCTGTGACCAGCAATATGATTCCCTACCCCTGCCCGTGAATCATGAGGTCTCCCTCCCTCTCACCACTCAGTTCCACCTGTGTTTATAGGAAGACTATGTTAATCTCTGCATAAACACCAAAATACAGCGACTGCCAAAGCCCAAGGCCCTGCCAAACTCTAGAGATTGGTGCAAGAAAGGCAGCATATGGAGGGGCTAAAAAGCCCCTAAAAAGTTCCCAAATTAAGGACCAGATTTTGTGGTGAAACAAGGAAGCATAGCAAGGGAAGAGACTGCATTGTTTAAGGAATTTTTACAAGGACACACCAAGTCCTCCATCTTGTGGACACGGGCTTAATTTCTGACATGCAATATCTTAGAGCTTCCTCCTGGACACTCTGGTGAGAGTTTCCCTGGAGAGAATACAGCTGACATTTTGGAGTGGCCTGGGGACATACTAAGGGTTTTAACAGCATGAGCGCTGTGAAGTCTGGCACTAGAATTATGCTTTATTTTGTACAGTTGGCATTTTTCTGTACTCCTGGAACCAAACAGATGTGGAGATTATTACAATATCTATTCTAGAAAGAGGACCTGTCAGTCATAGTTTCAGTGAGACTGAGCTTGGAAATATCACTGAAGCCTGCTCTAAAATGAATCAAAGCAATTAGGAAAATGGATAAATAAATAGAAAAAATAGCTTCAATCCCCCTTTTTAAAGCTAGATGTTGATTTTTCAATGCTTGTGGTTGGTGCCACTTTTGAAGGTTGCCCAGAGACTCGACTGTAAGGGAACGCTGGTAAAGCTGTTTCACTTCTCTGGCAGGTGTTCATGCCACAACACTGCTCTCCTGAAGTCCCTGCTGAGCACTCTGCAGGTGCAGGAGAAGAAAAATGCAGTATCATGTGTTACCACAGCAGATCCACAGCCCAAGAACCAGCACTGTTCTGGTAAGCAAAAATGTATCAGAAAAAATTTCTTCACTGAAATAGTGGCCAAGCACTGGAACAGGCTGCCCAGGGAAGTGGTGGAGTCACCTGGAAGTGTTACAAAAATATATATGTGGCTTTCAGGGACATTGTTTAGTGGTGGCCTCAGAGGTGCCAGGTGAATGGTTGGAGCTGATGATCTTGGAACTCATTTCCATCCAATCTTAATGATTCTCTGGTTCCACACAGACTCACCACAGCCATTCGTGGCTGCCACCACCTGCTCAGAGAAGCAGCCATTACCCTGTAACCCAATTTTTGTAGTCGCGTACCACAATAATTTCACCATCATTTCCCATTAAATCCACAACATATATACTCCTAGCCTGTAGACAATTTCACACGTGGAGGTGATAGTACCAAAACCATAACCATGTAGTTGCACCATTTGCTTGCTGACTTCCTGTGCAGATTTCCCTCTCCCTCACCAGAAGCAGTCACCCATAGCTGAAGAAAATTAAATAGAAGGGGATCATTAGGTCTCCCTTCTGCCATTGGCCCAGTTTCAAATCCCACCATTATTAGCCCTCCTAAAAAACATTTGTGCTGTCTGATGCCAATTAGCCAAGAAATCTAGATAAAAGGAAGCATTCCCTTTGTGGAGAATTAAAGCTTGGGCAAGGTACCCACCTCTACAGGCTGGAAAATGAATCTGTCTCTTAATGCCAACGAGCCATTCACAAATGCCATCCACACCCTGTAATTTGCTGCATCCCCAAATTCTCTGGCTTCCAATATTACACATTACACTGATTCCCAGATATCAGAAAACGGCAAGGTTAAGGCTCAGTGTAGCAGAACGTCCCTTCCTCCTGCTTATGCACAAATGAAGCTGATTTGTTCCCATGAGCTTTAAAGAGCCATGACAGATCTTTCTGACACAAGTCACCTCAAGTATTCACTGCAATTACACTTTTTTCCCCCCTCCCTGGAGATTTGAAAGAGAAAAAGAGCGAGAGCACCCACAGAGTATCAAATAAAGCTGGGCACAACATGAAGAATTTGCAGGAATGTAAGTTGCTGCTCACATCTGCCTTCCACAGCTCCCCAGTATTGTACTCTTAATTCTCTACCCTATTAACATGTTAATCATATGAAAGAGCCCCAAAAAGAGACAGGAAATTCTAAAGGCAACTTCATGGTAACTACCCCAAAATCACCTAAATGAAATTTGGAAGGAATAGGCATTGTGGTGCCTTGAACTTTTCTGAGCAGTTTGCCAAAAGTTTGCTTGTTTTTCAAAGAAACGTGTGTTTGTCCGAAAAAAGCTAAGGCAGGAGGTTTTCATTTTCTGATCGTGTAATTCAAAAGCAGCTGCAGAACAAGCCCATTGGTTCAGGCTAACAAAAACAGTCTCTCCAAGTTAGTAAATTAGTATTCACCCTGTCTACGGATGAGGAAGAAAATGACTAAGGAAGACGTTGTAATCAGCACCTATTAAAGGAGGTTTCCAAGGTAGAAAACATTTGACTCAGGACATTCCATTCCTCAGTTCCTTAGACAACATTTATTGGTTTTGTAGCTACTGGAAATTGTTCAACCATATCAAAAGGCAGGAAACTTAAATGCTTTCTAGCTTGCTATCACTTAATACATTTTAGGACAAAAAGTGCTGGAAAAGCAAGTGGCATTGCTAAGGCAGCATCCTTTATATTGAAAGGCAACCAAATCTTGTATTTTATGTGCAACCTGTAGGATTCCCTGAACTGCTTTGATTAACCATCACTTTCTGGAGGACAGGACACAAGGTTGACAACATACTTCCTATGCTGGAAACATCACATAATGCCAGCCACAAGTAAACACTGACATATATTCCCACAGCATGCCCTTGAATGATGATGCCTGGCCTTATCTAGAAATCCAGTATCATTTAAAAATGTACTGACTTCGGCAAGGGCTTTCAGTGAGAGGGAGAAAAATAAACCTCGTGATTTGAGTGGCAATAAAATAGATTTTTAGCTCTGAATGCTGTTTGCAAAAAACGGTTCTTCATCTTGGCATCTACAAGTTGTTCTAATACTAACATTTAATCTCTGTTCCAGCAAGCAGAAAAGTACCAATGTAAACGTCTCTTTAAAGACCTTTGCAGAAAGCTGAAATAAGGAATAAAAGAGTTGACATACACATGCAACACGGATTATAACCCCTGCAAAGTTTCCAGCAGCTTTGAGTCAAGTAATTTTAAATCTCCAGCGGAACACCTTTGTGCCTCCCAGCCAACCCCGCCTCGCTGCGATCAGCGCAGGAATCAGCGCAGGAATCAGCGCAGGAATCAGTGCAGGAATCAGCGCAGGAATGCGCGGCCGTGTCAGGAGGGATGTGTCTCACCTGTGCACTGCATTCTGTGGGAATCCTCTCAGCTCCACCATGGTCCTGCCAGGATGCCGAGCAGGAAGGCGGCGGAGCCTGCGCGCTCTCCTTTCCTCTGCCGAGCCGCGCTCCGTGCCCCGGCCGGGCAGGAATGCCGCCAAGCCGGAGCCGTCCAGCTCCCGGCTCCCTATTGAGCTGCCCGGCTCGGGCTGAGCCAGAGCCGCCCTCCCAGAGCCGCCTGCCCTCCCAGCGCAAGCGATGCTCCCCCAAAACAGCGACACGATCCAGCCGGCACGGGCACACGCTCCATTTTTCCTGTCCCAAGGGAGGGTGGAGGAGCCGAAGGCAGCGCAAGCACTCGGGGTGGGGTGGAAGGGGTGTGGGCAGGAGGAGGCACTCCTGTGAAAACCCGTCTGATGCTGAGAAAACTCTGGGATTTCAAGCAGCTGACTCCGAGGCTAAAATCAGCTACAGGGAAACTTAAGAGGGTGATATCACTGCATTCGCCGTCCGGAGTGCAAGAAGCCAGTTTACATGAAAACATCTCATGAGCTGGACTAGGAACTACATCTGAATCTATTTGAAAAACTGCTCTTCCTTTGAAGATGTTTCCCCACTTCAAATGCTTCTACAGCTTAGGAAATACACAGCACCAAAAAAGCCCCAAGAGTCACTTACAAACAATGAACTTCCCTCCCCCCTCTTTGTTTTCTGCACTGCCTTTTATTTTTGTCTTTAAATTCAAAGATCTGTGGCTTTGGTGAAGTCTGATACCAATTGCCTTTTCCTGAGCTCTGTTATTATTATTATTTTTTTAATGTTAGAAGTGTGGAGAGCTGAACTTCCAAGCATTTTTTTTATTTTAGCTATATAAATTTTATTATTTATAGCTCTTTAAGGCACAGAAGCCAAACCCTACACAGTTTGGTTGCTGTCACTTTACACGTTGTGACACCCTGAGAGATCATGTTTAAATCCTATGGTCTGCCCTCCAGCAGGTCCCACCTGCCAGCCAGAGCACACAAACACACACAAGAAGAATGTGAAGTTGTTCAGCCTGCTGCTAAACAGGCTAAATTTGCTCACCAAGAACTGAGGGGCTGCATGCTCCCCTCCTACCTTTTGCTGTTGTCAAGAGTGAGTGTTCTGTTTATTTTTAATTTTCTTCAAATTTTCCCTAATTTTCTCTAATTTTACCATTTGATTGGAATACCATATTCTCCTCTGATTCGGTCCCTTTTTCCATGACCATTTTTTCTTGCAGGGCCACTTAAAACCAGCTTCTGCGCATTGTCTCAGGTAACAATTTTCTCACACCCCCAGTGTTTCCCCTGGAAGAAACAGTAGCTTTGGTCACCCTACCTCCTGCCAAGGCTCAGGTGGAAAATCTGCTGGAAAAGCAAGCCTAGCCCTTGGGAAGGAAACTTAGTGAATGTGTGCTTAAACAATGCTAACTGCAAAATAGGTAATAGAAAACTATTTATTATTATTTATTGCTCCCTTGCCCTCTAAAGCCAATCGCTAAATGACACCCAGGGATCCTGCACCAAGAGTAGCACTGGAACAGAAGAGAAGCTCCAAAAAAAGGTATTCTCCCCCAAAAATCTGTCACTAACAGCAGCAAAACAAAATATACAGTCCCTCCAAAGACAAATTGGTTTGATCAGCTGCTTGGAAATGCCTGATCACTGAAAGCAGTAGAGAAAACTTGGGATCATGGTGGAGCCAGACTCTTCAGAACAGCAACAGCTTATAGCACCCATGATCTCCTCTGTGTGCCCACCCCTGCACGGCAGAGAGCCAGGAATGCTCTGGTAATTACACAGCACTCTTCATTCCAGAGCTCGGCACCAGAGGCACCGCAGCACCACAGAAAAGCATCTCTCCCCAGGGTGGAGCGACATCACACAGCTCATGTGCACCACAGGGCACGAGAGAAAAGATGGAAAAAGTAAGGACTGGGACAGGAAAGTTAGCCTGTACATCTCTTCAAAGGGTTCTTGTGCTTTTATGGGCAAATCCTGGCTTCATTCTTTTTCTTTCTTTTCTTTCTTCTTCTCCTCCTCCTCCTTCTTCTCCTTCATTTATTTATTCATGGTTTGTCTGGATTTGTTTCCATGTTTTGCTTTTTCTTTTTCCATCATTTAGGAACCCTCTGTTTTAAAATCAGGTTCTAACAGAGGGCTTAAAACGTTGGATTCAGCTCTGAAATATGGCCATAATCTGCCTATTTCTCCCAAAGAAGCCATTTTTAGTGATGCAGGAAGGTTCAGTCGTGGTATCTATTTTTTGTCAATCCTACAACTGGGTGTATGGAGCTCGAAAAAAGATTTCTGAAATGCTGAAGAATCTGACTCAACCAAAGACATCTGCTGAAGACTTAGGTAGAAAGAGTGAATGGGGCAATAAATAAATAAATAAGTTAGGGCTGGGAAAAGCAGATTATACAAATACTTGGAATTATTCTAGAAACCTATCCTGATTCAGAAATTAGAAATGCAATTTGCAAAGTCTAGGGATAAAAGTTGTTTCCAAAAGACTGTGACATTGAACAAAAATTATTAGAAACCCTTGATAATATTATGTGACTTCTGTTCAAATAACAGAAGTCACATAATATTATCAGGGGCTTCTGCTACTTTTCTGCTACTGCTTTAGCTTGTTCATGCCACAGAACAGTGGGAAAATGGTTTCACTCAAACCATTGGTGAGGAGGAACAAGTGAGATGACTGGAGTTTTCAATGGTCAGACCCTCACCTAAACTCCATGCAGCTCACTGAAAGGTCAAAGGAGTATATGCAGTTTCAACAGGGACAGAAAAATAAAGCAGAAAACCCCTTCAGTTCTTCACTGGGTGATGCATGAGATCGAGCAGCCTCAAACATGCATCAAGAATTATTAGTTTCTAGCCAAAAGCACTTTACTGGACACCAGTTGTATCCTAATGGGCACTAATCACTGCTAGAATGTCCTCTCCAGCTCCAAGGCTGCTTTTTGGGAATCCAGGATTAGCTTGCAGCACAGAGGTGCCTGGTAGAGGAGCTCCTGACCAACTCCACTGGAGTTCAATAGCCCAGTTTTCCTATGTGGCTTTTTTATTTTTCCATTAAGTAAATTACCTCTCTCTGCTGAGCTGGTGAAACATTTTTGTCCATTTTGCAGATAAAAATCACAGTTCTAATTCTTTCCTCCCCTTGTGCCATGAAAGAGGGATCATTGACAAAGACTGGCTGGTTAAAAAAAATCCCCAGTGCGTGCTTGGGCCCTGACTCCACTCCTACTGTAAGGGCACTGGCTCCATCAAAGCCAACACAGAGAACAACTCTGTATTGCACCCAAGCCCCTCCAACTCCAAGCTGCTGCTGGGGGTAATTTGGAACATCTCTCAGGTCAGATTCAAAGCCAGCCCATCAACACAAGAAGGATGTGAGCGTGACTTCACTGCGTGAAACCAAATCGATTCCCCCGGCAAGCGACAGGAGCAGCACCAAGGAGGGTGGGAGTGCCAGGAATGTGCACATCCCTGCACAGCAGAGACAGCTTTGTGCATTTAATTTCATACAGACTTCAAACTCGATGCATCTAATCCAATCTCATAAATGCTTGCGTTTTTGGGTATCGATTTATACTAAAGCAATAAACTGATCAACAGAAAATCCTGCAAACTAATACCAAACTCTGAACCAGATGAATACTTTTAAGCTTAGCTCAACAGTTCAAATTAACTCTAGACAAGACAAGGAAATTCAGGCAGTAGGAAGGAAGGCTAATTTTCCATTAGGTGTTAAGCCAGTTGTTACTGATGGAAAAAAGGTAAGTATACAGGGTTGGGTGAAGTGTAATTACTTTTTGCCACAAGGTAAACAACTAGAAAAGAGAAGCTACAAAACTGAACAATTCACAGTGATTTCATGTATGACTTAAGGTTGATTTCTCTAAAGAATTTTATGAATAATTTTTTATTGCTGTTCTTGAGAAAACAAAGGAAAGTCACAGAGTCCTTCACAATAAACCAAGGTTTGGTTAGAACACAAGCAACAAACCTACCCCAGATGGCCCAAGAGCCACCAGTTCTTAGAAATTACTACATTGCACAACATGCTCTCTTTACAAAGTGTTCTTTATGCTCTCAACATAAAATTTAAAAACCATTAAAGTGATTTCTTTTGTGTCTGCTCTGGAAGCAGTGGGCAGGGATGTAATATACATTTCCAATGGCGAAAAAAAAAAAAAAAGCCTTAATGGATCATGTGTCAATATTAGAAAGCTGAGATTATATGTTCTTACCCCTTATCTCTGCCCTAAAAAGGTTTAAGATCTAAACAGATAAAATTTGCTTCATGATGAAACTCGGCTTTCAGCACAGATGATCTGTGTGCAAGGGAATAAAGTTTCAGCAGCATTCAGAACAAACCAAAATCCTTTGGCTTCGCTTGCGTTATAGAAGAAGAAAGATAGCAGCTTGGCAATTTTCTGTATACAAATAACTCCAATTGCCCAGGGGAATGTCACTGAGATCCAGGCATCCTGTTTGTTACATCCAGCCTCCCTGGAGTCAGCTTTAATTTCAAGCAGAGTTGTCTAAACTCTTCATCCTTCCAAGGCAGGCAAATTGCACTGTACATTGTCCAAATTTCAGATTACTTCAGGGCTTTTCCCAAAGTTTCCTAACCTCTTTTGTGGATGCAAAAGATAGCAGGGCACTTTTCACACAGTAGATGTTTTCCTATGTAGCCTGTAAAGATGTCCAAGAGCAGCTGGATTTCACAGAAGGTTTTTTAAAAGGCAACTAATGGTTTGTATGCATTTGCATTTTGGGATAGCACATGATGGGCAAAAAATATCATCTAAAGACTTAAAAGTTCTAGAATTTCAACTGATCTTGGCACAGTTACACTCCCTGCTACTCACAGCCAAGTCACAGCACTAAGAGATTGTGACCCAAGGCACCAGACACTGAAGAAGGCAAAGGTTGTAGTTGTCAGCAAATCCTTGTTTGTGTAATTACATCAGCCAAAGGCTTCAGATCCCAGCTCCCTAAAGGCTCCCACGCATGGGTTCTGGCAACTCTGGCAGCTCTGGGCTGAAGGGAAGCAGAGAATGGAGCCATGGGGCTCTAAATGCCTGGGACCACCTGCAGCCTGTGGAAACACCACGTGGTGCCACATCCCACAGGGTGCAGAACCCTGTCCCGACCTCAGTCCAGCAGCACCTTGCAGCTGCTCGGGGCACTGCAACTGAGCTTTGTGGTACGAAGCACAGGTCAAAAAGAAAATCCCCAACCACTCAGTGAGGCTTGTTAAATTACATGGTAAAGGGAACTGGCAGCAAGGCATCTGATTCTCCTGGGTCTGCAGAGAGGAGGATGGGAACCTCTCACAGGTACACACGAACACGCTCATGCAAGCCCAGCTCGGGCAAACCCAGAGAGCTGCAAACATGTCAAGTCAGCACATCTGAATCCATCTTTCTCTCAGAGATACTGCCAAACACACCCCTCAATCTGAGGGTTAAACCCAAGCCCTGTTTTGTATCCCTGCCATGCATAACAGTTGACAGTAGGTGGGTATTTTTTGCACATGGCAGCAGGGTGAAAAAGCAGACAGTGCTACTGGGAAAATTACTTCAAGACACACCATAAATCCCTACAGATGACATACAGGGAGCTATGAAGTGCATTTTTTCATCCCTACTTTCTAACAGGTATTCTCTTGTAGGCCAAGCTGAGTGGTGAAGGTGAAGGACAGCCCTCTTGGTGGTTTAGAAGCTACAGGACTTCCACTATATCAAATTCCTGCATATCTCCTAAATAAATCTTTGCTGAACATAAAAATCTTTACTGAGTGTAAAAACTGGTGCATTGCAGATTCTTCCATTGAGCAGGTCACAAACAATCCTTTTTCTTCCAAAACAGTCTCCCTCTCCCCACCTCTAAAACTAGTAACCCTTTCCAGGTATTTATTTTAACTCTTATTGTACAAGGATCTTAATAATGTGGTGAGCACAGAGTAAATCTGTTATTTCTTTCATCACAAATACTCATTCCAGCTGGAATATACAGAAAGCAAAGCTCAGCTTTGATAGTTGTAGTTGTAAACAACTTTTTCTTAGAAACAGCAGTTATTAAAATCACCCCAGGAATCTTCTTGGCTCTCGTCTGTCTCTCCTGCCAGGTTTTTACCTGAAGGAAGAGCAGGAGCTGAGAGTTGGAGCAATCCTCCCCAGGCAGAAGGGCTCAGCAGAGACTTGCAGGAACTGTTCTAAGAGGTACACACCATGCAGCAATGAAACCAGATGCTGCTTAACTCATCTTCTGTTGTGCACTCCAATTCCAAAGCCTCTGGATTTTTACAAGAGTAGAGAGGCGGGATTTCTGCCCAGCTAACTGCTCACCTGGTAGCAATGCAATTTGGGCCTGGCATCAAAACAGATCAGTGCTTCATTCTCAATGCTAGTGACTCAGGGTGAGGACAAAACTAAAATTTGCAAGGAGCATCTTCACCTCTGACCTGCTTCCAGCAACCTTTTTTCAAGAGATGCATATTCAGACTGAGAAAAAGCAGGGTTAACTTGCTTCAACCAGTGAAACAGTCTTTTTTTCTTCTTACATGGTTTCACCTCCAAATATAAAAAGGAGATTTTTTGCATCACCACTAGCCTTTCCAAGCATCAGAGAATCTCAGGAGCTTTCCCTGATGATGCTCTTTCCTAATAATTTAAAATTTAAAAAAACAACAGCAGCAAAGACTAAACCGCAAAGCCTTTCCTCACTTTCAATTCCTCCTGATATTTTCACATATGCAGGCAAAAACCCCCCCTCTTATTAATGTCACAAAGCTGCCAGAATCCAGACTTTTGCTGTGTAGTCTCCTTAACAACTCTCATTTAGAGTGAGCAGGTGGCGAGAAGGAAGCAGAGCAAGAGAGAAGACAATTATTTTGGGAAAGGAAGTGGTAACTGCTACTAGCCTGTCAAACAGCATGAATGGTGGAAATCTGAATCATGCTTTTGCTGTATGAATGGGCTAATTCCAACACACTATTATAAACAACGATCCTTTAAAAGGATGTAATCTCCCTAACAGGAAAAAATACACCTGTTAGCAAAAGAGCAGGATCTGAAGCAGAAACAGAGGCAAAACGGAGATGGGCCAGCTTGAGTTCCTCTTCCTGTGACATTTAGGTGCTGCTCTCCAGGGCCTGCATCACACTTTGTAATAGAATTGGCCCATTGCAAATAGCACTTGAAAGAAGGTTAGAGGCTGTCAAACTGGAGTTAGGAAGAAATTACAGCTACATTTTTAGCTTTCTTGAATGGAGGCTCCTCTGAGTAAGTGCTGCCAAGATGAAATCCTAGCAAGTAAATGACATATTTAGAGTGTGCCTGTTCACTCACAGAGGTATTACTACAATGATAGGGATTATGCACCAAGGAAATTTTATGGCATATATTTAACGGATGGCTTGCTGACACAACTTCATGTACAATGTATCTTCCAGACGGGAATTAAGAATCTCAGCATTAGCATCAACCTCTCCACTGCCTGCAAGCAGAGGGCAAGCTTCTAAGCTAGCAGTATATGCTGAGTGCCTCTGGAGTTATAGTTTTTAAATGATCCTATGAGTTTTCAGTGTTTAAACAAGTCACTTTTTATCTGGTGTTTTTTTTTCTCTGCGCCTGCCCCTCCGGCCCTCGTTTGAGGGTGACCACAGTGGTTTCTGCCTGCACAGAAGGGATGGCTCAGCTGCTCCTCTGGCAGCTGCTGAACCATCACAGATTACGGCCTGCTGTACTGAAGTATGTGGAAATTGGTGTCTATCTTGGTACACGGGGCTGTAACCACGGTGGTGCAGCAGCTGCCTCCCAAACAGCTGAGCCAGCCCTGCAGCAAGGGTGAAAAATGAAAGAGTCGGCGAGAATGACTTCAGCAGCCCTTGGGCAAAGCACACTTGACTTAATGCTGAACTTTGGGGAGTTACACATCTCTTGCCTCAATTTCTCAGATGTAACGTGGGTAGTTTCTCTCCCACACACTTCCTAGGAATGGTGCTACACGGATGTGTGCATAATTCTGTAAAGAATGCCACAGAAATCTGCAGAATGGGTGCTACTGCTGATTATGCAAAGCCCTTGAAGAACAGGCACTGTTCCATTTGCTCCATCAACAAGAAGATTCTCATACAAGTTATAACTTTATTGCTACAAATGAAAGAGAGCCCCATCACCTTATCCCCCCTTTTTCATTTTTAATAAATAAATCTATTAATTAGTAAATCACAAGAGAGGTGTGGCAACCTTACTTAGGGAAAAGAGCAAATGCTATTGCTGTGCCTTCACCTCTGCACTAGAGCCATTCCTAAGGAGCTCTCCTGCAAGGAGTAATTTCAGATATCACTGTCAGATGCAAGGCCTGCAGTTGCCATGTTATCCACATGCTTCCCTAGGATAAGCCTGATATTCTTATCAGCTCTGCATAGCAATTTCTCTACCAGATACTGTAGCTGCCTCTGCTGCGCCTTTCAGCTTTGGGTGTCCATTCCAAAGCTATTTTAGTGCAGTTATCTGTACTGCTTGTGATACGTCCTGGCTGCCACCATCTGTTTCTTTCTCTGTATAAAAGATGTGCAATGGTTCCCTTCACTAATGTGTCCTCTGGCTCAGCATCTTGACATAAAGCTATTCCCACTGCTTGCTATCAACCCACTTTTTTCATTAACAGGAATTCTGTAATCATGACAAGAGACATTTTTAACCAGGATGTGAGAACAAGCGAACTGCCTAGGGCACTGCAATCTGAGATTATATATTTGACCTTCCCTCCCCCTCACTCTCATCCATACTCACAGAAAGGGCATTGCTCAATTTTCCCCTTCCCAGTGCATGCCCAATTGCTTTGCCTACACACTCTGTGACATCTGCATTCACTACAGTTGTAGCTCTCACATGGAGAAGACCATGTAGATATCTTGAAATTTAATATATTCTTGTCAGGCGTGTATCAAATAACACACTACAAGATGTCACTTGCACCTAGAACTGAAGCAAAATACACAGCAAGGCAGATACCAAATAGCAGAGTCATCCATTCTCTATGGCCTTCAAGAAAAATCAAGCATGTTACAAGGTTCCATTTAAAAATATAACACTGGGATTACCAGCTATTGAGATTCTCAGTGAAGTCTAAAAAATGTACCCATTTTTTGCACATGGTATAGAAGAAGAAGGCATTTAAATCTTAGATTTTTAAAGGTCTTTCTAGCTTGTGAAGCTAAAAATAATACTCATTGCATAATGCAGACTGGCTGCAATACAATTCTTCATTCACCTCACTAGCCATATACCTGCAGTAAGTATTTTGCCTACAACACCATGTAAACATGATTAATACCAGGTTTAGTTCCAAACAAGAATGAACATTTATTCATGTGACAAAACAAGACGATCATTCAGAGGTGCATTTGAAACGCCACAAACAAATCCAGGCAGGGCTCTTTTCATGTTGCTCATCTCAAAGTATTTCGCAGTTTTCCCACCTAAATCCCCAACTTTGCCCTGGTTATTTTCAGACTGCCAATCTGGAATCTAAGAAATAAGAGAAAAGAACCTTATCTGCCTTCCTCAAATAAGGAAGAGTTAAACATTGCTATTGACAAGTACAAATAAATAAACAATACAGTTGCAATGTGTTAATTAACTATCTACAAGAGTGGGATTTTCCTTACTTGTGTGCAATATACTCACAAAATAAAATTCTTAGTAAAAAAATAAAACAGCTGAGGCCATGAAATGAAAAGTACCTTATCTGTTCTTTACCTTTGATAGCAGTTATCAAGGCTGCTTTATTATTTACATGTTTATTCCTCATAGCTCATTCTCCCAGGAATGACATTTTTCACAGCTGAACCACGGAAGAACTGCTCCTAAATCTCACCAGCCTACGCAAAGGAAAGCTTCTTGCATAGACTGGGAAGAGAAAGAAGAGCTCACATGTGTGCAGTTGCTGCCTCTTCCTTCTTTTCTGGGAAGAGCTGGAATTTTATGCAGCCACAGGTGGGGTGGAAAAGAAGGGGAACTGGGCCAAACCTGGACTTGGGGAAGTACTGCAACAGAGCCTTTGTCTGTCATCTTAAATATGACATTTTAATATATTTTTAACCTATCTTCTTTTTTACTTTGCCTAAATTTCAACATGGATAATTAGAACCAGCAGCAAGCAGACAGCTGCTTCTTTTAGAAACTGCACCCTGAACAGGGATGAGGTAAGCTAGAGAAGAACCTGTTATTTGGTGTTTGTTGTGAAAATATGAAGCAAAGGAAATTCCAGAGGTGAGGTAAAACATAACCACCTAACAGTTCTAAACCAGCAGGAACCACTTAGAGCCACCTGCAAGAGCTGCATCCACTGACCCGCATCCAGCAGCTCTCACCTTTAAATCCCAGGGCTGCCTAGTGAGTTTAAAAACACAGCTACAAAGCTCCCCGTGTGCCGTGCTCCTCCAGCATCCCATAACCATTTCCCTGGTATTTGGATAAATCCTGGTGTTTGGCAGTCTCTTTGCTGGAGGCATTTACACACAGCAACGCCTGGGTTGTGCGACCTCCACGTGCTGCGGTTGCACGCACCTAGGCAGGCTGCTCGGGCGGGGTGCTGCCCTCTCTGAGAGCTCGCAGCTCAGCTCATTTATTTATTTCTCGTGGCCAAGGCCTCTCTTACCTAGTTGGGCGGCCCCCTCTGCCGGGTACTCGGGGAACTGGCCCTCGGAGGGGACGCTGACAGTGCGGCGCAGGCAGCGCCCGCGGGAGGCATCCTGCGGCTCCTGGATCCCATCCGTAGGCACCTGCAGAAAAACCATGCCAACAGCTGTTAGCTCGCCACCAGGCCATGCTGTTAATATGCCATCGTGATAGGGGACTTTATTTTCTACTCATCTGCTAATAGATTTCGAGCATAGTTTGGTATTTGTGGCGTTAACACAAAACTCTGGAGGCTCCCCGGGAAAGCGCGGAAGAGGTGAAAAGCACGCTCAGCCCAGCCATGGCCATGAGCAGGTGTCAGCAGCCGCTGATGCCAGAACCAACAAAGCAGTCCTGCCTTTCCCAACTGCTCCTGCAGGGTCTGCTTCCACGCTGGGAAAGTCAGGCAGAGGCTGCTGCTCAGGTGGCTCCACACAACACTTGCGACAGCTACCTGGGTGACAAAGGCGCTGCACAGGCGGTTCCAGGCTGCAGAGAGCCTCCTCCAAAGACGAAGACCTGTGTGACGCACGCTCATGGCTATGGTCCAGCAGGTCTTGGTATGGTCAGCCAATAACTGAGCTCAGTATTGGCGAACCACTGGGTTTGTGGTCACTCCAACCCGGAGAGCCATGTCACCTGCAGCCACGCAGGTAACCATACTGCTTGGCACTGATCACAAAATGTTCTGTTTGCAGTCACCAGATGTTCTGTTGGTAGGCACCAGGCTGGAATTTGGTGCCTGTTACCATGCCTGGAACCTGTGGCTGGGTGGGGCCCCCCTGAACCTTCCAACAGCTGGAGGAAGCCTCAGGGATGAGGGAGATTCAGCACCCTCATGTCAGTGTACTTTTGATGAGGGCTTTGGTTCCAAGAGTACGACTGCAGTACATGTAGCAGTCCATGCGATACATGTAGCATGGTGATTTCTTTTCATACGCCTACATAACACTCAGCTGGCACCTAAAGGAATAGAAGCCCCTGTCCTATTTCTGGTCCTGCTTATCCTTTCATATCTTCCGTCAACCCTGAAAAATGAGTATTAATAGCAAACAAAAAGCTATCATTCATCTGCACTGAAGGTTGTAAAAGATCTCAGAGATACTGCATTTTTTAGAAACAGGCTGCACGCTACAATGGCTCTTGCAAACTAGTTCTGGTATTTCCTGATTTCTAAGCACTTAGCATTCTCTTAAGGTCATTTTTAATGCTATTTATTACTATCCTGGTCTATTTGTCTCCTTGAAACAGTGTCCATTTTTCAAAACAAGTTTCCCAAACCCCTGGTGCTTATTCTGATCAGACTATTGTCTCCTCTGGTGATTTTTACAGCTGCATAATCTCTATGCAAAAGCACATCGGTAAGTTAAACAGAGACTAATTTCGTTAGTTTATGCCACATTTGTTCAATCAAATTCACATATTAAATTTTCAGTTCTCATCTGGAGGCTTCATTGAGTCTTATTCCCTCCTAAACACTCTCCTGATCCTTTGCCTCTCCTGATTTCCTTCAGAGAACTTTTTGGTGGGATGCTGCAAGCTGTATTTCCAGATCAGCTATTATCAGTCATACAACACACTTGCTTCAGCCCTCCTTAAAGCCCTGCCACACTCCTGTCGCAGTGAACTCCTTGCACCTACACCTACCTGCTTGCTCTAGACCAATACTGCAGGGTTGATTTCCCCACAATCAGGTATTTTCCCCACTGAGAAATGGACAAAGTCCCTCTTTTCCTACTTCAGTACCTTTGTGGGCTTTCAGACATGGGTTGACGGGAACATTCTTTTAATCCATGGACACAAAAAATTCCCATTACTGCCACCCCACAGACATGGGGACCCTGTAGATGGCCTGACTCTGCCACAGGGGAGCAGGAGAATGGGGAGTGAGCCCACGGTGTCCTCTGAGTCCTTGGGGGAAGCACACAGGTTGCTGTACACCAGAGTGGGCAGTGAACAGAAATCTACTTCTGCATACCAGAGACAGCACTGACCATCAGACCAGGACTGAGCCCTGAGCAGCAGGACTGTCTGAGAGCCCAGGTCCCAGTTCTGGGTCACTCAGCTCTTTGCACCAAACACTTGCCCAGAACAAAAGCATATGCTCAAGCACACACTAAAAGCAGTGCAGCTGTGTTCACCTAGAGCAGTACAGTCCACACCAGCAAAAACCTGCTTTTGTTAGTGTTTATAGTGGCTTGGGAAAAACCTGCTATCATTTATTTCACTCAGTAACTCCAAAAACTGTAAAAGGAACAACATTTTAATGCTACATAGCTTGCTCTACACCAGAGAATATACATCCCCCAATTTAATTGGCAAGATTAAAGTAGCAAACTCAAAAAGATCCCCTTTTAAGTCTGACTTAAAAATGCTTTGTTATTTACAGTAAAACATCTCCAAAACCATAGTCTCAGTTTATACTGACAAAAAGAACTAACTGCAAGACTGCAGGACCAGTATTTATTGCTTAGCATGAGACCAGCCTGCTCTAAATAAAATACAGCTTTGTGAACATGTAAAGCTTGGTCAGCAGCTCTGCATCTCTTGGGACTGGACACATTTTGAACAGTTGAATAAAGTGTTCTGTGGTTGGACAAATGGATTAATGGATGGGGAGACACCAAACACAAGGAAGTGCACAAATAAATACCATGTGAAGACCAAGGCAGACATCTGCAACCTCCCCAACACTCCTCTAGCCCCTGTCACTGCAGCAAGCAGTTCAGCAAGGATTGAAGAGAATGACACAGCCTTGCAGACTCAGGACCCTAATGGTGATTCAGCCTTTCAGCTCTTTTTTTTTTTATTTTCCCCCCCATTTAGCTTTATCCTCTTCTTTCTCTGTTGAGACTTTACCAACCTGGGAATTCTCTGACCCTGAGCTGAGATGCTGAAGCTGCTGGCTCAGGACTGGGATCTGAGCAGTGGTAACTCTGTGATAAAAACGTACATTGGGACAGTCCAGATGCTGATCATTTTAGTAATCTTAACAAGTTTCATCACAGGTCATGTTCCCATGACAAATTTCACAATTTAATAAGGATGGGTTCAGAGCTCAGAGTCTAAATCCTTGAACAGCATCCCAGCTCACCTGCCACTGAACATACTTTTTAAGTATAAGAAGTTTGTATCGGGGATTTCTAGCAGTTTGATGATGAGGGGAGACATATTTCAGAAAAAGTAGGAGTAAGAGCTTTCCAAACATTTAATGCCTCTTAAAGGCAAACTAAGATAGTCTCTTTTAAAAAAAAAGCAAGTGAAAAAAATGTCTTCATTGCAGATAATACTTTTCAAGACTGGAAAGAGTGGTTCAAGACATAAGACTTGAGAATTTGCAGACTCTTCTGATCTAACAGTCAGGAAGTTTGGAATCATGTCAGAAAAACAGTTAAATAATTCATTTTAATTTTCACCTTCCTTCAGAAAGTTAGAAGCTAACTAAAATTTTGACATGGAAATCCACTTTAAAAATGTTGACAGCAAACATTTCTCTGGGCTTTTGGAAATTAAATAATTAAATTTGCTTGGGAATTGAGGCAAATCTTGTTTTATGGCTGGGTTCAGCTTTGACAAACTCTTTTTTACAGGCAAAATGTGTTTGCTGTAATACTCCCAATGTGACAAGTCCTTTGAGGAGGGGCAGTGAGACCTGGGAAGAGCTTTCCCCAGGGCTCCACGCAGCAGTGTTTGCTCCTGCTGTTTTCCCTTGGGATCACCACTGTCATAACACTACTGGTGTCAGTCATAGGAGATGGAAGAGTAGGAAAATATATCCCAGGTGTGCTGCTGCTGGCCTCTGTCACCTGCACCACTAAGCAGTAGATCTTGTCACAGTGAATGTAGGTCTTTGCTATCCTTTGCCCTTGATTAAAACCACCTCTAAGTCCAAGAAGAAAGATGAGGTTTGGGTACAGGGAGGAAAATGGAAGAGTCTAACACAGTGAAAAGTATTGTTCATCTTCATTTCCAAGTGAACACAAGACTAAAACATTCTGCAGGACTGCAGCCAAGTTGCTGACAAAGCCTAACCAAAAAGCAGCCCAACGCCAGGTGCAGCCATTTGTCACATCCCTCAGAGTGGAAGTGCTGTGCACAGTGCTGTCTGTCTGGAACCACTCTTCATGAACACTCATTCCCTTTTCCTGCTCTAAATGGCTCTGATTTTGCTGACACTTCTACTGTACCCTCACAGCTCCTCCCACCTAATGGAACAGGTTTCCCAGAGCAGATGACAACATCTACACCTTCCTGAGAGGGGAAACTCTTCCTTGTAGAAAAAAGACCTGATTTGTATGGGCATCAATCTAGACCTGTTCTCCTTGTCTTGGAAAATGCTGTTAAATATTATCACACTGGAATATGTTGTAATAAGTGCACATCTCCTGTCACTCGGGACTCCTTATTTGCTAAGTCGTCTCTCATGTTCCTACAGGGATTCATTTTCTTTCTACTTGCTCTTTGGGCATTGATTTCTTCCTTTCATTAATAATTTTCATTCTTCAGTCTCACCTATTCTCATTTTATAAAGTTGACAAGTTGTCAAGTAATTAATGCTTTTCTACACCAGACAAGGTGATACTGCCAGACTGTTTTTGTCTAAGTAATTACAGATATTTTTGGATTAAAGGCCTCTGATTTTCAACCTACTCTTGCTCTTGCACAGCGCAGAATTGCTCTTGCATATACTTGATTCAAACTGCCTTGACAATAAATCCATAGTGGTGGGACACTGTGAGAAATGAGTTTTCTCTACTATACTGCTTATTTCTGTAGTGTTCCCTTGGTCTTAAAAATCTGCAATTCATAATGCTGTATTTTAAAAGCACTAACTGAAAAAACCCGAACTTAGCATTATAACTGAAACAGCAGAGAACTCTTCCATCTACCTGTTTACATTTTGTATATGTTTTTCACTTTCTGATTTGGACACATGTACTTGCAGAAGGGTTTTACTAAGTAGTATAAACACCCATTTCTGCTCCCTTCCAGACTCACATGGGCCAAGCTTCTTAGATTTTATTCCATGAAGTAACAAAGCAGATGGACAGAGAATAAAATGAGAGGTTTCAGAGTTATACCTGTCAAGTTATGTCAGCCTTGTGATGATGCAAGTGCCTGCTCTGGGCTGCATGGGCACTCTGCTGCTGCCATCTCTTCCTCCTTCCCCCAAACCCTCTTGCTCAATGGTGGGTGTCCTTCTGTCCTGAACACTGTTTCTAAGATCCTCTTCAGCAGCCCAAAGGAATTCTGACCTACTCACTCTATCACTAATGACTGTGTTCAGAGCAGGGATCTCTCCTGCTCCTGTTGCCTATTGCCTTTTGAGTCAACAAAACGCTTCCTCCAGCATCACCTTTCCAATAATCTTACTCTGAACATAATTTTCTTTGTTTTCTTAAAGTAACCTCCCTCTTCTTTGTTGACCTGGTCTTTGCTTAGGCTCCCTGTACCAGTGGTCCCACCCAGGAGCTTTTTATGATTCCCCTTGTACAGACTTCTCCATCATTATGCTCTTAACAAGCATCTCACCCCACTGCTGCCTTAGGCCTTTGTGCACTCCTCTTTCTAGATCACATTTCCTGGAGCCTCTTTCAATTCTGAGTGACTTGCCAAGAAAAATTTAACTGCGTTGCCTCTCCTCCCTTTCTCAGGAAGACTGCAAAGGGATACTCCTAGTTCAGAAAAATTAGAAGAAGGTGTAAATCCAGAGTATCACCCCCTGGTCTCTCTCCTGTCTGGCAGTTCTATATGTTATGTGTTTCTGGTAAGTGACTGTCTGCACACTGCAGTGTGTACAGACTCAGACACCAGACCAAAGCAACCTCTTATTTTCCTACTGAGCACTCATGGCCCTGCAAGGAGTTCCCTTTTTCCTTTCATTTTACAGTAGTCACAAATTACTTGAAAATCAGAATGGCAAATCTGACTCCAGCTACAGGCTTCTGAAACAAATGCCATTATCAGCATGCAGAGTCACACCTGCACCAAAGGCAAGTCTGCTTGTCCCATCTGCATGCAGCATTTCCCAAAACAAGCTGTTTCTCATTGTGGTAGTGCAGGAAGATTCCTTTGAGAGCACGTTGCAAGAATTTACACTACTGGTTGCTTTCTTGGGGTTATTGCTACACTTAAACCTCAGGTGCTCTATAGCCTGATACTGAACTTCCTCAGCTTCTGACAAAAACCAGAGTGTACTTAAACATAGAATATAATGATGTGATACATCAGACTTCCCACATTTACTCCTCAGGATCTAGTCAAAAGACTCATCTTACTCCCAGCAAAATGCTTTCAGGTGTCTGTGGTAGGTGAAAGAAGAACCCCCTAAGTGCATGATTACCACCTTCAGGTACCTATTTGTGATACAAGCCATAATTGTTCTCAATTACATTTCTTTAATGAGATGCATCCTTTTGGTCCAGCTATGCTGGTAAAGCACTGTTTTAGAAATTATTCTCACATCTCCTGAAGTTTCTTCAGTGTATGCTTCAATTCCTCAGGTGTCAGTCCTGTCAGACTAGAAAAGGAATTACATAGTAAACAAATACCATTAAATGGGTTTTCCATTTTGCCTGCGTTTGATCACCTCTCCCACGCATCAGCATTAACGCTGTTCCCTACTAATAACTCAAGTCCTTCTCTAAGCCATTTCCTCCCACTCTCCCTGTGCAAGGCAATATTTCATTGCAAATAAACCTGAGCACAGCTGACTAATATTTTGTTCTACACCAGAAACAGGTCTGACTCTCAGTCTGTAACAGCCATATAGAGCAGATTCAAAAGAATCAAGAAAAACCACAAAAATTCGGGTCATCTCCAGATATAAGAAACTGTGGTATTAGCTTAAAACTCATGGATAAAAAGCCTTCACTTTTCCCCTACCTTTATGCCTGAACTGACATAAAGAGGCAGGTTTACATACCAGTGGTGGCTTTAACTACCATTAAAAGAAATAGTAACACAAGAAGACAAACACAGGCTGCAGAACTCCAGGGGGGAGTTTGCACACTGGCTGCTGTCACCTCTTCTATGCCACCAGCATCTGGGCCAGCTGGACTCTAACTGTGTGCACCACCCCATCCATACACAGGATAGCTCAGCTCCCCTTTTCATAGAATGGTAAAGGGTTGGAAGGGACCTTAAAGATCACCCAGGCCCAAGCCACTGCCATGGGCAGGGACACCTCCCATGAGACCAGGTTGCTCAAGGTCTTATCTAACTTTCCCTTGAGCTCCTGCAAGGATGGGGCATCCACAGCTTCCCTGGGCAACCTGTTCCAGTGTCTCATCACCCTTACAGTAAAGAATTTCTTTTTTCCCTTTCCCCCTTGCACACGTTTCAAAGGATTCGTGAGTGAAGTAAAGGGGAGATGAAGAAAGCTGCCTTCTCCTTTTACCAATAAAGGCCTAAGGGCAAGTACTGTGGCACCAGCTTGAGCTTGTCTCACCTCCTTCTCCCTGTTGAGCAGCACCAGCTGGCTGTCTGTCAGGATGCAGTATTTCCTCTCCCATGTTGTCATCTCAGTGTAGGGGGACTGGCCACAGGACAGTCTGTGGGTGGGTGGTCCTTTCACATCTGGGAACAGAAAACCACAACGTTGTTAGCACGTGGCATTAGCCACCTTCTTTGCTTTCACAGCTCTGCAGTGAGATCTGAACCAACACTGCACTCTGTGCTTGGTGAGGTCCCTTTCAGCATTTTAAAAGGCAAAATGGGAAACCTAGGAGGCACCCATGTGCTACAAATATTAATTTACTTATAGCATGACTTAGAAAAATGGCAATACCAGACATGAATATAAATGTCTTTGTCAAAGGCTGAAATATATTGAAAAGACCAAGAGCTCTTATGAAAACATAATCTTCCTTCCACTGCCTTCTCAAAACCATGGCTCAAAGGGGTAGGGCCCTGAATGTACTCTAAATCTTAATAAAGTGGATTATTTGAGACCAAGGATAGAGAGGTATAGGAAGGAAGACAGGGATCAAGGAAGGCAGGCTTGAAGAAGGGAAGGAAAAATTCAAAGGGATGGGCATTTAATTGAGAAGGGCTTACTAGCACATTTTGGTGGGGAACCTGCTTGATGAAACTGTGCATTTTCATTTAGCCCCAAACACTACAGTGACAAAAACTCATACTTGAAAAAAACCCCAAACAACCCCTCCAAAATCCACAAGCCAAACCATAACCGAAGCTGTTTGGTTCTTGGTCCTGATCTATTAGTATTTATTTTAAAATCAAGTTCCCCTAAGTCTCTCATGACTGAGCTGCATATGACATTGTATGTGTCACTACTAACAAGGTCCCTTCCAACCCAAAACATTCTAGGATTCTCTGGCTCATCTCTTTACAAAATTCTGATGTTAAGTTCTGGTTGCTTTGTAAGATTAAGTTCCATTTTTATCTCACACTTTAGTTCTATACAATTTGCTTGCAATGGTCTAAAAATCATCCATTCTCAATGAAGACACTGTAGATCCCTGAAGTCCCAGGGGGTCTTTTGCAAAAATCAAGGGACTTCCTGCACAGGAGTCCAGGACCTCCTTTAACTGTTTCAGGAGCAAAGTGAGTCCCTTCCCCCGAAATGTTTAGTGGCACTACCTGCCTTTTAGCACACCTAGTAACACGCACAGAGACAGCACAGCTGCTTCTCGTAGCTTCTCACCAGCGTCACCACTAGAGGCCAGCGAATCCTCAATCACCAGCACCTTCCAGGGACAGCCAGCCCCAACGCCAGCCAGCGTTACCCCCGGACTGAGGAACCCCTCCAACTTACTTCCCTCCCTGCAGACCCTGCATGTCCCCCTCTTTAGCAAAAACCATCTTCGTGCTCTCTTCCTGAAACTTTGCCTCTGCTTTGCAAGGGATGTGTCAGCTTCTAGAGCCAGACTTGGAAGATGGCTTTCAGTGCCTTGTTCAACCTCATATTGCATTAGGATCTTTGTGATCACTCAGGAAAGTGCTTGAAACAGGCAACCTTTAAGCAAGAAAAAGGAGAGGGCTGCATGGCTCCTACTGCTCTGAATAACAAAGAAGTGCACCTTTGTGCCCTTAATGTCAGGTAAAATAATTCAGGGGAGGAGCTGAGATGCAGAATCAGGCTCCACACTGTTAATTCTCTGACACAATTCAGTTTGTGAGAGTGACAACCAATGCTGTGTGTCTCAAAATTGCCCCGAACTCTGTTTAAGTGTAAGCATAATGAAGAGAAGCCACCATAAGCTCTGTGAGGTAAAAGTGCATTTGTGCAAACTCCTGGAGCACACCAGACTCTCCCACAAGTTCTGTATTAGTCTGCTTTACAGACATGAACCCTCCAGGTAGATTTTTGGCATAGCTGCAACTCACATTTTTCACAGTGTCCAACCAAAAACCAAACCAGATGTAAAATAAAACCACTGCTGCTCCTGCTTCAACCTTAGCTTCCCAAACAGCAGCACATGAGCCCTACCCCTGCCTAAGCGTGACAAACCTGACAGAGAGTAGAGG
The DNA here is from genome assembly GCA_013397195.1 of Hylia prasina. Classification (NCBI taxonomy): domain Eukaryota; kingdom Metazoa; phylum Chordata; class Aves; order Passeriformes; family Sylviidae; genus Hylia; species Hylia prasina. Next base: position 760,289 of record VYXD01000272.1, on the reverse strand, counting down.
AGCGAGAAGGATGAAGCCATGAGCTCCTGGTATGAGTGTGCAACAGAAATGGGAAGATGAGAGCTCTGGGGATCTGGTGTCCTGGGTAAGGAAGGCACATGACAAATCAGCAGGGGGAGAAAAGGATGAAGGCGTGCGTGCCCTGTCCTGCTCATGTGGGTGGGCTGGCAGTGAGAGTGCCTCCAGCTGCTGCGCTGAGCAAAAACCACGCAAGCTGTATTTGGAACTGCGGGTAAACTTTCTGATGGCAAAAGAAAACCCTCCTGGGTCGTCAGCTCCAACGCAGAATCTACAGTCACGACTTGCCCAGCCCCAAAAGATCTTTGTGTTATAATTTCTTCTAACTACAGGCCTTGGCAGGATACCATCCAACTGATCCATGGGCTGCACAAAGGAATTAAAGAACAGAACGACTTCTTCCACTGCAATAACAACTCCAGGACTTAACTGAGTCATCAGGCACTGTGAGCCAGCCATGGCTCTGTTGCCAAGTGGGTTGGCTACATCAGAACAGCTTTCCACAGGCTGCTGGCAGAGTGACGTGCCATGCCGGTGTCTGGAGCTGTCAATCACCCCTAGAGAGCACCACAGTGATCACATTTCCCGTTTGTATTGGTGTCCTTTGGAACACAGGTCGGGGCACAGCCCCACCACCCCTGCAAGCCTGACCAAGTGCTCTCTGCAGCAAGCTGCTTTGCCAGAGTACTGGATCCTGTAACTCCATTCCTCTCCCCAAGCTGACCCTGCAAGCACATCACAAACTACACGGATGTGGAATGTGTGTTCCCAGAAAACTCACACAACAAAGACCTCAGCGTAGCCTTGGTGCGTCAGTCCCACCTATTTCAATTATTTCTCAGCTCGCCTTCCTGCATGGCTGATATCTTTGGAGCCTCTCACAACAGCTGTGACTTCAAAATTTATATTGAAGTACGTTACCAGTTTAGAGAGAAGACTCTCTGGGACTTTGCACAGTATCACATACACACTTGGTTGCCTGACAAACCCTGTTCTGCTTTCTGGTACTCTTCATCTTCGGTTTTCATTTTACATTCTTGGCTACAGCTTTTCACATGAATGTAATAAAACACACCGACCAATTCCACTAAAGCCCCATAAAACTAATTAAGCACCATGGTTTGACTGGCTATTGAAGTGAATTGCAAGAAGGCCATGTATAACTAGGAACACTGAAACTTTTGGGAAAGACCACAGGCCACAACTGTCCTTTCTAACTGTGGGGCTACTCTCTGTCAGCTCATACAACAAGGCTTGAGCTTTGGAGATGAACGAAGAGATCAGGGAGGTGCATCTGAAAGCTGAGTTTGCAGATGTTACTTGTGGGATGGGCTCATGCAGCCACACACCTAAATAGGCGAGGTGACAGAAGATTTCTCCCGGGTCTGATGCAATCCCTTCATTCTGCAGCACTACAATGAGGCATTCAAGTAAGCAGATCAGCAAGTCTACACATAGGATTAAAGGTCAGGCCTTATTTGCCTTCAAATGCTAATATCAGTTAAGTAACAGCTTGGAAAAAATCCCCTTCTTGGTACATCCCTGCCGCTGCCTCCTGCCACATCCTACATAGCTGAAGACTGGAAACTGTTTTGTTTTTCCTCAGGGCTCTGAAATGCCACTAGCCATGTTATAAATATCCACAAAGCTCCCTTTCTTTCAGTCACATGACAACTTGCACCTTATTATTCTTGAAGTACAGGGCTCATTTTTAAAGAAGGGGAAAAATAGAGGGGCAGGGATTCCATAATCACATACCAACAACAGAAGAGTTGAGTGGTGCAGGGCGAGGAAATGCTGAAAGCAGCAGCCAGCACCAAGCTAATCCCCACAGACAGGGTAAGACATCTTAGGAAAACTGAGGGCAGTTTAGTAGTATTTATGGAGCAGAGCAGTCCTATCAGATGGGAACACTTCTGAAAGCTTCTATTGCAAATATGCAACAATTATTTTCCTTAAAATTCTGAATGCATTCATGAGCGGAGAACGTTTTCCAAAAAGCAGGCAATGGGCAGAATCAGAAAATTATTTCCAAGAGATAATGAGTGTCATTTAGTCCTCAACAGTTCTCCTACAACCAGAAAAGAGGCATCTTCTCTCCTCAGAGCTAGTGAAGGACAGAATTACCAGAAATCAAGCCAACAAAACTACATTAAAGGCAAATCCATGCCTTCAGTCTCTGCCAAAAAGCACTCTCTACTTACCGTCAATAAAAACACAGAAATAACCCTCCATCCCAGTGATGACAAGAGCACCTCTGGCATGCATCAGAGCTCCTTTTTTTGAACTGCACTATTCCTATGGTGAAATCAAGGGCTTAACTGAAGTACTTGCCAAATTTTCCTCAACTTTATTAGGGTCCGTATTCTGTTCCTACTATTTCCAACAAGGAGCTGCCAAGCAGCTGAGTAACTAATGTGGTGGCCAAGTTTGTATGTTGGGAGGAATTTATTTCCCCTGAAGAGAGATTAGTAGGAGCCCTAACACCTTTTGACAACAGGTCTGCTTGCCCAATGTCAATGTTTCCACAGTGCTTTATGTACTCACCATGGAGACAGGATGAGAGAAAAGTGTTTTAGGTAAGTGCTGTCATCTGAGAGCTTGTCAGAACCCCAACCTACCCAGCTGTGCATGACCACACAATCCAGTCTGAATAACCATCAGTGCCAACCTTGATAAAGCAAGTTGAGCAGAAGCTGAAACAAGCTTTACTACTGACATGAAGCTTCAAAGATGAATAACAACTACAAGTTCTTCCACTCAACTTCCACTATCTCAAAGCTCATGAAGGGATTCAGGGGAAGGATGTGGCAGAAAAGGAAATACACAGTGTCTCAACATGCTCCATTTGCAGAAATCTTGAAACAAGGCAGGATTTCTGCAAAAGGAGTCACTAATGTGAGTGAAAATAAACAGCAACAGCAGCTCTGTGACACACAGCTTGTGTGTATGTGCACCTAGTTCAGACAGCTCTTGATGCTCAGCTGAAGATCTGCAGATCTGCACAGGCCTTGGAGCAATCCTGGCCCAGCTGCAAGAGCAACAACCTCTCAACATCTGCACAGGGCAGAGGATGAGAGAGGCCAGCCACCGAGGGGCTGCTGGGGAAAGCACAACCAAGGCAACTTCTATTTTCTGTCATATACAAGCTGATATACAGAGCTTTCGCTTGCATTTCTTATTTCTCAAACCAACTCCCAGCCATGTGCAATGGTTTCTGATCCGACCAAAACCAGAACAGTATGGATCAAACAGACACTATCAAAAACAACTGTTCAAAGAGAAACCTATCATGACGCCCAAATTCACTTGGAAGAGGAAGGGATGCTCCTCCTCCAAGTTTGTACAGACAACCACACACTTCCCCAACACAGAAAACACAATGCTCATGACTAATGGTATAATATTAGGAAAATTCAGCACGTATTGCGTGTGGCAATGCAGAGACTCCCATGCTATGGAGAAAACACGATGCTCTCAGGGTTGATTAATTCTTCTCTGAATCTACCCACACTTGGAAATATGACCAGCACACATTAGAAGCACCACCATTAATTTTAACATTTTGTTGCAAGCACAACGTGGGCTTCCTTTCTAGGAAAGGTCTCATAGCTACTGTGAGATCCAGCAGTGCTCTAAATCACTCTGTGGCACAGCTCCATTTCAGGGAGGAGGCACCTACATTTTTGTGGTCAGCAAGAGATCCCTGGTGCAGCAGGTGGCATTTTAAGTGTAGAAAGAGTGAGGAGATCCCTTGGGATGAGAGGCACGCCATTTATGTAGGATGTTATTACAGAGGTAAGTATCTGGTGTGAATTCTTCCCGTTACATATAATAGCCACGCTCAACTAAGTTCAGTACACATGCAACGACCAGCCCTCAATTCAGCTGAATCCAGTTGCTCTCCTTCAGCAGCTGCGTGCAATGATGAACCAAATTCTTATATGGGAATCTAATATCCTGGGTAGGAGGTAAAGAAGGCTTAGTTAAACCATCAGGTTTCAGAGATCTCAGAAGCTCTCATGCCAACAGCTTACAGCCAAAACACTACCTGGAAAATCCATTCTGCACAGAATAAAGTCATAAAAGGTTTAAGTAGGTGAAAACAATATTTTAGAAGCTGGCAGAAGCCATGACCAGTGCCATGACTTTCTCAGATTCCAACGTATTTGGCATTGTAACACACGTTCTTCACAGGATCTTTAATTTTTCTAGTATAGGCCAATCTTGCCAATCTAACCTATTAACTTTCCACTGCTCTTTTATTGAGTGGCAGTGATCAGACAGTCTCAAGGCTGGTTTTCCACTCTCCCAGTGAAGAATCTCATGAGACACAGAGAGATTAAAGTAAAAACTGTTCAGTCACGTGAAGTTTTCATGCCCTATGTCCTCAAAGAAGTGTGATTGTGGCAATTTTCATGCCTCTTGTGTGCGCTTCCATTTCCCTATCATCAGTATGTCAGCTCTGGGAGAAGGAATCTCTTAAAATTTAGAGATTGGAAGTCTGAAGGTATCTGCTGTTCACTGCTTACAGGTGAGGTTTGAAGGATTTTCACTTCCTCTGAATGAGGACTGCATGTCTTCTGCCCTCAGCTAAAGGCATAGCTTTTCCCCAGCAGCTGCTGGGAAGCTTTGCTGAGATCTGTGATGGGGTGGGAGAAGGGTCACCTTGCTGCTCGGAATTTCTCACATGCAGCAGTCTCACCTCCACACCAAGGAAGAAAGATTAACCTTTAAAACTCAAAGAGTGAGAACAAACATTCTGTCCACTACCAGAGCTACCAGCCTGATTCTTAAATTTCCTACGGATTTTCTGCACTAAGAAAACATCAGGAGCAATTTTTAAGTGGGAAGGAATAAACCATCAGATGAGCAAATGCCTTAGCAGCCAAGGGCTGTCTCCTCTGCAACCAGCAGGAGCCAAAATACAGAATGCTACTGTTCAACAAGGCTGGCATCTCCCAGCAGGACGGGATCTCTTGCTGACATCATTCCCACCCCTTCAATTCCCTCCCTAGGAGAGATCTGACTTGTTTGTACAAGAGTCAGCCGGCAGCGAGCGAGGTACAGCAGCCTCACTCCCACAGCTGAGCTCCCAGACGGCTCTGCCAGCTTCCCTTGGGCCCGAGTCAATACATCTGCCCTGTTCTTGCAACGTCACCACTGTGCCTATCTACAGCTCAGGAGTTTTCACACCAGGGCTGAGACTACGGCAGAGACCAGCCAAGACTTCCCTTCTCACTTCCCCGTAACACACGCAATTCCAAACCTGTGTTAGCACCAATTCTGCGCTAACACATTTGCCACCCTCAGCCCCTGACATTTCCTAAAAGGCCTCAGTGTTCCCTGGTACCCAGAGGCTCTGCAGAAGCTCGAGAGCACAAATTCAGTTAGGCCACAACCATGCGAGCAGTTTCACCGAGATTTTATTTTCAAAAGGAAAAATTATGGAGCTGTTCCAAAAAGAGAAACCGCAAGTCTTAAAATCTTACGACTAGTTTAGTGAGCAGATGCTGAGTGTGCCAACAGTCTCAAGCTTTCTTGCAAAGTCCCAAAAAATGAGAGCTAAGGAGCTAACGGCAGAGGCAAAAATTAGGCATGAAGCTCAAATTGGCCTGGCAGGGCAATTCAGACTAGAAAGCAGAAAGTTGCACCAGCTTGGAGCAGCTTCTTCGAGCAAAAGGTGTGGGAGCTCTTAATAGCAGTTTAAAGCTACCAATTAGCTTGAATACTACTGAGCTCCTCTAAGCTTCTTACTTGCTGCATAGCCGATTGCTAAATGCTAAACTTACAAAGGGTAATTGATCCTTGTTCCCTTGGGCTGTGCCTCGCTCTTTGCTCTCTGTCCCCGTCCTGGTGGGCTGTGCCAGCCCGGCTCAGGGGACACAGCGTGGAAGACGTGCCTGCCAGGAGACATCTGCACCTTCCCAGGTGGATCAGTGCCAGCAGCTTCCAATCAGGCAATCACCGTGCACTTGGCGGCTCAGCAAGTGGAACCAGAAATCACAACCCAATCAAGGTGGGGACCTTACAAAACACGCAGGTGCGCCCCGTGCCCGGCCCAGCCTCCCTGCGTGCCTGCAAACAAGTGGCTCATTGTGCAGCCTCGTCAATCTCATGACATCACCACAACAGAAGCTGCTGCCCGTGTAAAAAACCAATTTGGTTCCCAGGATAACTAAGATTTTAAATAACCCGCAGCCGCTTGAAGCCATTGCTGTGACCCTTCCTTCAATGCTTAAGCAGGTTTCCCTTCCTTCTTATTCAGGTCTCGTTCCCTGCCCAGGACCACTCATCTTTGCTCCTGAATATTAAGTACATTTTTCTCTCACAGTTAAATTCCCACTTGGCCTACAAAACACTTTGGAATCTCAAAACAGAAATGGTTATTACAAACCTGTAGAGAGGATTATAAAAGATTACATGTCCCTATTACATAGCTGCCAAGTTCTCAGAAGGTTCTCAAGTGACACTTCTCCCCAAAGCAAGGAGAGGCTTTCGTGAGAGGTTTAGAAAGCAGAAAATGGAGAATAGCAGAAAAGTTAATTATTCGTGGGAGAAAAAAAAGTCTGCAGTTTTTCCTCTTAATTTATGCATGGTCCTTTTCTTATCCAGCTCTATGCCCTTCACCTTGTTCTCTCCTCTGCAGTGCTTGCTCTCACCAGCCCCTAATCTCCATCTCACAGCCTCTTCAGCACCAGGCATCCAGAGTGGGCTGTTCCCTCTTCATTCTTTATTTTTTGCAGCAGTGCAGGAAGAGGACAAAAGAAAAAACGTCCTGAACTTTAAAAGGACCTTGGCCCAAGGCAGCTGTGCAAAAAAAACCAAAAAAAAACCAAAAACAATTTAAAAGAAAAAGCTGCTCAGTTCATGCATCAAAACTAAAGATGCTTGGCACAAGCCANATTTAAAAGTAAAAGCTGCTCAGTTCATGCATCAAAACTAAAGATGCTTGCCACAAGCAGTGCAAAGAGCTTGGCAAAAGCACCAACACCAAAGTTCAAAAAAATGTACCAGTGTACTCAGGGTCAAAATTAAAGATGCATGGCACAAGCAGTGCACAGAACTTGGCAAAAGCACCAACACCAAAGTTCACAGACTGCTTTACCCCCCCTTGCCAAGAAGGCATCAGCCAGATGACATTCATCTGTCACTTTCAAAAGAGCAGGACCCTTCTGCTTTTTCCTGTCAAGGAGGGAGGTACAGGAAGGGCAAAGGTAGGGAAGCATTTTTGCGGAGACAAGAAAGAGCCACAGGAACGGAGCAGGTGATGAGACAGTGCCCACAACCAGTTCCAGATAAATGACTGAAAACCAAACACTATCTTTCAGTGCAGCCTCAACTACACCATGCAGGCTATCTCTTTTAGAAGCTTTCACCTTTGGCTTCCTTTCCAGAAGGCAGATATTTTCATTGTCACTGATGTCACCCTATAAACTTCATTGCTCAGAGCAATGGCAGAATTGCTGAACTCTACAGAAACACACCCTATGTTATCTCAAACCAACCAATCCCTGTGTGTGGTGGTGGTGTTTATGACAAGAAAGAATAAGGAAAAAATGCAGAATAATATGTGAAGAAAAAAACCACCAAGATCTCACATGATGTTTTAAACACTCGCTCATTCTGCCACCACTGCACAGCCAGTCACTGCTGAACAATTTTAGCTATTTTCAGCCTGAATGTTTCTTGATGCCTGGGTAGACACACAAAGCAATTAGGTGCCTCTTTTGGGTTTGGGTTTTTTCTTGCCTCAACAGACTATGGGGAAAGAGGGAAAAGAGGAGTTGTGAGCCCTGCTGATCTCTCACAGAGGGGAGTTTATTTCCCTTGTCAAAGGGAGAGTTCACAGGACACTAAAATCTGCTGCAATAATGTGCATGTTTTTGCATATTAACCAGGTCATTCAGGCATATAGGCTAAAGTTAGCTTTTGTATTTTAACCACTTAAAACAAATGACTTAGTAAGGGGGCCCCTAAAGAGGTTCAAATATAATGTATAAGAAGCCCAGCAGTACTCCCCCCACTCTGCTTCCTTCTGGAATCTTCAAATGTTTTCAGAAGAACCTAGAACCACCAGTTTATTACACACAAATTCATTGATTTGACCTGCTTAAAAGCAAAAGCACCAGAACGCTCCTCATTCCATTTTCCTCACTAACATCTGAAAAGTCTTCATGCATCTCAGTAAATCAACACTAATATACAGAAGATGGGACTTATTTCACCATTTAATGATAATGGCACAAAACTTTAGAGGAAGGAGACTGGATCTTCTAAAAGTGCAATGGGAATCCTGAGCCATATTTAGATTTATGCAAAGACATGTCTTGTGGCAAAATAACCTGAATCCCACATTTAATGCAGTACAGCAATGACCTGTAGTACTTTCTTTCATGAGCTCTGCCCTTTAACCTTCAGTTCAAGGTTACGTGAGGTTGGTTTCCCTGTGTAATTTAATCCAGCTACTGCACCTGGTTTAGGGAGGGAAGCCAGCTTGGGGAGAAAAATCCTCTTTGATTTAGCATAAGGAGGTCACCACCAGGATGGTCAAAGCAGGACACTGAGCTGCAGGCTGGCATCAAGGCTCAGGAACCTCCTGACTCAGAGTGCTTTGCTCTCCTCATTACCACACAGCATCAGGACTGGCAAATCAAGCTTCATTTTGTTCCAAAATTTCAGAACAGAGTGGGTGATTTCTTTCTTCTTGCTTACTCTGCATAATATTGTGTGTGGCAGTTTCAAAAACCAGGCTGGACAGGGCTTGGAGCGATCCAGTCTACAGGAAGATGTCCCTGCCCACAGCAGAGGGCTGGAGCTGGAGGATCTTTAAATCCCATCCAACCCCAACCTGTGTTGTGGATTCTGTGATGTGGGAAACCAGCTGTGAAAGAAAGAAGATGTCCCGGAAGAAGGAACAGTGCCAGGCAGAGAATTGCGAGTGCTGAGCTAACCCAGTGCCAGGGGAAGGACATTTCTTGCAGGCCAGCTTGGTCTGGACATTTTTGCCCTGCTGAGCTCAAGGCTCCTGAGGTACCACCTGAACAGGTGGAGCAGGTTCCCTATGCTTTTGGCAGACTCCAAGCAGCGTGATTAATGTATCCTTTGAGGATGGGCTGGCTAATTAAAAGGATCTGGAGGTAGGGTGCAGTATTTCAGCTATTCTTCAGCTGGGTTTTCCCTCTACTTAATGTTTCCTTCTCTTTCCAGTAGCTTAGGCTGTGATGAATAAAGGCCACATCCTTGCCCCAAATACTTGCTACCCTTGAGCCCTCACTTTCTTCCTCCTTACTCCTGCTGTGTTCCCCAAAACTTGTACAATACAAAGCTCGTGAAGGCCAAACCTTCTGTTCTTCACTAAGCTGCTTTTTAGCTGATTTGTATTTTCAAGCCAGATTTTTATGCCAAAAAAATTATATTTTAAATTATATTTTAAGTTATATTTACATCTAATGCCTAAGCACAAACACACACTTGTTCCCAAATGTCCTCCCTTCTATATACTTTGCAAACTGACAGCACAAAGCTCCCAGGGCAAATTCAAACCCCCTTCTATCCAAAGGGTAAAGCCACAGGTACTTCCCTCCAAAATCCTAGAAGAACAACACATGAACTCAGCAAGGATAAATAATAACCAGTGGAGAGAAAATGTCTGTCCTACAGCAATGCTAAACAGAAATTTATAGGTCACAACCTTGCAGAAACAGGCCTGGTAACATCTAATTAGCAGTCCTGCTGAGCAATTGCATCTTATAACAGTAAACCCAACCAGACCAGGGGGAAAGGGAGAGGGGAGTTTTTAACAGAAACACAATAATTATAATATTTTGAAGAGATTTGATTTATGTTGCTGTTTGGTGGGGATCCCCTGCCCAGTAGGAACAATTAACCCACACAAGTGATTTTCTGAGTTTTTACTGAAGTACATTTCACTCCTATTGGGAAATTTAGAAGGGCAGCACAGATTTCTATTAATTATTTTATTTTTAAATTGAAATGCTAAGAAATCTGTTTGCTGCCAGAAGATGGGTGGAGAAGCCAAGGAAAGTTCACATACCCAAGAGACTATTAACCAGAACCAACTTGGACAATACATTTGAGAAGCATTTCCTTCCAGCTACTGTAGAGAGCTGTCCTTAACATGCCTTTACTTGAGCAGCCAATTTTCCACCACTGAGTACAATGAGATTTCAAAACACACAAGGAATCAGAGTATAAACAGACACAAACATCCCACTTAGTGACATAACAAAAGAAAATACAGGGCAAAAAGCCTGAGCCTCTCGATGTTCTGCCCTTCATAAAACACCTTAGCATTTTACACATATTCCACTCCTCCTTACCCTTTTTTTTCCTTTTTTTTTTAGTGACAGTATTATCACAAAATAAATGGCTTAGCTGCCTAAGCAATAGTGCTCCTGAACAAAAAATAATGTCTGGTGGTTGAGGGATAAATCTCACCCAGTATGGAACTGGAGGAATGGAGTTCCAGAGGAAACAAGCAGCTGACAAAGCAGGAATGAGGCAGCAGCAGCAGGGACAGCAGGAAGGAGTGGTGAACTGGGCAGAGCTGGTCCCTGCCAGCAGCACAAAGCAAAAACGTTTAAAATACGTATGAAGATCATGTCACAGACAGCAGGAATGACAAACAGATGAGAGGCAGCACCAAAGATGTGAAAGATTAAGGAACAACTCCCTTTTTTCAAGAGTTTTAGTTTGCCAGAGACAGATGGTGCTGCTTCCACATGGTTAGAGCTGGATGGTACCCTACCCCCCAACCCCTGATGGATGTCAAGCTTATTTTTGTAAATCTCTGGCTATAAAAACCATCCATGGCATCTTGTTCATTTCCTCATTACTTAGTTTGCCAAAACCCTTAAGTTCTGCTTTCCTTGCCACATCTACAGACCAGTACTATTTGTCCTGCTCTTAGTGACTAATGATGATTGTGCATATCCCTTGTTTTTGCAAAAGCCTTTTTTAACAAGAGCACAAGAACTGAAAATCGTATCTCAGTACCTGGGACCACTTTTGTTAGCCCTGAAGCAATCAGACACAATGATGAAAAGAAAAAAAAAAATCTATTTTTTTTCTCCCCCCAAACTCTCATGTGATTAAAATCCATTAAAATGCAAACAGACATGAATTTTATTTTATCCATCAGTGACCACACTTCACTGTCCCTGGGCTATGGCTGTCTCTTTGTGAATTCTCTGCACGTAAGAGCAGCCAAGCTCTAGGTTTAGGAGCAATCAATCTAGCAAACCTCACTAAATATATATGTGTGTGTATGTTTTATAATGATTTCCATTTTTCACATTGATTTACATTGATCATTGGAAAGTACATTCAGCTTCATGTTTGCTTAGCTCTGAATAAACAAAGCGAAGGCTGTTGGGTATCCAAAGACAAATGAGACATTACAGATGTAGACAAAACCTATCATCACCCTGAAAGCATTTCTCTTTGAAATGATATAGCCATGCAGAAGTTATTCAGAGTGGAGATTGCTGTATGTGTTTTTAATTCAGGCCGGGCCTGTTGGGGGCAGGGAGGGAGTCTGATGAGCTTCTATGCTGTCACTTTATTCCTTCTGTGTACCTGATCATTCAAAAATGTCTGACTCTCTAAGGATGCTTTTTCTTTCCCTTGCATTCCCTAGTTTCCACTTCTCAGGACAGGTCTCCTCAGGTCCACACATCTCAGTGCATTTATAACACACCCACCTGGATTTTTACCATTAAATTTACAATAAGCACATCAACATCCATTTGAACGTGCAATTCCACATCGAGCACAACCATGCAAATGCAGTACAGTCAGTGCCCCAGCTGGCTTCATACTGCACAGGAGTATTTCTTTCTCATCTGCAGACCTTGTCTCCTTTTGCAGACAGAAACCCCCTGTTTCAGGGCTGTGTTGGAAATTATAGTTTCCACAGTAACAGTAGGAAGGTGTCAGCAGTCTGGGCACATATGCTGCACAGCACAGCCAGGCTCCTGCATTTGGTGGCTGCTGGCTCTACAAGATGCTACATATGCACCAAATAAATTGTTTTGGTTCCTGTACAAACAGAAATTTTTCAATTAGAAGGTTTGAGCCATTCATGTCTTTTGTCAAAGTAACTCAAAACTCCTGCTCTACACATATAATTCCCCCCAGAAAAAAATAGCAATGCATTTTACAATTATATTTAAGGGCCTTCACTTTTGTTTACAGGTATGATGCAGTCACAGAAAGCTCAGAAGAAACTCCACAATGAAGAAGGGAAAATATATTTCCTGGAAAGAAGCCTTCCCCTTTTAGAGCATCTCCAAGCAGGAGCTAAGGAACTGTCATTATTATGAGCTTCTCGGGCAGGTTTTGTGGCAACCTCCTTTAGCACAGCTAAAGCAGTGAACACAGCACTCACGTGTCTGTGTGAGGAGGGGGAACATCATCAGCAGTGCTGTGTTTGGTCTGGGCAGACCCCACAGCAGCTCCAGCTCCCCAGCCCTGGCCTGTGCTCACCACCTTTTCCTGACACGTGTTGGTTTGCTCTTTCCTTAGTATTAATCACATACACTGATTTTGCTGAAGTACCAGGGGGACTGCCTCAGACATTTTCCTGAGATTATGTAGTAACAGTAAAAGATACACAAAAGACATATAAAAGATATACAAACCTCTTGATGCCTTACCCCTCTCAAAAGCACAAGGGCCTCACCTGCCACCCTGCCAGGGTACTCAATATTCTCCTACATGCCCTGTGCTGTCAACCAGCTCTTCTGGACTGAAAGGCTTTTACCAACACAGCTCAGCCCTAATACTCTTTTACCTTAAAGAGCCAAATTATCATATGAGAGTTGCATATGCAAGTGGGGCTGCAAGTCACAGCTGGAAATAATGAAAACCAACACTGAGACAATGACTTGTCTCTGCCACAACAGACTGAACACTTATCCCTTCCTTCCCCACTCCTTTTCAAAACTTCATCCCAATTTCTGAAAGAGTAAGTACTACCTCAATAAAGGAACGGGCTGTCATACAAGACATCAGTGGCTTGAACCACACTCCTTTTATCAGCTACAGGAGGGCTGACAGGAAACCTACAAATAAACCACAGAGCAGCCAGAATCCTCCCCTTGCTGAGCACCACGCACTCAGCCAGCCCAGCCTGCAAAAGCAGCTCCACAGTACATCAGGCATGCAAGGATTCACTGCTTCACAAAGCTGGCAGAGGAAGTGGTTACTGAGAGAGGCTATTTATACAGGCCACAGCCAAAATACCCCATCAGTAATGTTAAAAAAAGCATTGAGTGAGTGGAGATAATTGAAGGCAACTGGGAGCTGTTTGGATCTGTGTGTTCACCTTCTTCCCTGCACAGGCAGTTCTCTCAATGGCACTGCCTGGATCTGTGTTGCCAACAAAGCCTCTTCTTGTGTACAAGTGCAGCCAGAGCTAATAGGAAAGAGAAGGTAGATGGAGACACACTGCAAGAGTTTGAAGTTCAGCAGATTTTTTGTGGTACTTTGTCAAAACCTGCCAAACCTTCCTGCCAAAGTATCTGTGTCACTAAATGACTGTTAGAGGAAAATTGCTTTTAAGAGTATCTACATCAAAAGGGATACTATTTTTTCTACGAAAATGAGTTGTAAATTCATAGGTGTAAGTAAAAGGATGAGTGAGATGCAGCTAAAGCTCTGACCATACCATCATCACTATCATCTGATAGTCTCAGAAGACTTGACTTCGGAGTAGTCAGAATATGGGATACAGGAAAGCTCTTCAACACCTATAAAACATGCAAAAGGCAGCTGAAGTCAGACATAAAATGAGTAAGCAGGTCTGCTTACAACTTGCCACTGGAATTGTCAGTGTACTTTCTTGCACCTTTTAGAAAGAGGGATTTGTCTGTGGCAAGGAAGGGCAAAAAGAATCTTTGCACAATTAACGAATCTCAAGAACTAGAATTCAAACCTGAAAAAACCACGTTCCCCAAGTCTCAAACCTATAGACAGCATCAGTAGCGATCTGTGGTGACAGCTGACACAACTAAATGCATTTGACTGCAGAAGTGGGTTTGCTCACTCCTGCTCTCACACATCACTGTCACTCATCTGGCTCCTCTCTGCAGCAGTTTTCAGGCAAATGGTCTTTCACAGAACCATAGAATTCCAGAATGGTTTGGATTGAAAGGGACCTTAAAGATCATTTTGTTCCCCCTCTTTACCATAGGCAGGGACACCTTTGACTATCCCAGGTTGCTCCAAGCCCTGTTCGATCTGGCCTTTGATGCTTTGAGGGATGAGGCAGCCACAGCTTCTCTGAGCAACCTGTGCCAAGGCCTCCCCACCCTCACAGGGAAGAATCTCTTCTGAATATGGAAATGAAACTTGCTCTCTTTCAGTTTAAAACCATAACCCCTAATCCTATCACTACATGTCCTTACTAAATTCCCATGTTTTGAGAAGGATCTTCTACACTAAATGCACAGATTAAAATGACCAGCTTATTCCCCATAAGGCACAAAGACAGAGAATGCCTGCTCTCTAAAACATGAGTTTCTTTAAGAAGCTATTTTGGTAAATTTTTTTCTGTCACCTTCTCCATAGGAAATATTTTTTAACTTCATTTGAACAAGCGGTCCCGTAACTTGTAAAAAGCTCTCTCGCCCACAGAAGACCAGATGTCGAGCTTCAGCTTTCCTCAGAGTAAGAACAAAACCACGTGGGGGACAGTTGGTTTCGATGCTAACATGTCAAGAGTTTCATGCATTAGCCTATTGTTTACATAAACAGCTTCCTTTAAACAAGTGATGTTTTACAGGATTATGAAGTATTTATTTCAGAAGAGTCTAAAGAGTCTCTTGAGTAACTACCACAGAGAAAGTATCACCACAGAAAGCATAAGGCTAAATGGTAACACAAGTTAATTAGTTAAAGCAAGCAATCAAGTAACTCTATAGCAAAGTAATGGGATAAATAAGTGCACAGAGATAATCTTGCACATGTTTACTTCTAAAATGCCATTGCTTTGAGTCCTAAATCACATACTGTTAGCACTGCAAATCTGCACCATTCGTTATTTGGAAAAAAACCAAAGGCCTAAAACCCAAATACTTTCCCCCGGGTTTGTTATTTTAAGGAAAAAAGGGTCAATGTGCCTAGGAAGCGCTCGTTTTGTAAGCACGCAGGCAATTTTCATCTCGCGCCAAGTTCCATTACAGGCAGCATTTGTGGAAATGCAAACCAGGGAGCTTTGCCTGAAGAAAATTTTACCACGGCACAGAAGTTACCCTCTCACTACAGGCCCCAAATGCATGTGTGTCAGGAAGAGTTAAGGCTCCCATTTCCAGTGTCAAATAAGCTTAGCAGGAATTGAACCACTGGCTACACTTCCCCTTTCTGTACCCTCTGGCAGCTGCAATTTAGGCCTGTCTTTAAGAACACAATTCTGAGAAGAGTCTAACACAGTTTCTTTCATACTTCCCAAGTCTGGGCTTGCTGACCCCTCAAGGGGATTGGCGAGGACCAGTCTGGGCCCCTCCTGGGCCGTGGGGCAGGTGCTGACATCCTGCAGACAGCCCTGGGCCGTGAGCATCTCCCGCTGCCCTCCGGGACATCCTGCCTTGGTGGGTCTCACAGCTGAAGTTTCTCTTTCTAGAGACTCCACAGCTGGAACACAGGGCTTTGTCAGAGACTCCAAATCCGCCTGCTCCAGACACAGCTTCTCCTTTGGAAAGCAAAGACTCTTTTTCCTCCTTCAGCCACCTCTTTTTGACCCTGTCTGGCCCGTTATCAAAGGAAAAGCTTCTCCCACCAAAACCCCAGAGCTCTGCTTCACCGGGAGCCCTTTCTCCTAATCTCCACACTTCCACTCTTTGGCTGCCTCTAAGAAAGCTGCATCTCTTCAGACAGGAGACAAGACGTCTCCAGGACACGATTACCCTCTGCTCAGATAATTCCCATGCAATAATTTTGCATGATCAAGGTAATCACAGATAATATTCCTGCATGCAGCAGCTGTCAGACTGCTCTGCATGAGCAGCATAGCGTACAACATCCCGACAGTCCCACAGATACCGACCACAAAAACGGCAAAAAGGAACCTGGAACATAACACCCTGCCAGCCACTTGCCATGGTTCCACGAGTCAGAAAATAGCTCTTACAATTATAAACATCCTCATTCATCCCACTGAATGTGGATTTTTGGATTCTGACAAAGTGGTCTGGGGATTAAATACAAGAAAATCACCAGTCAACCCTCCTTTGACCGCAACTACTTGCATAGAGACACTGTCCCTGTCCGTTAAGTGGAATTAAAATCTGATAACATAGTTTTATTGGCTTTGGCTATTACAGCTAATTATCTTGTGTTCATAAATATTCAGCTGCATTGTATTAGCCTATAGCCCACATTAAGTGCCACAATGCCTGGGATGAACCAGGCAGAAGGAAGTAGTGGGGAGGGATTTTTAAGTGATGCTCAAATCTGTCAAACATCAGAAATGTTCCCTGTGCATCCCCAGACCCCTGTAATTTCAAATATACCACATTAGTACAACATTTACTACCATGAGACCACACTACAATTTAAAAGAGAGAGAAACTGAGCAGCAATGTGTAATTTTCATGTTTATAACTACACAAAACTACAGTTTAATGCAATGAGGGATTTTGAACAAGCAGCTATCTTGAATCTGCTCTGATAATTAAAGATGAAGGAGTTTGAACATTAGGACTACACATTTCAACAACATCAGGTTTCACAGCACAAGGCATTTGCACAGCACTTAAAGGAACACATGAATAACCTCAATTGTGTAAAACTTCCCTAATAAAAACCCCACCAAAAATAAACTACTTAAGAGCATAAGAGATTTGGGAGTGGAGGAACATGAGTCAGTAGAAGGGCTTCTAAAATGAGCGAGTGGTTTTAAAAACATGAATACGGAAAAGCTGCTCCAATGAGTAATAAATACTAAATTCCTACTCAGGAAGAAACAGCTTTGTATTTTTGGAATTGCTGAAAAAAAAATGAACAGGGAATTGCCTTGGTTTTGAGTTATAAATGGGAAAATACAAATCTCTAGATAGGTTTATATGGAAATAGGTAAGAAATGAAATTTAATAAACCCACAGTGTAGAGATCTTAAAAGGAGCATAGAGTTCAAATTACTTCAGTGAATTGTAAAAAAACCCCAAACAATTCTGGAAAAGCAAGGATATAAAATATTCTCTCATTCAAGGCACAAAAAATCCTCTATAAAATGAAAAAAAGCTGGAAATCAAAATTAAAAGACTGAAGAAACATATCTTTATCCAGGTGATGAAAGAAAAGGAAAGAATTCTGAAGAATTGTCTTTATAAAACAAGAATATATTATATTAACAAGAGAGCGATTGTGAAAACTAAACACACCCTAAATAAAAGAAACCTGTGTTTACCCTCACCCCCTCAAACCAAAACACAGATATCCAGGGAAGATATAGGCAAGGCATTCTACTGAAGGATTATTTTGTCATCAGTCTACAATTAGACGCACACCACCCTGAGATCCAGATAAGCAACAGTGAAATAAATGTTATCTGAGAACTGTCTCACAAACCCATTCTCAAGAGTGTGAAAGGGTCACTGGTAATACTCAGAAATAATAAGAACAGGTGCAGCTGCTCACCCACAACCCTGGGATCCAAGGCTTTGTCTGCATAGCTCCTTCCTTATCTTCTTTCTACTCATATCATGGTATGTTCTCAATCAACGAGTTTATCAGAACAACACTTCTCCTTCCTCAAGCTAACATATCTGCTAGAAATTAATATGTTCTTAAATTTCTTAAGTAGGAATAAGAATAATAATAATAACAACAACAACAATAATAGTGAGTATAAGACTTTTTACCTTCAGGCTTTGCACATGGCAGTGGAAATGCTGGTTTCAAATGCCTGGCTCTAGAAGTGGCTGGGAGTCAGCAGATATGCACCAAAAGCACTTCATTCACACCCAAACCCGGCCCAGGCTGCTCCTGGGAAGACCCACGCAGCACACCAGGGAGGAGCTCTGCTCTCCCTGCGGATTGTCCACTCCATCTGCGCCCTTCCTCCCCAAACCCACGCTGCAGAGGGATGCAGAAAGCCTGCCATGCGCCTCAGGGAGGCTCTGAATCCAGCCAAGGCTCCAGGCAGAGCCGGAGGACGCAGCTCTCCTGGGGTTCAGCATCCTTTCATCGCCTAAGAGGATGAGTGAGTCCATCCAGGAGGGATTTCCACAGCCAAGAACCGATGAAACAGTGTCTGAACATGCTTCCTAGACTGTGAGACCAACTGGAAAATATTTATCCAGATCTTGTTTTTTCTTTTCTTTTTAAATCCCACTTCCCTCTTCAAAATGCCATAAAAACAACCGGTCCTCTTTTGGGAGTTAAGCATTTCCTGAAGAAGGGAACCCTTCTGCCATTCTGGCGCAGAGATGAAGCAAAACACAAGAGGCCAGGCAAGAATTAGAAGGAAGACAAACTGTTAAAAAAGCTGCTAATCTCCAAGTATTTCAGAGGAAAGTGGAACACTTTTAATTGAGTGAGGCTGTGGAAGTAGAGGACTTGGCTCCGTGGACAGAAGAGAGACAGAACGTGCACCCCTGGGTTCTCCTGGTTCAAGTCCAAAGCGTGCCTCTCCCACCGTGGATTTCACTACACAGAAAAGGCCTCTTGGGTTTCAGTCATTGTGACAAGAATTTCTGTCCAAACAGACATTTCCTGGGGGACTTTTGATAAGGCTTTTCAGTGTAAAGCTGTTTGCATACTTTGGAGAAACACCATGTCTCACATCATCCTGTGGTTAGAGTGCCTGAGCACTTTTACCACAGATCTCAGTTGCATGAGGATTACCAAGTTCTGCTTCTTGAGGAAAGTCATCCATTTTCTTGGATTTTTCCTTGAACAGTAAACAGAACTATAGGCATGGAAAGACACCCTCTGCCCATCCAAGCATCAAAACAGTCAGTGGACAATTCAGTGACCCCCACAGAATTAAACTCGTGTGGTTTTTGGAAGAACACAAGATTTGATCCCTTCTGAGCATCTAGACTGTGGTTGAAGAACACGACAGATATGTATTTCTCTTACCCCTTTTATCTTCAAATCACCTCCCTCAGACCTCAGCTCTAAACCCCAGGAGCTTGCAAGTTTTACCACAGTTTTAGCAGGTCTCAGCCTACAGTCTTGCCCAGGGCAGGAGCCTCTGCCCAGCAGCTCCAGCTAATTATGGCACAGGCAGCACTTCTTTATTTTTCTTTAAGGAAAAATGAAACCAGTGGAGAGCAACTAGCTGTCCTCTGTATATCCCACACAGCTGCACCTCTCACAGGGTGAACTAGTTCTGTTAAACACAAGCTGTCATCCACTTGAGGGATCAGAGATTGAATGTTTGTGATGGCAAAGGGTGAAAAGAAACCCCATGGAGGCACCTGTCCATGCCACCAAAAGCTCTGTTTTCCTGTGAAGTGGCCCAAGCAGGACCTGGCTGTTCCAGGTGTTTTTATGGGTGACTTCATCAAAATTATTTCCCCAAACACCTTCTCAGCTACAATTTCCTCCCTCGAGAGAGTTTGACTTTTAATCTAGAAGACCCATTGTTTTTCTCTCAGTTCCTGAATTGTGACTCCTTTTACAAAACCAGTTTTGGCAGGCTCAGATTGAGGTTTGGCCCACCCAAAGAAGAGCCCAAAGGCTCTGTCACTGTCCCACAACTGACATGAAGTATTTACCAAGTGGTGCCTTGTCACAAATAACCCTTTTCCTTTGTTTAATTCACATGCTACTAAAAACCAAAGCATCCCAATATCACAGAGACTGGCAATACTTGTGAATTATGACAGAACCATTTGGTATCAAAGAGCACCAGAACAGAGGAAAGAAGGATGCTCAGCCCTTCATATACCGTGGCATTTTGATCCAAAATGCTCATGTCACATAGAATACCCTCCCAGAAGGTCTCAACAACACTGAGAGCTGGTAGAAGAAACCTTTGTTCTGAATCTGAATAAATGGAGAGGAGAGGAAAAAACCCAACCAACTCCTTAATAAGAAGACTTCAACAGAAAAGAAAAAGAAAAGTAGTTACGTTACTTTCTTTTTCACCCCATGTGTTCCACACAATTTATTAAGCATCATCAAGCAAATTTTTATTGAAAAAGGTCTTGGAGAAATGAATCAGTGACTGTAAATAAATACACTTGAACAGATATAGTCCTTCTTAGTTACTTCTTCTTTTTGGCCATTTGTTTTTGTTTTAAAGCAACGTGACAGCTTCCAAGAGCAAACACAAGGCTGTCAGGGACATTCCACTGGGACTGAAAGACTAAACACCCCTGCAGACATAGCATATTCTTCTTTCACTACTACTACTGAATTTTTTGGAATACTGATGACTTGTCCAGCAGCCTCAACTGTATCCAGATGTTATCAGGTTTTTAACATGATAATCTGGGGGACTTTGGAAAGTGCTGAGGTTTTGGGGAGAAGGAAAGTTTATTTTTGGTTTTATTACAAATTTAAACTTTGTGGATTTTTTTCCAGGCATCATCAGTTACCGTGTTCAAGCTGCGTAGCCCACTAGTAAGTTTCAGAAAAGCCTGAGAAAAAAGGCAAGTTTATCCCCTTTCCCCGTTTTTTTTTTTCCCCACCCTGTATTAAGAGTGTTGTTATCAGCAGGGTAGATTGAAATGAAATCTCAGACTGGCATCTCGCTGACCTCAATCCCAACTGGCTAAACCCTTGCAACACGGCTGTCCTTGGCATCTACCAGAGAGCAGACTTGATTACGAAACAGAGAATCTGGTATGAGGAACTAGATCCATTTCACTGTCTGGAACTCTGTTTAAAAGGCAGCTTAATTTCTCTCTCTCCCTGGTACTTTACTGACAGGAGCAGGCTTGATATCTCAATCAGGGCAGCACAACACCACAGAGGATACTGTGCCTGCAGGACTGCATAGACCACACACTTGAGAAGGAAGTGCTACCACCAGGTGATGCTTGTTTTAAAGGGACCTCCAAGTTTTAAAGCACACACCAAAACACTTCATACCACTTCCTTATCAGGAAAGGACTTTTTTTCAGTTGCTTTTTAAAAATTAAGACAGACAAGTTATGAAACGGTTTAAACAACTATCGTGTGTCTCGCTACACTCCCGTTACACAAACAGAAACAGAACAAAAGAAAAGTGAGTTCATTACCTGTACTGAAAACAATTTGATTGTCCTCTGTCTTCCCTTCAGCTACGGACTCACTGACAGGGTCCTCTTTTCGACTCATTATCTTTGAGAAGCCACTTGAGAGAGAGGAGAAGACGCCCCGCATGAAGTAGCCCTGCTGCTCGGTGTCCAGCGAGCGCACGGCTTGCAGGAGCGGCCGCGCATCCCTGCTCCCGGTGCGCGGCACGGGCTCCGACAGAGAGCGGTTAAAGGGAACCCGGAACGGCCTAGTCCTCGTCAGGAAGAGTGTCTCAGGTGGGTCTTCGTGGAGATTGTCAGTACTGGGAGCACCCACGCTTGCAGAACTTTTGGCAAGACTTGGGTCGTTGCGTTCCCCTTTCAAACTGGAGGAGGCCTCTCGTTTGCTCACCCTCCAGGGAAGCCAAGGATGTGTTTGCCGCCTGTATGGTCCAAGAGGTTTCTCTGAGTCAAAACTCATCTGTTTATTCAACTTCTTGCTTTTCGTTCGGTGGTACCAATGATAGTCCTTCAAGGCAGCTGTGCCAGCCTCTTGTTCTGACAACGATCTTCTGAAGGTCCTGGGAGAAAGACTGTGATGCTTTTTAAAAGCACTCATTTTCCACCCTTTGATTCCGGCGCTTCACTTACATTCCTTGTTGCTTAGTAATCACGTAGCTGTAGTTCCTCACTCACCATTTTACATCCCCAGTCACTTTGTTCATGGCTGTGAACTGCAAAACAGCAGAGGTTCTTCCTGAAGACCTGGAGCACCAATCCCAGAACCAGGTATTCCTACATCTCTGCAAGAAGGACGTGCCCTCACCCGTAGCACACCAAGCCTCTAACAGCACACGAAACCTTGCTGAGCTTCAGTCACTTCATGGGCTGCCACATTTCTGCACCAAGCTCTCAGGAAATGACTAAAAGAGCCCAGCAATGAAAACCCACAGTGCCGTTCTGTGCCGATCACACTTCACTTTTTTCAGTCTACATTCAAGATTTGGTTAAAAAAAAAAAAGAATGCGAAAGTACTTTGCTCTAGAGATGCAGCAATGTCTCTGAAAAGTGTTGGAAAATTGCAGTACCCAACTAAGAGTCATGCACGTGTTCTTCAGTTAAGTAGCAAAGTATATTACTATATATAGTTAAGTATAAAGTTTCTATTTACCACAGGTATGTTGTCCCACTTAAGAGTTCCTCAGAGCTGCCTTTTAGAGAAAGGTAATACAGGCAGATTCATCAGAATCAAGTGCTGGAAGCACGAGACAGGAAAGCGAAGAGGAGAAATGGAGGAAGGAGAACAAACCCTGCAACTCAATGCAGTGAGAGTGTAAATACACTGGAGGGAAATAAGTAAAGAGGAGGAGAGAAGGGACCGAGAGGGTGGGTGGGACTTCACCAAACACGGACCAAAGGGAAGGGTTTGAGGCATGGCAAACAGAACAGGGCAGCAGGAAGATACTCCTTTTTCTCCTCCCCCTTTCTTCCCTTTTTGAACAGCAGAATAGGGGATTATTTTTTATAAATCTAGTTGCAATAAATGAGATGGAAAAAATAGTCCTATCTGTTTAACCAAGAGGAAAAAACCCTCTTGCCTTCACTACAATTTAAGAAACAGCTGACCGTTCTAAAATCTCATAAAGAAAATATCCGCTGGTGAACGAAGAACACGTTTGCCAAGTTTTAGACCAGAACACTTAAATCTCAAGGCTACTCAAATCCTTGAAAATAGGGGGTTTATAATGGAAACGCTGACACACCCTTGGCAATAAAGTAACAATAAAAACTACTCCGCTGGTTAAATAAAATGATAATCTAGTCTGGCAGACCAATAAAGCTTAACTGACCCACTATGGGATCCCGCCTTTAAGCTAGGCTGCATTCATCAGCCAAAGTACATTCCTGACAGCTACAGATACAAAAACTTCTTTACTTACGTGTATATATGGGAAAGGGTATCACTGCTCCCTAGAACAGAGAGGGAGTTGCCCTAAAACCTCCCTCAAATCAAAAAATAATTTCTCTACTTGGTAGCAAGTTAGGCTTTTCAATTATAAATGACAGAAGCAACTACCTAAAAATGACCAGTTTAAGAAGTCACAACAAATAACCCCAGAAACAGAAACAGCTCAGAAACTGCAATGCAATTTCTGCATCAAATAATGATGCTGCTGCCTCTTGTGCTTTGTCAGCATCAGAACATAAATCTGGAATGACAAAATGTACCTGTACCACAACTCTGCTACAATTCCCACCCAGAGCAAGGAAGTTTCAAAGAAGCACAAGCAGTGAACACAAAGATACCGGTACTCCTGTGAAAATGAGACACAGGCTCCACTGGAAATAAGTTAGCTGGCTTCTGTCTTCTGCTTTTTGATCCCAGGGGTTGCTGATCACCTTTGGCTGCAGCCCATCTGGACTCACACAGGTTCTTCAAAGTAACTCCTGAGTTGACCCTCACCAATTGCTGATAGCTCTTCTCCTCCTTGAACCCTTTCACCGAGCACAGAGGCCTGGGTGTCCATGTTTTCAAGACTAAGGCAAACACAGAAGCACTGAGAACCCCAGTTTTAACTGGGTCTGCTGTTACTGGGACCCCCACCCCTTCCAGCAACGGGTCCTCCTTCTCCTTGTTGAGCCTTTTGCTGCTACTGTGGCAGCAGTGCTTTGGCCAAATGCTTTGAATTAGGCAGGCTGGTAAAGCAGGCTTTATGGAACTTCAGGAGCACGAATAAATCCGACATTTGACGATGTGGTTCGCTGCAGTGGCACAAGCCATAATCAGCAGGGAAAGCTGAGAATGTGAGGCAGGTTTCTGGTCAGCTCTGCAAGCTGCTTTTGCATAAGTTCCAGCTAACACGTTGACATATCCTTTTGGGTTGGGAGCACAGAAGGGCACAGGAGAGGACAGAAAATGTAGACAGATGGTGCAGGAGCTGAAGCCCTCCTGAGGTTGCTTGCTGTGGATTTCTAGTGTGCTTTGTAACTCCGGCTGATCTCTGCTAGGCTGGGCACCCACACACACCATGCTCTTGAAACAGCCCTTGGAGAGCCCTTTCCTGCCCTATTGGAATACTTGGTATCCCTGAGGAATGGCTTAGCTCAGATATACATCCCCAGCTGCACCAAGGCAGGGATTTAGCACGACAGCGCTTTGGACAGGACAGACCTTCAGGCAAGACACCAGTCTCTGCATGAGGACAGAGATGGTCACCAGGATTCTCCCCTCCTTTTTCATCACCATCCCGTGGACACCTGACTCTAGGGAGAGATCCCTCCATCCCCTTCCAAATACAGGTGGCATTGCATTGATCACTGACTCACACAGACCACCCATTTCAGCAAGGGAAAACACAGAAAGATTAAGCATGTCTCAAGTTACAGCATGAAGCAACGTGCAAAACCAGTTATGGGTTAACTGCTACTCAAACCTGTTTTTATTGGTGTGGCCAGGGGTTGGACCACAGCTCTGTACAGAGCTAACAATACAGAGAAAGGCTTCAATAAGCACTCTACGTGAAGCCCAAGAACATCAAAGTCACAGTTTAGTTTAAGTCTCAATAATATTGAGAAGGCATTTAACTTTTTTTTTTTTTACTTCCGATTTCACTTTTTACTTCGTGTTACCACTGCTCAGAAGAACACATTTCATGATCAAAGGAAAGTTACCCTTGGCCTAGCTGAGGTTTCACAGTGTACTCTAGAGAGGGTAAAAGGATCTTTCTCAAAGTGCTTCTAAAAAGGCAGACAAGGATTACATGTTTATTAACATAAAAACACTGGTAGACAAGTTTGCTTAGTCTACCAATAAGACAATTCTTTTAAATAGCTAACTCAAAAATTTTAGCCTGGGCTTTGAGTCAAACTGATCTCTCCCTTCCTTACACACATCATCAGCAGCAATGATGATGTTCAAAAAACCCCTTTGCCTGCATTTATTCAATGCCACTGAGTTAAAATCAGTCTCAAGTGGCACCAGCATTTCTTGTGTCCATAGAACACAAGAAATGTGTGTAATCAGGCGAGTAATCCAGAAGGCAGAACTTTCAGCTTGATCCGCAGTTCAGTTACTCAGGCTCCAGTCCAGTCCTTCCAGAGCAGCACTCTGTCCTGGGAAGCATTTCACAGTCTCAATATCACAAAGAAATCAGCTTACAGCAGTGACTGCCACTGTATTAGTGATGTGAGATCCCCAGACGTACTGAGCCACCCACGCAGCTGTCAGCAGGTAAAATAATGTCAGGGGAAGAAACGAGTTTGGCAATTAAGCTGAGAAAATCTGAAATATTTTCACTCTTGTTTTTAATACCAACTGCCTACAAACGTGATCCTCCACTAGCAAATTTTCCTCCGCTTTCTTTTTTTTTTTTTTTGGTAGTGTTTGCAGTTCATTGTGCCAAATCATTCATTTAGCTTTTCAGAAAATTACTGTTTTCTTCCTAACAATCCCGTCACTTAATCATCACATTTGACATGTTTAACAGCATTATATTTCACTACTCCTAGATATTTAAGTAATTTATGCACAAAATGCAGATTTGCTATGCTGGAATGTATTTGCATTTCAGCTTTAAGATTGTTTTCCCAATACAATCTTTCTTAACTTTAAAACATTTCACAGGAAATATACACAAGCAGCCTTACATTTGCACCGAGAATATGAAGATAAATCTTTGCCAAGGGCCTCCTGTGTGGGAATTCTGCTCTCCACCATTCAGCTCTCCAGAAAAACTACCCAGCTCTGCTGCATGGAGCTACAGCAATTTCTCAGAGTATGTTGTTTAAGAAATACTACCAGACAATTAAAAAAAGTAATAAAGCAATAGCACAGAAAACCCCAAGTGCACCACTGCCAAGCAGCTGGAAGAAGCAGAATCCGGCTCTGATGTTACAAATTAATGTTTAATGCTTGCTTGCTCTCTGGAAGCTGTCTAGTGCTTGAGTAAAGGCACTACAATGTGTAAAATTTGAGTTCATAGCTGATATTGTAAAAAAAGGATGAACTGCAATCTCCCATGACTGAACTGCTCCATTCTAAATTTGTTTTGGACCAAACAAACTTACCATCTTCTCGTTTTTTTTTTTTT
>VYXD01000272.1:680771-733928 GCA_013397195.1 Hylia prasina | reverse complement strand
TTTTTTTACCAAGACATGGAGGGAAAAAGGGGAAAAGAGAGAGTTAAAAGAGAGGAAAAAACAAAACCAAAATGCCACACAACCACCAACATCCATGACAAACCCTGAACACTTATTTGCCACACTTGGTTTCAACCAAGTCCTCTCTTTTAACTGAGAAAATCAGCAGGCTAAGCAAATACCACTTCTGAAAAGATCCCAGGTTAAGTCCCCAACAACCAGCCATCAAATTGAGCTTTAACCTCTAGAAAAGTAAATCAAATTGCACCCTGTATCCTCCCTAGAGAAACCAGAAGGAATACAGAGGGTCAGGGATCCTGGATTTAGCAGTCTAGCTCCCCTTAGCTCTTTCCCCATTTAAAACTCATTGAGCCCAATGCTCAGTGCATTGGAACAGTTCATGGAGGAGTAATCAATATATGAAGCAGGAATGAACACAGAAGTTTTCCAATTGACCCAACTTGACATGTAGCTAAACAGAACAGAAGATGAAAGATTTTTCCTTCCCTTTAAATTAGAGACTTTTCAAAATATTAAGTTTTGTTTATGCAAGGCTAAGTAATTAATGACCTAACATCCCCTTCCCATCTCCTATCACCAAGATGCATCTGTTTCCCCCTGCAACATTTCCTGCAGGTGGATATGACTTTTCCTCAGCGCAGACCAGTGCACCTGACTTACTCGACCTCTTAATATTTAGTGTTAATTAATGCTTAGAAGTTACACAGAGGACGAATGAAACAGCACCTCAGAAACTGCTGCATTTTGGGTCAGAATGACTGGAAGAGTGAGGCTTGGAATTGGCGTGGCTGGAAGACAGCCTAAACTTGAGCTCCTGAGACCAAAGCTGCCATGCTTTGTGCCTCTCACAAGCCTGGGGCTGGCCAAGCCTTCCAGTGACCACACTGCAAGCTCACCTGTCCCACATAAATCACAATATGCTGTTTCCACTATCACTGTGTTGAGACTGAAGTGCCTCTGAACAAGCTAAATGGTGATAGCAGAGCACCTGAACGCCATAAAACACCTCATTTTCCTCACCTGAATCTCAGTGCTAAGTCAGGCTGTAACTGCTGTCCCTGCCCTGCAATTCCAGACCCAACCTGTCACTACAGCTACAGCTGCAGCAAGCCAGCTTGACTCAGCCCTGCTTTTGCCATGGTCTCATTTCTGAAGGCAGGTACTGAGAACTCTTCAAGATGCACAGGAATTTCCACCTGGATATGAGGAAGAACTTCACTGCACAGAGATTGTCCAGAGAGGCTGTGGAGTCTCCCTCATTGGAGATCTGTCTGGATGCAATCCTCTGTTCTGCGCTCTGGGATGACCCTGCTTGAGCAGGAAGGTGGGATCAGATGACCCACTGTGCTCCCTTCCAACCTGACTCATTCAGCGATTCCGTGATTTCTGCCCTCTAATTCTCTGGCAAAACCACCACAATTTCTCTGCTGATACAAACTCCCCACGTGAAAATTTGCTGGTTTCATTTTGCCATGCCGTTCCCGTGATCTGCAGGAGAAGCTGCTACAGCCCTGTCAACTGAGCAGAGCAGAGAGAGACAATATAAATTTATGAGATGCTGGGCCTTTGGATGGATGCCAGGAAATGTTAGCAAGAAAATCTCATTTCAATACATTGCGAATAAACCTGCAGAACGGTGATGCCAGGTTTTAATTTCACCGGCAATCTTTTGTTGTTGTTGTTGACGACCAAACACAGCCTGTGCCAAGTTTCAAGGGCCATAAAAATGTACATTTAAGAGCCAGCCAGACACACGCAGTGGCTGAGCCCACACGCAGCTGAGAGCCACCCCAGCCAGCCAAGGATTTTCGCAACATGCACTGGTGCAAATAAATAAATGCATGACCTGGAGGGAAACATGCCGGCAACTGTCCTGCAGCAGAATCTGTGTGGAGCAAGTGAGGCACTCACTCCAGAAATTTGGAGAGATTTAGGGATTTCTGCTGATGCCCTGGAAGGCTGATCAGGAACAGAGACTGGAAAGAACTAGAGAATAAAGTAGATATTTATTGAAAGGCCTGCAGGATACACCTTGGGCAGGACAGGGCCTGACCAGGGCTACACCCAAGGTGGACTTAGAATGATCACAAAATGACTGACTGGTCACAAAATCTTACATTTTTAAAGTTTTGGGCCATTTGCATATTGGGGTGTAATTGTCCAATTACAGCTTCAGGTTATGAGGTCTCATCCTCCCCGTTCCTCCCTTCAGCCACCCTTGTTTGTGCATTTGGGCCTGAAAGTTGTCTTTGGTCTTCAGCAGGAAAAGGATTTGTTTTGTGTCTCTGCTCTGTGAAGAGAGCTCACCAGCACTTAATATGAGGCTCACAACTGCACCCCTAGGCAGCACAGAATCTGAAATACATGAAAGCTCAAACTGAAGGCATCACTGTGAGGAAGGTGCTCTCTCAGCCCTGGCCTGTGACACGGCTGCTCCCACAGGTCTGGCTCCTCTGTGGCCTGAACCATGAACTCAGCTGTGGAGCCCCGGCACACACGGGGCTCAGGCTGGGAGGAAACCCTCTGGAGCCACAGATCAGCAACCTGAGCCCCTGGAGAAAGGCAGCTGCACTGACCTACCTCACTGTCAACTTCTGCAACTCTACAAGTAAATCAATGTGTTTACATAAATATACAAACTTCGACTGCATAAAGGAAAAAGGCACTTACGCCCAGTCTGACATCCATTTCTTCATGATTACAGGTTGGGCTTAGTACCATCAGAAATATCATACACAAGCTGCTCATTTCAGTTTTTAATAGCCTTGTTTTTCAGCAGGCAAAATTAACTTCCCATCACCCCTCTTCATTCCCAACTGAAGAGTTCAGGATTTTTGTGGAGTGGGGAAAAATAAAAACCCATTACTGCTGCAATCTTAAAGCAAGGGTTTTACCAGCAAAACACAGTTTTATTGCTAGATGTGTTCCCTGTGTTCATCAAACCAACTGCAGCCTAAATTACTAGGGGAGGAAATAGTTATAGTATACCAGCAACTTAATGGATAAACATCCCAAAAATGGTCTTGGTAACTATGCCCAAATAGCAGGTGCATTTATTCAAACTTTCCAACCTTTATTTTTATGTAAGTAGAAAGGAACATATCTCACTGCAGACTGCTGCAAAAATAAGACCTACCAACTCTCCAGCAAGAATATTAGGAGCTAAGTTTATAATTTCATTCTGTATATTTTTTAATTAGTTGCTGTAACTGTTATTTTTTCTCATTTTATTTATAATTTATTTATTTATTACCCTTTTTTAGAGTGAATAAATTATCTTTATATCAACAACTCCTTCACACAATACTAGTTTTGTAAATACATTTTAAAATGTAAATATATTTTAAAAGCTTCTCAAACACTGGAAATCCCACTGTAAGAGCCAACTGGCAGCAAAAGATAACCACCAGCTAATTGACAACACTCTTCAAAATCACTGGAGAGTGTACTCTTACAGTGTATATAAATAAAAAACTTTAGCAACATGCATAATTTTTGCATTTATCATCTAAACACCACCAGTAATAGAAATACTCTGTCTGCTGTGACGACCTTTCAGACTGAATCCAACCACGAACCCCAGACTGCCAAGTTTGTTTTTTGTAAGCCATGTCCCTAGACAGCAAAACACAGGGAAGAACTTACAGTTCCAGAATTATTTTAGGCTCTGAATTTAGGTAGGTAAATTTCCTTCATCTGGATGGGAACTATTTTAACACCCACCTTGCAGCCCCATCGGAATTTTGTGTTAGTATCAGCAAATTGAAGTGCAACAACTGACAACAAATCAGTGACAGATGGAATTTAGTATTAAACCTTCATCTAAAGAGATAAATAAATTCCAGAGAGGAAAGCTGAAACATCCTGGTAACTCAAAATGCCAAAAGTCTGAAATTAAAACACTTACGAGTAGCATGGAAAAAGGGTCTGTGTAAAATTCCAGGCGTTATAGCGCTGCATTGAGAAAGTAGTAAAAGAAACAACCAAATAAGAAATTAAAAAAGAGATTGGGGGGGAGTGAAAAAGAGCATTTCTTAAATGCAAATGACCTTCTAACCAGCAGAGTTTTCTCTCTCCACAGGTTGTCTGTCAGGAATAGCCTTGAATCAGTGCAGAAGCCACACGTCAGGGACAGTGATGAAGCGCTGGAATGAAGATGTACCTGCTGCCAGCCTGGGCACCAGGCCTGGAGGAGATTCCAGCACTGGCAACAGAGCCAAGGGATGAAGCAAGGTGACCTGCAGGCACCAAAACAGCATGGAGAGACAAAGGAGCACTCCCCTTTGACTGAACCTCTATGCTTGCAATTTAAAGAATGATTAAAGATGTCCAGTGTAGGCTCGTGACACACCACATGATCTCTGAGAGATGAACCTGTATGTCCTAGCACTGGCCTGGGAATTTAAATGTGCAAAAAGAGTCTTGCCCCAAAAGGGAAAGATCCAGAAGGATTTCAACCTTTGAAGGGACAGGAAGGAGGGAGGAAGAGAAAGAAAGAAGATAATTTCTCTTTCAGAGACTATTTAAGGAACTCATTTGTGACAGGTGCACACACTTCCTCACCACAGGGCAAAACAAAGAAGTGGACATTGTGAAAAAGGATTTGCATGAAGCACAAGTCAGTGCATCCCAGGCAGAGTCCCCAGCCACCAAGGCCACCCTCAGGACTGCTGTTGGTGTCAGCTGCACATGGAGCCCTGTCCTCCAGCAAGCCATGCACAAGCACTTCATCTCTTCTGTGTCTTTTCATTCATTATTATGGTACCATAATAATGAATGAAAACCACTTCTGTTTCAAGTTCCAAAAGACAGGTTTGTTTCATTAGGTGTGAACACCAGACGACCAGAACTGCCTCTCTCAGAGGTCAATCCTTCCCAAATTGAGCACAGTCCCATTTGTAAGTCTGTGCAAGCAGCACTTTCAGTAGGCAGCCACTGTTAAGCCATCTCTTTTAAAAAAATACACTCTCAATTATTTTCATTGCAAAAAATGAAATTTTAACCAAAACGTTTAACAAACGTTTATATTTATGAAATGAAAAAAAAACAAAGGAAACAAACCTCCTAAAACTTCATGCTCTTGCTTAAAGCAAAATCCTCTCCAGCTGACATTTCTGAAATGCCTTTTTTGTTTTCTCACTTTCATCAGTAAAAGGGAAAATGAGCTGATATTTGCTATTTTTACCTTAACCACACTAGCACTGTTAGCAAAGCATGCTCCATCCTCACCAAGCAGCATGGAACTGCTGTGAACAATAAAGTCTGGCTTTGAAATTGTACCTTGAAGTCTCAAACCAACCTGCCAACAAGTCCAGAATATTTGCTCTAAATATAAAATACAAAGGCACTCCGGGTTTTATAAAGACACCAGAGTTAGACTAAATTAATGAGCATGTGTATTCCAATTCCAACAGACAGGACAGCACCCGTCTGGCTTCACTTAGGAACTTGTTATAATCCCTGTCTTATAAAAAGGTTTTTACACACATGAAACACTCATATACTAGTGAGACATAAAATCAAGATGTAATCAAATCTCCACAGTTTTATGTACAAATCCCTCGGGACTTCAAGCTGCAAAACCAAACATGAATAATTGCATCTATTTTCTAATAAAGACCATGTGCTCTGGGGCACAGGGTACACAAGTTTTCAAGAGCTCTGCACAATATTTCTGGAGGTATTTCTACTTCAAATAAGCAATCCAGTTAAGCAGAGATAAACATGCACACACATCGGTGACCTTGTTTAAACAATGCACCAATCACTGTGATAAATCTGGCTGCCAAACCTAAATATAGACTTTCAGGAAAAAACAACGGAGTTTGAGCAGAAGAGGCCTTCTCCTATTTACTGTTTACCTAATTACCCAAATGAACGTGCAGTTTGGCCTCTGTCCCCTTTTGGAGCAGCGTGACCACTTTCCCACTGGGAGCCAAGAGAGCTCTGGCTGTTACTGGAATCGCAGCGTGATCCGGCACATTTGATGCTCTGAGTGCACTTGGTGCAATTTCAAAGCTTGTCTCACAGTTTGGGTATGTGCACACTCTGCTTCCCCCAGACAGCCCCCATGCCTGACACAAGGCAGATAGGCACTGCAGCACTGAGTCGCTGCTACAAAAACAGGCTTTTTCAAAAAAAAAAGGTTTTTAGGATTTTTTTCAAAGGAAAGCATGGGAGAAGGAAGAAAAATCCCATTCAAAACCCACTCTTAAGTTTCCAATTTCGGGTGCCCAAGCAGGAAATGACGGGAGGAGGGAGCACGGGGCAAAAGGAGGAGGAGAAAGTTCTTCTATTAAGGGTTATATTTTTAGACTAGTACTGATTTTGTTTTGTCACTGTGCTACAGAAGCTAGACCTGTGTGAGTTCATGCAGCATTATCCTTTCCAATTTTTCCTCAGTCCAGGCTGCAGTCTTAACTTAATCTCCTTCCATGGGACATGGCAGGGCACTTACTCCCCCTGCCCTGCTCTGGCTCCTGTCTTTCCACCAGATATTCCTGCCTGCAGCACACCTCCAGCCATGTATTCCCTCTCTTCCCCAAAGCACGTGAAAAAGGAGAATTACCCCTTTTGTGTTTGGAAACAAAAAGCTACATACTGAGGACACCAAACCTGAAATCCTGATTTGTTGTGAAGTACACCAAGGTAATGGGATTTATAACCACAACATATGGGAAGGAACACCACTGAAATGCTTTTCCTTCTTGCTAAAAAATATTCACATCTTAAAGTGTCTTTGCCCTCCTTGATTTACGGGTATTTATATGCCAAATTTTGCTGGGCAAGCTGAGGCTCCAGGAGAGAAATCTGTGCCCTCTATTCCCTGCTCTATTTTCGTCCCTAACAATTATGCATACCATCTATTCTTATTGTTTCAAAGCAAGTTAGTTTTAACTTGTATTTTTTTAAATAAGTTTCTGTCCCCAGCTGTCATTATTAGGGTTATTGTCAAACTATTTTTTTATTTCCTTTCTCCATGTTTGCACAGCACGGGCCAACCCATTTGTGACTTCCCTCCCTAGATGCAAGTTGACACACACAGATCAATTACACAGAAATACAATGACTTACAGTAAAGAAATCATGTGGGAAAAAACAAACATATGGACCTCAACTTATTTATAAATATCTTCAAAAAGGAGCCTGGAAACATCCCACCCCAGGCTGGCAGTGCACAAGGCAGAAGTGGTGGGGAGTGACAAGGGAAGAGGCAGACAGACAGACATGGATTTTATTTTTTGTCTTATTAAAGTTTTGTTTTATTCTTTCCAGAAAAACAAGAAAGTCCAGGAAATCCTCAGACTTTGGCATTCCCACAACAGCACCTCTTTAGATGAACACAAGGTCTTCACTTCCTGTTCCCTCCTCACTTCACAGCAAGTGAGGACAGAGCAGGACAATGCCAACATCAGGAATGCTGCAAACAGAGAAGCAGCCCTGTAATTCAACCCTGTGCCAAATTATTCCATTTATTTCTATTTCATACTAATGCATCCAGTTTTTTTAACTATGAAAACACAGGTGAGGTCTTAGAGTCACTAAAGCTCCTCGTACACTTTGTCATCTCTGGATCAAAGATTAATTGGCCAAGCCTCCTGCAAAATAGTCTCTTCTCTGACCATCAGCAGCCAGAAGAATTTGGGAGTAGAGAAGGTTAAACAGGAAGGAAGGATGAAAGGAAAAGATCCCAAAGCTCAACAACCCTCTCTCCACTTGTAACCATGATGTAGGGGAATGGAGGGGACCCAGTCAGTGCTCCTTCTGCTCACACCAGGCATGCAAAAGCAGGAAAAGTGATGGAACACACATAAAAGTCTCCTTTCCAACCCATGCATGCCTTAGGCTACAGCTTTGGAGCGGCTGTGCCAGGCACAAACAGCTTCAGTCTAAAAGGTGCTGGTGCTCAGGACTGACAGACAATTTTGAGGCCCATGAGAAGCTGCTGTGGTTTCACCATCATGCAGCTGGCATGATGTCCAGCAACAGGGGCCAAAACTCACCTCCCTGTAAAACACACATTTAGGGACAACTGAAACCATAACAAAATCAAGTTCTTCCTGTCTGAAAAGCTGTCAAGCATATCAAGTCCTTCTTTTGCCTTCCTGACTGTCTAGAAACCTGACATAAGAAAACTGATTATTACTCTGCAATAAACTGTAGTAGAAGACAAGAAAAAAAAGGGCAAATCTGAGTTTATCTTCTTAAAATATAAACCCCTCAAGGAATACAATTTGCTGCAATTAAATACAAAAAGCCAATCCTCAAGATAAGCCTTAACAAATCACCTTGAGAATTTAATAAGTTGTGGTTTGGTTGGGGGGGTTTCAGTGCATCTGTTAATGCATTTACCTGGCCTGTCAAGCAATACTTCAGAAGTTCTCACCAGATGAACACAGCAGCCAGAACAGAAAGTGGGCAAGACAGTCTGGGACCACTGAGAGAACTGTTTCAATAAAGAGGGTTTGAATATTTAATTACTAAGCTAGAAAGAAGTCTCAAGTCTCAGCTTGTATCATATGACACTTCACTGAACTTACATGCACAAAGAGAGTAGGTTTAAATTAGATATTGGGAAGAAATTCTTCCCTGTGAGGATGAGGAGGCCCTGGCACAGGGTGCCCAGAGAAGCTGTGGCTGCCCCTGGATCCCTGGAAGTGTCCAAGGCCAGGCTGGACAAGGCCTGCAGCAACCTGGGATAGTGGAAGGTGTCCTGCACATGGCAGGGGGGGGGAACAAAATAAGCCTTAAGGTCCTTCCAGTCCAATCCTTCTGGGATTCTATGATAAAATCATCTGCCAGATGCAGCAACGTCACCGTGGGAAGCTGCACATCTGCCATCTAACTTTTGGATTCAGACTCTCACAGATGAGCAATAAATTACTGATACCAAAGTGCTTGAAAAGAGATGATAATACTACAGATATTTGCCGTCCTACAGTAAATACACAGTTGCTGTTACACTTCAAAAAATTTAGTTGTTGATATCTAAAACAACTTATATTCAGTCTTTAGATATAAAGAGTTATCTTAACAAGCTCTCTTTTGAGTCTGCATTTCAACTCTTTCCTGTCTGTATCCCTAAAAATTAGATGCAGGCTGTATTTCTGATGCACAGAAGGCATGAGCTCCTCTTTCTCTATTTTCTTATTTTCTCTGTTCCCCATCATCCACAGATGATGTTCCCCCAGCAGCTGAGAAGTGGAATGTTCTGTTCCCAGAGCCAACACGAGTCACTGTGTACTCACAAGTCAGGGTACAAGATCTCCCAACACTTTCCCCCCAGATCCCAACCACTTTGCAAACTTCCATTGTGACTAAATTAAACAGCTTTTGTTATCAAGTGAATAAAAATTCACATTTCCTGCCAAGCCACTAAACCACATTTAAATGGTAGAAAGTACACCCAATTAAGCATTTCTTAGTGGTTTAGGTGGAAATTCAGGTATGCAGAGAATGACTTTGAAAAGCTGCAATGGTCATCTTGACAGAAGGAGGGTAACTAAGCCTGTGAAGTCCAGACAGAATCAACAACTCAACATTTTACTGGATCTCAGAAGTACAGGCAAAGGCCAGCAAATCCAAATCTCACAGCTCCCACTGGGCTCCTGTACCCTGCAGGAGCTCTAGCTGTGAGCTGACCTTGTAGGAGCACTTTGCTGCTCTGAGCTGTTTCAAACCTTTCACTTTGGTGCTTGTGGTTTTACAATTCCACAGTTTCAAGCAGCTCGTCAAAGGAACCTGTAAGCAAAGGTGGGAGGACACAAATACCTCTTAAACTGCTCTGTTAATGAATCAGTCTGCAGTGGAATTTGAAGTCTGCAAGAAGTTTTCCAGAAATAGTGCATGATTTATGCAGAGATGATTGCACATCAATTTCTTATTCAGAATCTTTGTCACATTCACTGGGGAAAAAAGTTGGGTTTATTTCTGTCCTTCATTCTTCTACCCTACTGGGTTCTTTCAGTTACTTTTCCCACTTGGTCTCCTCTGCTCTTCCCATGCATCAAGCACAGCCAATAAATGGATTAAATCCCACAAGCTTTCCTGTTGTAGTCACTGTACTTTTCACAGCTGAATAGTCCATATCCATTCAATTCCCATTTACAGGGATTGATCACTGAATTGAACAGGAGAGTTCATCCACCTGCACCTCTGCTTTCAGATGATTTTTGAGAGTCCTTCTTATAATCACAATTCTAGACTATCAAATGAATCACAGTTCAATAGATTCAATACTGCAAAAAAAAATTCTATTCCAACACCAACTTACATTTTCTGTAAAGCTGGCAATGAAAGAATATTAAAATAGAAGCTGCAGTTCTTTTATCATTAAGACCTCTAAATTTTGTACTAGATAGATATTAAGGGAACTTCTGAATGGACCAGAGGGTGGCAATTTCTAGGTAATCCCACCAAAGCCAGAAAAAGGCAGGGGGAAGGGAAATCACTGCTCTCGCATTCTGTTCCTATTATTAAATGCAATGCAATTAAATGCAAGGGTTCCTTGTAAAATAACTGAAGCCAAACACCACAAACTACACTACAGGGAAAATTAAGCAGAATTTATGCAGCAGTACAGAAGAGAATAGTGACACACAACACAGTGTCTCACTAAAGGATGAGTAAATGTGCATTTAAAGCTCAGAAACTTAGAGCCAGAAATAAGAGGGGAAACAAGACAGAGAGAGGAAGGGCAAGGGAAGACAAGGAAGAAACATGTGCTCATTATCTCAAGAGCTTAACTCCAGAGATTCCAGAAGGAATAAAGAAGCAGCAAAGAGATTCCAGTGCAGCAGCTTCTGACACAGACAGGTCTAATGCTGCCATTACCTCGCCATGCACACTTGATGACTGATGTGGAGCTCTGGAAATCTGACAGGTAGAAAGCTGCAATTTAGCAAGAATAGTTATTTAAAGCACTTAGGAAAAAAGCTGAATTTAGCTCAGTGAGGAAGGCTGCTGCCTGTGATTGCCCCAGAAAGTACCTGGCTGTGGCAAAAGTTTCATACAGGGATTTTTAAGACTTTAAAATCTACAGACACAATCAGGAAATTAATGTTTGTATTTTTTCTGACTAGCCTAATTATAACTTTCAGCCCCAGAGGTACTTTCAGTATTCACAAAACTCAGTTTAAATTCACTCTTCCTATTACCTAAGCTATCATCTAATTTGTTATCTCCTCCCAGGCTCTACTAAAACTGCAACTGGAAACCTCATTTTCAAAACAGTAATTCTCTTGCTGTTACCTGATAACAAGCCTCAGGATTGCAAATTTAATCACAATAATAACTGAATACACTGACAAGTGAACACAAATACTTCCAGTGTTTACACCAGCAGCGGTAATTAGTGTTTTGTCATGTCAAAAATAACTGCAGATTTACCTCCACAAGGAAAATGACTGGAACAATACAAGTAGCAGGCCCGTACTGAAGAGAAGATACAGAGATACAAGAACAAGAAAAAGATTACTTTTAATATAAGGTACCCTCCAGAGACAATACAATTTATTGCCAAAGTGATTTATTATTAATCCTACTCTTTTTTTTTTGAGGCTAAAATGTTTTCATTATTTAAAAAAAGAAAAAAAAAAAAAGAAAAATACATATTAAGTTCCCAGAAAACTGAAATAGGAACTTACTAAGATTTTTTACTTTACAGAGCTCAATTTCCTCTCCCTCCTGCAATTATCTGTCTGCAGAGGAAATAGTACACAACATTCTGTGCCTGCCTAGGAGGTTCATAAGAACAATGAATATACAAGGTAATACTATGTTATTTTTAAACAGATTCTTTCTTTTTCTTGTTTTGTTGTTGTTTGTTTTTAAAGAATATTAAAAGCCTTTCTGCAGACAGGATTCTGATGGCTCCATGACAGAAGAATGCAGCACTGCTAAGTGCAAAAAGATTGAGAATATTTCTGACACCTGTGCTGCAAGCCTGTCATTAAATGAGATGCTTTTCTGAGTAAATATGTTCTGTAACATCTTCACCTGAACGGGCAGCATAAATGTCACTGCACTCAGGTGATGAAATCCCTGCTGACACTCCCTTAGCCATGGGTCCTGATATGACAGCTCAGGGGCTACCACCCTTAAAAGCCATGCTGCTCTATAATATAAAGGTGAAGGTCCCTGATATATCATCCTCAGCATTCTCAGACAGAAGATATTCCTGATGCTTAAATAAAATTACCCAAGATCCCTGTTACTACCATTATTTACCTGCCAAAAGACAGACATGTAAAGATGGTGCAGCCATTAAGGCTGTTACTTTTGTGCTCTTTGAGAGCTTTGGTGTGACAACTTGAAAGTTCATTTAACAGCTTCTTACATCCACTGTCACCCTGCAGAACCTCCAGGAGATATGGGAGCATCAGCTGTGGTGATGCAGCTGAAATAAGGGGTGTCATAGTTAGAAAACAAGGGGTACTGCTTAGCTGAGTCCTTTTCAATAAGTTTTTGCTGCTTTGCTGTTCTTTAATGTGTTGAGTTTTCCATTCAATTTGTATTTTTACATAAGACAAACAATAACATTCAAGAACAACCAATTTCAGTTGACTTAAAAGTCTCTTCAGCTAGGGCATGGCTCAAGCTTATTTCAGTTTACCCCAAATCCAAACAACGGTTTCCATTTTCTCTGCAGTTGTACACCAGACAGGCAAATTAAAGAGTATTTAAAAGTAGCAGGGATCTCAAGAGAGGAGAGATAAACCCAGCAGCATTTGTTAGGCTGGCAAAATGCCATTTGCCAATTTTGACCATGATATTTTATAACCTTTTTGTTTTAAATAAAGATCAAAACCTTAGGATGTTCAGTTTCACAAGCACTGCATGAAGTGCTCATGAGTTCTCCACCTTAAACACATTTACACATTAATGGGAGTCATTAAAAGTATTATATTAGAATATTACATTCTAAAGAGGTCATAAAAAACCTACTGTCTCGAAGTATGTGGAATATAAATCCTGCTGAAATAGTACCTGACCACATATGTTCTTACACAAAAGTGACCACTTAGAAGTCCCTGATATTTCATGTAGTTCATTAATCCTGAAATCTCTGAAAGCTGCTGTAAGTTGCTGGTGACTAATCAAATGCATAAATTTGGACCACACAAACCCATGATTACTTTCATAGCTCCTTCAAGTAAATCTCTCTCTAACAACTAAGAATGGAATATTATTCCTTAATGACACGAAAAGCACTAAAAAAAGAAGAATGGTCACCAGACAAAGACTCTACTTAGTAAAGACAAAATCAGCATCTTTTGCAGCAGACTTTCTGCCAAAATGACATGTGACAACACAGAATAAGGTGTAGATTTGTATTTTTGCTGCTGCCCATACCATAAGCAACTGCAAATAAATACTGTAAGTGTCTTTTGTGCTTCTTTGTAACATTTCCTTCCTGTGCCATTTCTTTTTCCATCTGACTGCTAATTGCAGCGGTCCTTTTATCCATGGACTGGTATGGAGAGCTTGGGCAGCAGGCTGGGATTACAGAACCAAGGTGCCATCACTCAACCCCCTGCAAATGCAGAAACCAGACTGGATTCAAGCACGTGCTTTCCCTGGGGCAGAATGAGTGCCTGTATTTACACACCCTGTCCAAGTGCTTTTTCAATGGGTACACATATTCCAGGATCACATTCCCTTCGCCTCATTCTCCCAGCATCCTCAACTTCCTAACATCCTGCAAGCATTTAAAAAACCCATTGAACACACCTCCCCACGGTGTAAACAGCGAGATTTAAGGGGAAAAAAAACCCAAACCCAACAACAAAACAACACAGCTCTCCAGGGGTTCTGAAATCATGCTGAAAGTTATCAAAGCCAAGGCTATTTACATGTTGCTCTATTGGCCGCGATTCTCTCAACAAAGAATTGTGCTTTCCAACACTGATGGACTAAAACCTCTCTAAAGAAATGTACACAAGGTATGTACACAGAGTAAATGTGTGCTCTAGTCACTCAATACCTGCTAGACTTGCCTATAAAAAAACCCTCTACATTAATTCTCAGACTGACTTTTTCTTTAAGTGAAATTTCAGCTAGAATAATTCCATTCTCATTATCCCTGGAGCAAGTATAAGGGACCTAGAAGAGACCTGGAGAGGGACTTTTGGCAAGGGCACGTAGTGACAGGACTAGGGGGAATGGCTTCACACTGACAGAGGACAGGGTCAGAACACTTACTGGGAAGAAATTCTGCCCTGTGAGTGTGAGGAGGCCCTGGCACAGGGTGCCCAGAGAAGCTGTGGCTGCCCCATCCCCAGAAATGTTCAAGGCCAGGCTGGATGGGACTTGCAGCAACCTGGGACAGTGGAAGGTGTCCCCGCCCGTGGCAGGGAGGTTGGAAAGAGATGATCTTTAAGGTCCCTTCCAACCAAACCATTCCATGGTTCTATGGAACCATTCATTTATTTTCACTCAGCTTCTTTTTGTAAAGTCTGGTTAATTTACCCAAAGTCCCAAGCTATTTATAGAGTGATCAAGGAGATCTCCTCTACAGTTTCCTGTATTTGTCACACCACATCTGTCACAATGCAATCAAGGAGATTACTCTGTTTCAAGTCGTATCTCCATTTTCCTTAAAGGCAGAAAGTCATGGATTCTGAGAAGTCCTGAGTGAGTAGGGAGAGACCAGGAAGTCTGGGCTTGAAGGGAATAGCATTTGCCAACAAGACCTCCTTCCCAGCAAAGGGCAGCACAATGCTTGGCACATCCAGCCTGTAACTTGTGCACAAGAGAAGTGCTTGTGCCTACGCTGCCCCCTCCACGCTCTCAGCTGCAGCCCTGGGAGAGACGGGCAGCAGCCAATAACCCACACAAAAGTCCTAATTTCCAAGAACAACTTTTCATTAAAATTCACACACTGATAAAATTGGCACTTGGATGAACTTTACCACATGTGGCCCAGGTTGTGTATTCTTATCCCAGCCTGGAGCAAAGAAGTCGTCCTGCTTCAGGAGGGCTGTTTCAGTCTGATAACTCACCTAATCAGTCCTAATTAGTCAGAGTCATTGAAGAGCCTTCTGCCCTATTAAACAGCCATTCCCTCTGATATGGCACTGCAGAAATTGTTTCCTGCTGAGGCAGTTTGGGATGTCTGCTTTGCAGAACAGCAGCATGAAAAAAGGTGCTTGCACCAGAAATCACAAGGCTAATAAAATCAATTCTTGACATTTGAGACAGCCTCTTAAAAACAGTCACTGGGTATGCATATAATCACACTCCATAATTATACTAATTTGCACAATTAAGAGCTGGATAAACACCATAAATTTAAATGAAAAACCCCAGGCACAGGCTGGTGCTGCTACTGGAATATTTTAAAATCCAAAATATCCAGCACTGCTGATGACAATTTCTGTAACCACGCAACATGAAAGCACCTTACTGAAATCCAGAGAGATACCTGCCACCAAATCAAAAGAATGGAAATGAAGCAATAAAATAGTTTCTTCTACAGCTCACCAGTGTGGTTTGCTTCCAATCTCATCTTTTGGTGCAGTCACAACTCACCAAGAGTTTAAATGCTCCTGATATGCCTGTGTCCTGCAAACCCCCCAGTCCCTCCAAGACTTCCAAATCAGACAAACTGCTGCTGTTACAGAGCCAAGCTAAGGCAGAAATCCCAGCTAAGAAACAGACTTGAAACACACATTCACCGGGATAACCATCTTACCACGGACAAAGGTTTTGGCATTTTCAGGTTGCCATCTCACACTGGAGATGAAAGACGAAAACAACAGCAATACCCAACAGCTCTCTGCCCACTACCACATTTCTCCTCCCAGGCACCCAAACCCTGCTGAGCAGTTATCTTTCCCATCAGACAAGATGCTTCCCGCACTCACCGCTCCATGTCTTTGCCTGCATCAGCATCTTCCTCATCAGGCTTGCCATACTGGAATTTTTACCCGTGCTGCCTAAACCTGCTCAGGCCCAAACCAGGTGGAAGAGGTAGAAAAAGGACACCTGCATCTTGTCCCTGCCAGCGCCGTGGCTTTTCCTGCAGAGGCTGCGCGGCGTCTGGAGGAGCAGGGCTGAACACACACACACACACACACACACACGTGCATGCACACGCACAGGAAGCCTGGAACTGAACCAGTATTAAACGGACCCACTTCCTTCTTCATGCTCCAGTATCTCGGCCGTAAACAAGCGCCGCGCGTTAGCTGGGTGAAGCCGAAAAGTCCAGCAGTGAAGGACAAAAGAAGGGAGTGGCTCCAGCAAGGAATAACTATTTTAAATACACAAGCATCGTCCCATCAGATTAAAACTAGCTTTTTTAAATTAGGCAGATTCTGAAGCCATTGTTGTGACAGGGTAACTCAAGACAAACAGGAGACGCTGCTTCCTCCTCTGGAGAGGTCTCCTGGATTTCCAGTACGAAGCGTCCCATAAGCATTCCAAATGCATGGTCAAAAAGTGGTCATGAAAAGAGTTCCAGTCACTCCAGGGACAGAAGGCAAGGAAGGGGGAGGCAGATGCAGAAACAAGCCCCCAGAGGAGGTACCCCCAGCTGCAGCTGCTGCACCTTGCAGTGCAGCAGCAATGGAGGAGCAGAGGAGGGATGCTGAGATTGTGTACAGGTCAGAACATATGGCTGCCCCACAATCCAGCCCCCAGCTCTCCAGGAACAAGGTCAGCCTGGCAGAAATGAGTGTGTGTGCAGGGATTTGGCAGGAGTCAAACACATCCTCCACAACAGCATTTCAAGCACAGCCTGCTTGTCTTCCAGGAGATTTCCACCTCACCACACAAAGCCCCAGGCTCCTTCAGCTGCCAGTGGCTTTTCCCCACCATTTTGTGGCATTTACCTCACTGCAGCTCCACCCTTGAGCAAAGAGCTCACCACCAGCACGCACCAAACCCTTTTGCACAGATCCAGTGGGCCCTAACATTTGCTCCACTGCTAGCCAAAAAGGCTCTGTTGACAGAGAAGAGAGCAGACAGGTCAAGTTCTACTGACCTAAAATGCTCCAAAGGAAGATGATGATTTCTTTGACAACTCCACTGACAACTCAACTCCAGTTGTTGAGTGCTGGACAACTCCAACAGGTCCATGCACTTGGAAGGTGGGATGAGCAAGGGCAAGCAGAGCCCATGAGAGAGACAGCAGCAGTCACTCGTGTCCAGCACTGTGCCCACAGACACCCTGCTGCAGACTGTGACAAGCTGGGTGGCTCTGGACAGTGTCCTACCTGGTGTGTGAAGGCACAGAGACACACACAGACTGTGACCATTTTTCTGTCCAGCAGCAGCTCTCCAAACCTGCATGTCTGCTGCCATCAGGGGAGCCTGGCACATCCCAGCATCCATGGAAGGAGAGGAGGGAGGATGGACAGAGGAGTCTTGGTCCATCCCTAAGGGTCAGCCAAGCACTGACCATTCCCCCCTTGGCTGGGACACAGACCTAGCAGCCCTTCTGCTCACAGTAATCCATTGCTTGGGAAATAACAGTCCAAAGGGCATTTGGGTGGGAAAGGCTTTGCAGCACTAGAGACTCTTCCTGTCTCTCAAAGCACATCAGAGTTACAGCAGTTCTTGGTCTGGAGCCTTCACCAGGCAGTGTCTTCATTGACAACACCACTGAAATAGAGCCTGACCTCCGTGTGGTTTCTCACACAAGCCATCCTGTGGTTGGTACAAAAGGCTGAGTGAGGAGAAAGCCAGGAGCTGGGCAATCCTCAGCCCCAAGATGATGAGAAGTGCCTGTCTGAAAGAGCTGCCATCCTATGTGTTTTCAGATGTGCTTTGTATTTATCTTTCTCTCAAAGACCACTTATTTCATAAAAGGCCTTTTTAACATCTAAACTAAAACACTGAGGGATCTGCAACTATTCAAAGACCTTTTTTATTACCATCTTGCAAAGCAGGCTACTGAAGACCCCCATTTTTTCCTACTCTCTTAATAAGGCAACA
The DNA here is from genome assembly GCA_013397195.1 of Hylia prasina. Taxonomy (NCBI): domain Eukaryota; kingdom Metazoa; phylum Chordata; class Aves; order Passeriformes; family Sylviidae; genus Hylia; species Hylia prasina. Next base: position 715,967 of record VYXD01000272.1, on the reverse strand, counting down.
GCATATTCTTCTCCCCTCCTCTTTTCACCTTGTCTTTCAAGAAATTAAATTCTTATAAAAGTACAATTAAATTGCTGATATCCCTTAAGATTAACAGCAACATCAAGGGATTGGACTCTAAAAAGAAACAGTGCTGCTCTCAAAACCAGAGAATTCACATGAATCTTCCCAAGTACAGTGGAGAAGTTTCACCACAACACTCCACATAAGGGAAGCCCAGCTGCAGAGAGGCAAGGGAGCACAGGGCAAGCAGTGTGAAAGCCCAGTGGCCTTTTGCTGAAGGGCTCCTTCTCCTCATTCCACCATCCAAGCCTGAAAAGCAACACTTCATTATGGAAGAACTGCACAGTTTCAAACCTTCATTTCCATTTCAGCAGGAAAAATTTGATAGCACGTAAGAGTTGGACTGAGCAAACATCCCTCCACCTTTGTTCCTCTTCACTCATCCAAGGTTTGGGTTGGAAGAGACCTTAAAGATCATCTCATTCCATCTGGCACTAAACACTTCCAGGGATGGGGCAGCCACAGCTTCTCTGGGCACTCTGTGCCAGGGCCTCAACACTGTCACAGGGAAGAATTTTTTCCCAACATCCAATCTAACTCTGCCCTCTGACAGCTATTCCCTCTTGTCCTTTCACTGCATGCTTTGCAAAGTTGCCTCACAGCTCTCTTGAAGCCCCTTCAGGTAACAGGAGGTGCTGTAAGATCACCCTGGAACCTTTTCTAGTCCAGGCTGTACAACCCCAACTCTGCCAGCCTTTCTTCACAGGAGAGGTGCTCCAGCCTTTTCTTCTCCAGATTATTTTCATGGCCCTTCTCTGGACTTGCACCAACAGGTCCTCATCCTTCTTATGAGGGAGAAGGTGGTGTAGTCCAACATGCCAGCTAACTGCCTCAACACATATTTTTATGTACACATCTACCAAAAGACATTCAGAATTCAATTCTTCAAGTGTAATGAAATCACTGCTACAGTACAAACCATACATCATTTCTTTAATACCCATCAGCCAAAGTAGGCTTCACATTAACGCCCTCATCTCTGCCAAGTACCAAAACAATTGCCACATGAATATTAATAGGGTTCTTTGGCAGGGCAATGTGATTATCACAGGGAGTCTCAGGAGATACTGCAGGACACTTCAGATTTGCACCAATGTACAGAGCAACTACTTCTGGCAGCAGAGGCTCCTCAGCCTGGTTATGGAGGGGTTCCATGTAGTAAAAATCAAACCCCCTGGGCTAAGACTGCTTGGGAGCAAAGGAGAGAAAACACTGCTGCTCCCAGAAGCAGCACTCTTAGGAATCAAAGCCCTTCATGCTTCAGAAAGGAAAATGTGACAGCAGCTCTGCAGCTTCTCACACCCCCATAAGGGGAAGAAATACAGTCTTGAATTTGTGATCCATTTAAGGTCACACCGAAAGATGAGTTTGGTCAGTTAACCCCTTGAAGAGCTTTTATGGGATAGAACAACACTAACATAAGAGATGGCACTAAGGAGAATGGAGAGCAGCACACAGACCAGCAAAACTGTGCTCAAACTCTTCCACCCACTTCCACTTTCAGCACCACCTCCCCAGTGTTCGGGGCATTCACCTGTTACACACCAACTGAACAGAATGTTCTACACTTCACTGACGAAAAGTCAATTACAGCTGCTCACCTGCTTCCAGAAGCACGAGGAATCATGCAATTTCCTGACCTGAGTCCAGGCTTTCTTGGCAGCCAAGGCTTTTGAACAATCTTCAAAGATTTAAACCTTAGACTAAAGCTTCACCAGCAGCACTTTAAACCTGCGCATCTCCCCTTTGCTTCCCACGTGATTACAGAAAGTTGTAATAAAAGCTTGTTCCAAACAGAAATATAAGACCAAACGTATTTTAAATATTACATATAAAAGCAGCAATTAGAACTTTTCTTTCAGTTACAAATCTATTCCAAACCAGCAAAATTATCACTTTGGGTATGTAGAGTCACAGGGTATATTTTAAGGTTGGGATTTCATAAATTTATGACACACGATTCTGGACCATGACAAAGAGGGTGTTGTGATTTCAGGTCACATTTGCACTAAGGATCCACCAGCTCCTCTAATTTTACAGGCTTCACCAAAAAAGGAAGGACATCCTCTCCCCACCCTTAGATACTGCTCCTTCCACAGACTCTTCAAAAAAGAAGAAAAAAGCAAAACCCAAGAAGCTGACACCCAGCACAGCGACCTGATGTTTTTCCACGCATTTGCCCTCTGATAAGCACAAAAATGCCTTCTGCTGGGCGTTTTCCCTGTTAACCTTCCTGAGCAAAAACATTAATGCTCGGAAGAAAAGGAACCTAATGCAGTAGGTAATGATACTAAATATAAGCAGCGAGTCAAATTGCTTTGTTTTTCAGGCATGCAGCTCAACAAGTTGTTTCAGAACAGCAAAAATACAATCCCTGTGCAGACCCTAAAACAGCTGATCATTCCTTGTTTTTACGGGGTTTTGGGGGTTAAGTGGAATGTATTCTTAGAAATAGAGTTTCACAGAACTCTGTGAAAGAGATGCAGTGCAGCAATTTTTTACAGCAGCTGCTACTATTAAAAACCCTCATCGCCAGTGACCATCTAACAAAACATTCTTATGACTGGCCTAAGAAAAATGAGGGACAAAAGAAGAAAGCACACGGGACAGGGAGTATCCAGGGCACACCGCTGAGATTTGTTTCAGATTGCTCCTGCCAACAAAAGCACAGAATCATAGCATGAACTGTTCAGGCAGGACAGATTAAACTGGCTTGGGTGGCCATGCAATGAGTGAATCTGCTCCCCAACTCCTCCAGCTCCAGCAGAAAGGTAAGATAAGTCCAAAGTGTTCAACTGCCCTTGGAAGCCGAGTCTCAAGGCTGGCAAAATGACACAAAGGCAGCAGGAGATGCTTCCCACTATGCAAGGGACAGTGGGAGGCTGTTTTTGGAACAGAAAAACACACACTTGTTAAAAAGAAGAGATTAAATATCTAATGGACAAGTCAATGGAGGAAATCAATGATGCATTAATAGCTTCGACCATTCTCAAAGTACTTGCACAGTTTGCGTTCAAACACTCTTTGGAAACAAACAAAAAACCCCCCAAACAAACCACAGATCAAAGTATTATTAAAAAAAAAAAAAAGTTATTTATTTAAAGTCTACCTCTACAGATACTCATCAATTCCCTACCTCCCATCCCCACAAGTTGTGTCCAATCTGGAAAAAGCCATCTAATTGAAAAATTCCATGTTTTAACCATCTCCAATACCGTGTCTCTCTCTGCACATTAACCAGGAATTAAGATAGGCAAGGAAAAGAGCACTGAGACTACATGGGAGATCACTATAAATTTGTCTCCAGAGACGGTCTTTATTTGGGAGCAGAAGTATATTTATTTACTATGTTTAAATGCCAATAGCAATTCCATGTCTCTGTTTTGCTTTAGCAAAATTTAAAACAGAGTGAAAATTATCAGTAACTGCAGGCAGCACTAATACTGCTGTGACTGATAGAACCATCAAGCTTTATGGGCCATGGAGAGGAAGGGCAGGGGGTGTGGGGAGAACCACATACCCTTCCAGAAATCTGCTAATAAAATGACATATTGTCTTCTTGAATCCAAGACATCAAAACCAAATGTCCCTAATAACTCTTGACAGGAGAAAAAAACCACTGTAAAGAAGTCACAAACATGGAGTCACCCTTTTTTGCAGCATGAATTCTCTAAAATGCAGCTCGTTACTATATCCAAGTCTCTGCAAAAATCAAAACTTCCCAGCAGCTGCTCTGCAAGTTCTCAGGACAGGGCTGAGGTTCACCCTCCCCTCAACAATAACATTCACCTTGGCTGTGCATGTCTGAACATGTGGTACAGTCCTCACCAAGGTCTCCAAGAGCTGTTTTAGCTCAACTTTTTCAAACCTCAGACTCCTTCCCTGAGTCAGGCGTCCCCTTCTTCCCCAGCAATATATGTCCCCTGGAAGAAGTCCCCTTCCCCCTGCAGCTTCTCTTACCCATGTGTGCACAATTCACAGTGATAAAGAAGAGAAGGAGAGAGAGAGAGGACAGGGAGGTAAGGTCAAGTCCTTTCATAGAGGGATATGCAAGGCTCAGCAGGTCTAGCAAAGGGGGTCTCATGGCCTTAGGTGGAAAGGGACCTTAAAAACCATCTCATATCACCCTCCTGCCATGGGCAGGGACACTTTCCACTAGATCAGGTGACTCCAAGCCCCATCCAGCCTGGCCTTAAACACTTCCATGGATGAGGCAGCCCGAGCTTCTCTGGGCACCCTGTGCCAGGGCCTCACCACCCTCACAATGAAGAATTTCTTCCTAATGCACAATTTAAATCTACCCTCCCTCAGCATGAAGCCATTCTCTCTTCTCCTACCAGCAACTACAGGTGGTGGCAGAACAAGACAGGCAGTCCATGACTGCCTGCAACTAACTGTCTGTTCTCAAAACCTGCAAGGATAAGCCAAAAAATTCCCCCAAAATACGAGCTGTACACAGTGACAAGTATTTCTCACTACTTACACAACATTCTTGATGAACAAATCAAGTTTGTTGGGGTTCATACAGTATTTTAAAGTGCACTCCAAAGAAAAAAAAAAAGTGAAGTTTCAATTTCTGTCAAAGGGTTTTGATAAGGAAGAATTTGTAGATTGTTCTCTCTTCTCCCACTGCTCTCCCTCCCTCGGGACACAGGCAATTTTCTATGTAAATGTGCAAGGAAAGACATTCTAAACACTGCTTTTGAGCTGCAATTTGAGCCAGATAAAACAAAACAAAAGAAAAGAAGGAAAAAAGACAAAAAGAAGAAAAAAAGAGACAAGAGGCTAAATTCAGAAGATGGGAAATCTGAACCAAAAGATGAAAAAGAACTGCACAAATGATGCCATTGCCAGTAAGAGGTAAAGCCTTTGTGGCAGAGACACAGCAGCGAGTGCCAGGCTGGCAGATCTCAGCCACAAGGAGCTTTCAGCAGCCTAATTGCTTCCCTTAACTGTTGAGTGAATAACCCAGCATCCAGACAAACAGGAAATTCATTGGAAACTGCACAAGAGACAGCCAGTGGCTCATTCTGCAGGTTAATGTGCTTTTAAATGAAATGAACTATACAGAGATTACAGCTTCCTAATCAAACCACACGTTTTAAAGATGAAAGGGAAGAAAAAAGGGGAAGCCAGGGAGACTGAGGATGGGAAGCTAAAATAAGATGAGGTATCTACAACAGATTAAATGAGGCAAAACCAGAAGAAATATGCAGTTAGGTTAGTCTTTATGTACTCTCCTGGGTCCTCACTCAGGACTTTGCAGCCCTTCACCCAGTGTGAGCAAAGCTGGGAATGCACATGGCATTTCTCTAGAAAAAGAATTCTGGGCTGCGTATCAGAGACAAGTGCATTTCTATAACCCCGTGTTCAGCACAAGGAGGAAATGCTGTTTGCACCTGCAGAACATCCATCTCACTTCTGATCACTGTTACCACAGCACTCCTCCCAATGCCTGCCACCAGCGCTGCTGGAAGGTGAGATAAATGATTTCCTTGTCAGCACCAGTGCAAAGAGAAACACATCAGATCTCAGCCTCCCCTGCACCTCTTGTTTTAGAGGAGGATTTCTAGCCAAATGACGCTAAAAAGACAAAAGAACAAGTGTCTCCTCACACAGTTTACTTGCTGATGCACCACAGAAAGAGCACATAATTCATTAGTACACTAATACATTTCCTATTTTATTGTAGGATACTGCCAAGTTAAAATAAAATACTGCTTTTACTCTGCTAGTGAACTATCTTATCTTCGTAAGAGAACATACAGCTAACTAACAGTAATTGCAGCTTTGGCTACTCTGCAAGGTACAAGAGAGACAAAGGTACCCATTTCCTTCATTCTCAATCACCCCCTGGTGATATAAAATTTATTCACTGCGGCTCTTGATAATTCTTGAAGTCTGAAATACGTTCATTGCAGGTGCCAATATGATAAGAGAAGGATGCAGACATTAATATTTAACTGAAGATTTTCTTTACCAAGAAGGTCAGCCAACCAAAATGACCACTTTAAAAATAAACAAACAAAAAAACAACGCACCACCTTTCTCTGGGACAGTGAAAGGTCACACTGCTTTCAGTGGGAGATGATACTGCTTTAGGAATATTATGAAACCACTCCAGCACAAAATAAACAGAACCAACTGTTCTGTCTCTGGACTTGTGGGAGAGGACAGTGCAGAGCCACCCTCCACCTGGAGTGATCCTCCCAACAGGAATTTATAATCTTAGAGGCCACACTGCTGAGGTCCTGCTCGATAACAGCAGAAGGAATTTGCTGGTCTCTTCTTTTCTCCTCCTGGAATCTCCCTTTTTCCCCCACCACAGACCAGACATGCTTAATGGCTGTGACTGCATACAAGGTCGTACTTTTGCTGTTGGCAGACAGCTGCCAGAAACCTACTCTTAACCCCTAAACTTGGGCATGTCAGTAAGGAAAACAGAAGAGTTCAGAACCACAGGAGAATCTTGTAATTTGCTCTCTGAAATAACCCTGAAAGCCCGCTGCAATCCACGTGCAGAGGAATGTGTTTTCCCTCACAAAACCTCAAATGAGCATTTCAGTCCCATGTCATCGTGGGAATCAGAACTGCCCCTTTTGATAACTCATGGATTTCCACGTTGGCTGTATGAAAGTCTGAATAGGCAGTCTAGTGAAGCAATTGTTTTTCCTTTTGCAGAACAGAAAGGCAGTTGTTTTCAATTGTTTTGCACAGCTCTTCCTCATGGCCCTTGTATTTTAGACTTGATGAGAGGAAAAATTGAAGTACAAGACACGGCAGCCCAAAAAAGCAAATCCCATCTTCACACCAGATTCCAGGTGTGCTGCCAAATGGTACCTTGTGAATTCTCCCTCCTATGTGCTGGTAATCCTGGGCTTTGTTTGAACTGCAGTTACAGGCTACCAAGCAGGAAAAAAATCCACCAGCCTTCATCCCTTTCCTTATTTTCAAACGTTTGTCTGGAGAGGAGGAAAGCATGAAGCAGCATTTATGAGATGCCAATTTTACTGCAGAAGCCAGGAATACCTTTAAGCAAAAGCAGCAGTTGCCTTGTTTATTGGAGCAGAGTTGACCCAACCACTCCTTGCTTTCTGGTGAGTGGGCCTGTGAGTCACAGTCGGCTGAAAAACGTCAGCTGAGTGTTATGCCAAAGTTGCTCAAGTTTTTCTAAGAGGGGGGTAAGACAGACATTTGACAGGCTGCTGGACTGCAACCAGTGAAAGCAATAGGCAGACAAAAATTCAGTTCCCAAGAGAGAAGCCCTCCCCACCAGCACAGAATAGCTCTGGGATACCATTTTTGTGCAAGGCAAAAGCCACTCTGGACCCCCAGAGCATGGTTTCACATGCTAACTCACCACTGGCATGTCAGTAACTGCCTAGAATAATCTGTGCAAAATGGTTTTATGTAAAATGATTGTTTTAAGGGAGCAGGGGGATGGGCTGAGGGACGCTCACAAACCCTCTTGCACTTCTACTCTCCCAGATAAAAGTACAGACATGGAATTTGAGTGAGGGGCGGCAGAGATTGTCCCCTTGGCATGGAGAGAAGAGAAGGCTTGGCCTCTATGGGGCAGCTGCTACAAACCTTTCTAATTCTCCTACAACCTGAGAAAGAAAGCACATAAAAGATGGCCTAAAAACCAGTCCTCTTAGATAAGAATTTTAATCTAAATACGAGCAAGATGGCACTACTGCTGCATATGTGGCAGCAGTAAGGAAGGGAAGCACACAGGCAAGAGAGGATGAGAAATACCATGAACTACAGAAGAAGGAAATAAGAGAGGAGGAAGAAGAGAAATAGTAAACCAGACTGGTTGTTTTGGGAGTGGAAGAATAGATGAAATATAGGAAGTGTCATAATCAAAGTGCATATTATTGCTTCTTTCCTATAAAACCCTAGGGGACAAGATCATACAGGTATTTTCCACCTAAAAAAGCACATATCCTCCCCAGCTAGTGAGTGCCAGGTGTACTTTTCCTATGACTTGAGGAAATGCTTGTATTAAAATTAAAAATAAAGGGGAATGCTAACTTAATCTGCTCTGCAACCTGAGCCCCCACTTATAAATGGCAGGGGCTGGAGACAATGAGAAATTGCTAGATTACAGAGGCCTCTGCAATGCAGCGAGCAACAGCTGAGGGGTAAAGTTGGAACACCACCAGCGGGCTTCAGAATGCCAAATTAAGTTTGCTTGCACAGTTGTTGCTAATAAAAACCACAAAGCCTTTCTCCCTGTCTCTGCACTGCCTCATTCATCCCTCTCCACAATGCTGAAACACAAGGAAAATCAACTTAGAAGAGTCTCAGGAAAAAATCTTGTCTCCAACACCTTCCAGTATTCCCTGCAGTCAAGTGAACAGAGCTGCTGCAAAGCCAGGTATGGCTTCACCGAGGATCCTTCACCATGGAAGTTAGGATCCTTCACAGTGGTGAAGTCCATGACTGACACAGGTGGGACCTGTCACCCCAGAGACAAAGCATCCCAGCAGGAGAGGCACTTCCAAAAGGTGTCGTTTCAAGTCAGTGAAGTCATGACGCACAATCAGACAGGAAAATATTTTCCTATTATGTCACGGGTAAGCGGAACTTGCTGCTGTTTATTGAAAGGTCCGCTGGGAGCTGCAAAGTGATTTCTTCGTTTTTTAAAGGCACAAACTCCTCACCAAGCAGGAAGGGCTGTCCTGAGACTCACAGAGCAAATGGAGAGCAATGCATGTGCACTGAGCTACGGGGAGCTGCTCCGTCAGAGCTCAGTAATTACATGAAGGAGCTGATCTATTAACAGCCAGTCTAAATACAGCCCCTCAAGGGGCTACAACTCAATCACTGGCATTTTGAAAGGCATGGTGCTGTTCCAAGGGAACTGCCACGGCAGAAGGGAAGACCAGACGTGTGGTTATCAGCAAAGAGGAATTACCTACTTATGGAATAATAAATTGGGCTTTTAAAAAAAAAAAAAAAAAAAGAAAAGAAAAAACACATTACGCCGCAAGGAACTTCATTTCACAGAGGCCACATTTAGAAGCACATCAGTTAACTCTAATTTGCCTTAATATAGCAGATTAGCAATAGAAATTCTCAGCTTGCCTCTAAACCGAAGGTTTCCCAGCTGCATTAGCAAAGTGAAAATCACAGCACTGCGCTTCCTAACAGTTTTATTGTTGGGAAAATTATTCTGACTTTAGAAGGGAGCTTCTCGCGCAGTAAGGAAGATCTGTCAGGGAATGATTCAGCCCAACAGCTCTTTGACAGTCAACCCTATCAGCCATCCTCCTTCACACGGGGAGAATAACTACCAAAGTACAATGCATTTAACCGAACAAACTGATCCCAAGATGATCCCAAGAGCCCCCAATAAAATTGTGCTGCAGCCAAAAGAGCCATCTTTCAAAGAAACACGTGTTCCTGACTGCTTTCCTGTGTAAACAACACTGTAAAACAGGTATTTACATTCACAGGTCAAGCTTACTAAAATTAATCACATAAAATATGTGCATGTTTTCTACAACTTCAGATTATTTCCATTTTATCACAGTCCTACACTTGAAGACCACAATTCCGTAGAACAGAAAATATTTGGGGAAATACTTAACGTTGCTAAAAAACATCAGTTTCTTCTTTTTGCAAGTAACCACTGTAGATGTCATCAAACCCATGCATGGCTCTCAGCCCTGTTTAAACCCTCCATGGCACAACACACTGATCTTCACAAAGAGCAGCCCTACTTGCATCCTAGACTCGTTAAAGGTTGTTCTGGTTTTTTAACCATGGTTAGAAAAAAGGAAACGCTTCTCCATCACTCACCTCTCCCCATTACAACAGGGAGAAAGAACAGAACAAAGCTGCTCCTTTTTTTAATCTGTATTATATGTAACACAGGAAAAGCCCTTAAAAGGAGAAGGATTATTTGCATGTAGCAGAGCCCAAGAAGTTGAAGAGCAAACACTAGGCAGGCTGCAGTCAGATGTGATGCTGCATTCCTTAGAAATACTATCATTTTATGACATTCCTCCTCAAGGAATTAGGCAAAGCTGCAGTACATCTGAAGATGAATAAAAGGAAAAAGGGATAAAGAAATGAAGGTGTGGCAAACCACAGTCAGAAACCAAAATTACAAAGACACTCTAGTAAATAAACATGCTTTGTTGCCTGCTTTTTATTTTTGCATCTTTAACATACTTCTCTGCTTATATTCGAGCATATGTTTGTTTTTTCTTTAGGAAAAAAAAAGAAAACTGCACACAGCTCAGATTGTGTCTGTGAAAGTGTAATTCTGTATGAGCAGGGAACAGCCACAGGCCAAGTCAGCAACTTTCAACACAGCTGGCATCAGGGATTCCACAGACTATGGTCCTTTTGTTACCAGAGCTGAAGGACATCAAATATTTTGCTCATTTGACTAGCACATGTTGCTCTACCCAACTTGGATTTTATGCAGTCTAAGCCTTCAGTCTGAAACAGAGGGGAAGTTTTTAAAATTTGCAATTTTATATTTTCAAATGTGACTGAAGGATCAAACATTAGTCCACCACAGTAAACAAACTGAAATGATTGCTCTGACAAGATGTTAATGTTCTAAAATTTTTATCATCGGGTTTGTAGTAAAGCAGGATACATTAAGTACTTTTTTTTTAATCAGACACTTTCATCAGATTTTTTTCAACAGAAAATATAGAGGAGATGGAAAACCCACACAAGATATATTTGAAAGATCAGATATAAAAGGCATAATAGCAGATCTTAAAAGGAAAACTTTTAATTGAGCAATGCTGATTGTAAATGAAAACAAAAGTTGAAAGAAAAATGTTGCTATACAGTGTCAAGTGTTACTTCACCAATAGGAGACCTGCTGAAATGTCAAACCTGAGGCTGTGCTCAGACACCTCAATGCCCCATGGCAGCAAATGCTTGCAAAGGAAGAAGCTCCTGCTTCTTTCTGCCTTTGTGTTTTCAGGTGGAAAACCCACCCCAAAATCACTTCCTTTCTAATACACATGGTGTCAATTAGCGTTTGGAGTAAATAACATCATAAACAGAAGAGCACTCCTTATGTTCCTGAGAACAGCAGTCTCCACATATAGTGACTTGGCACAAGAAGTCACAATCATAAACCACACTTTTATTACACATGGTTTTCCCTTTATTTTCAGTTATGCTGCACTACCATCCAGGGTTCTTTGGGAACCTCACACTCCAAGATCCCAGGAACTCTCTTACAGTCCATTAGGCTTTTCTTCTGCATCATACAATTCTCCAGCTTTCCACTAGTCATCCCTGGGCCAAGTCCAGCTATCTCGTCCAGTATCCAGCATCTCTCCAAGAGGAACATACAAACCACACGTCCACCAGACATACTTCGGACCCTATCCATGGGCAAAAGTCACAAAACAGGACACAGGTGTGCATGAACGTTCAGTCATAAACCTTCTGGGACTGCTGCCAGTAAAGAAATAAGCGTAAGAACACCCTTATTCAGCAAGAGAAATTATACCAGTTATGCAGGAGGCCTTCTTGTTCCTGTTACCTAGTTACACAGTAAATCTAGACTGGGTTTAAGGTACAAGGCTGACTCCTGCATGGCACTGCATTCATAATATGAATAAGGAAAATCCCAGCTTGAAAACTTAAACTGAAATTCAAGACAGCTGTAAGCATGAGTGTAAACCAATGAGGAGGTGGAAGAAAAAGCATACAAACATTTCTCTGAGGCCAAGTATTGAGGCAACTGTCGAGAGAGGTTCCCAGATATCCTACTTGAAAAAATGAAACCCACAAAAAAGGACACCCACAGTAAAAATAACTACCAAACACCTCACTTCAGCCTTCAGAAGTCATCTTTCTGCTGCCCTGAAACAATAGGGCTATGTTCTCTTTGAGAGATGTTTTATTTCAGCCACCACACCCAGTTCTGGGAAGGGCAGGACGATAGTGCTGATTTGTTTGCAAGATGGTGCAAGGTGAAGTCAAAGTTACTGTTCCTGTATCCTGTTCTTTTTTTTTTTTTTTTTAATTTCACACTAGTAAATATGGAGACAAAATTCACTCATAAGCTAAAAGGAAAAGGGTGCACAGCTTCCACCACGCTGCCTCACCAGCTCAGCCTTAATTGGCACAAGCTTCAAAGCAAGGAAAGATTCTTCCCTCCATACATTTGAGCCTCAACCATCTGCAAAATCAACACCCTGCACAGAATTCCTCTTCAGGAGGGAACAAGTCAAAAATCAGATTTGCTTTGCATATAATACCCTGAGCTTATTTTCACTGATGACCTAGATAGACAAATTATACAAATCCAGACTAAATAAAAATAAACCAGCACATGCACTGCGGGTTAGTGTGTTTTTAATGTTTAAGTTGTACATGACATGGCACATCAGGTCCTTTATCCAGACTGAGGACCTGAAGAAGGCAAGCAGATAACTTTTTTAAAAGCCCTTTCTGTTAACCATCACCAAGCTGGCCACTTGGCTAAAACAATAAAGGGATTTCAGCCAAGCGAGCATTACTTCCTCTGGACCGTCTTTTAAAAATTAAACTCTGGAAAGATAACAACAGTCATACGCACAGCTAATTATAGCAGAAACATTACAGCAGCTAAAACTGCTAAAAAGAAGGGGTGGGAAAGGAAGGAAGGTAGCTTAAAGAAAAAAAAAAGGCAGGGAATGGCAAGCCTGTTATATGTGTGACACTTGGCCTTGGTGCAGCGCTCACAGAGAGAGGGAAGGTAGAAGCTCATAAAGTCTGTGGACAACCAAGGTCCCAAACGCTGAGAAACAAAGACAGACAAAAATACTGCAAGAAACCAAGAGACGTATGAGTAATGTGCAAATAAGGTGGAAAAATTAAGAAAGGCTTCTCACCCTGTTTTTTATCCCAGTTGAGAGCACAGGGAAGAAACTATCCTGCTCCCATGCTCATACCTGACTCTCAAAGCCCAGCCTGGGCACAGCACGGGTACTAGGCTGTTTTGTTTTAGGCTGAAGGAGAAGGCTGCACTCAGCAGTGATTTTAGTAAGAGAACTGTAAGCCTGAAGAAATCCCAAAGCCATGGAGCCTTGTGAGGAGCAGCAGAGTGTGCTGCCAGGCTCCCAGAGCAGCTGAGGAAGAATCTTGTGTTCATGTGTGATCTGTATTTGCCTTTTCTTGGCATATTATTTTCTTTCTGACCCTATAATCAAACATTTAGCAGCTACTTCGACAGCACACATACTACTTTGTCCTTCTATTCCTAAACTTTGGCTAGTAATCAGGTGATCCAAACAAGGACAGACCACTCATTTGCTTGGGAGTGGCAAATTGATGAATGGAGGAAATTCACAACATCCTGTGCCCAGCACTAAACCAGGTTAGTAGAACCTGTGCCATGGGCTGTATCTTGGGGGAACCACCTCCCCCTGGGATCAGCAAGTGTGAGAGCAGTAAAATATCAAGGAAAAAATGAGAAGCCTCTAATTAACGAAGCTTTTCAACACAGCAGAGCATGTAGATAAACTGCCTTCCAACGCTGACCTACAGTCATAAACCCACCAGAGGATCCACTAGAGGCTGGAGGAGTCAGAGGGATCCAGCAGCATGAAATGACTGTAGGAATGACTGGTGCCTCCCTGCCCTCCCCCAAAAATCCTCAAATCATTAAGGCTGGAAAAAGAGGGCTATTTTTTCCTGCGCATTCAAGAAGCTGTGAATTCCTAACTTCTCAAACCCACACACACTAACAACTGTCCTTATTTAAAAGATTTGTCACAGTTGCTACAAGCCAGGAATAAAATAGATATGAAAGTACTGCAAGAAGCACTGCAACAAGAAAAAAGGTCAACAGAAAAGATATTGGAAAGAGACAGAAAACTTCTGATGCTTACTCATGCTAGTTACATGGTAGGATGATTTTCCACAAATATCTATAAAATCAACTTGTAAAACTGGAAAATAAAGTTTCACCATCTGTGAAATCAGCACAAATCACAGGGATTCTGATCTGAAACAAAGTTCAGCTCCGTGCTAGGTGGGTTTGGTTCACCAAGGATGCATAATCAAATGGGACAGCACTCAAACAAATGTGCCCCCAAGCTGCAGCACGTTATCATTCTTTATTCTGCATGGGGAAAAAATAATCCTTGAGACTGGTCAGGAAGAGGAGCTGGGACAAGCGTTTGATCACAAAAATAAAACTCAAAATTTAAACAGACAGCTGAAGTTAGGAAAAAAAGCAATTTATATTCAGTTTTGAGAGAGGATTTCAGACTCCTCTAGGCCTGGAAGTCCAGCTGGAAGTCACTTTTCCCTGTACTTTGTCTCCAACAGCAGGTGCAGCCAGGTGGGATATTGCTATGAGTCCATGATAAAACGCCGTTTATCCCTGCAAACACTAATATTCATCAATTCTGCCGGCAGATAAAACAATAAATGTTTGCTTCCACAAACGGAGGCAATGTTATTTAAACCATGATACTATTCTAGTAAATCCGAGACAGATGGGCCAGGATTCAGGGACAACTGAAGTCTCTGTGTTTATGATAAGGGAATTAGAGTGACAGAAAGCCTCTTGCTGGGAAATGTGGGATCTAGTAGATTTGCATTTGCTTCATGAAGATGAATGTTGCACAAATACACTATTCAAGGTCAGTGAGCCAGAATAGTTTGGAGGTAATGAGTCCATCCTAAAAGAGGGGACCCAAATTCCTAAGTAACTGTTATACAAAGCAACATCCACAGAGTCCTGCAGGCCACTGCAAACAAACCTGATGTAAGTTTTTGATATATCCCGTTTTTCTCTCTGTCTGGAAACACTAAGTAAGAGTCTGGGGAAAAGGAGGAAAGTAGGAGAGAAAATACTCCAATCTCTCAGATGGCAAGCATAAGAAATAGAGGGAAAATGTATTCAAAGTTAAAATTTGAAGAATATTTTTCTTAACAGTGATACAGCGTCTGTGATCTACTGATACCAAGTAGACACAGAGTAACTTAAACTTTTCCATCTTATACAATCAAAATACTGTTGAAATGAAGACAGGATTAAAATGAACTGTACCTCCAGCTCCAACTTGGCTACAGGTTACTTAAATGGCTGGGTTTTTTTTGAGGCAGCAAAGAGTCAAAGGTGTTAACAGAAAAGTCAGACCAGTAATCTGTGACCAGGGAAGCCAAATTTATCCCCTCCAGCAAACACTGACAGAGACATTACTCAGGCCAGGCTTCAGGTACGTCACCACTGAAGTCGAGTGCCAACATAATGCAGGGGTCCCTGCTCTGGTTCATCTACCACAGCTGTTACTACAGTGGGGGAAAGAGAAACAAAGAATATAAAAGAAAAAAAGGCAAGTTTGCATGCACTATTGCTACGAAAAAAAAATAGATGCACACGGGCTACATTAAGATGATGTTAAAAACCTGGCATTTTTCTAATGAACCAGTATTTTAATAATGCTATCTGGAAGAAGGATCAGGCTAAGAAGGCTGCAGGGCAAAAATGAAGACATGAAGAAACTAATTGCACGTATATTAACCAAGGCAGCTGCCAGAACTTACTTAATGTTTAATTGGACACGTAAAACTAGGGTAAAATTTAAGTGACCAGGTTCACTGAACAGAATCTATACAATTTCAGGCATGACAAATGCTTTGCATCTTCTCTGTATCCCACTGTCAGTCTCCTTTCTAATTGTGTAACTTCAAACCCCAACACCAGTGATCAGATCTTGCTGAACTTCTAACAGGGAGTTTTATTTTTCCACTTGAGAAAAATCTTTGAGTACAATAACAAAGCAATTCCTGTACACTCTCTATTTCTCACTTCAGCATCACCCTATGAACTTCAGCTGATAATACTAATATCAGTGTTACTAAAGGCTTAGAGCCTGCAAGAGGAAAGACAGCCTCTTTTTTTTGATGTGTTTGGAGTAAATGAGGAAGAAGCTGAGATATTACAAGTTGAAACCAAGGACAGAAAAAGCACAGAATGAATATGTGCTGCACAGCCTAAAATAAGGAAAAAATATTGCTTCCTGATGGTCAACCTTCAAATCCAAGGAGAAGGAGAAAAAAAAAGTCTCACTCCAACAGGAAATGAAGGTCAAAACCACTGATATCAACAGCTTAACATTTGAGATGGGGAAAAATAATCTTATTGTTATTGATGTTCAGAGGGACAGGGTCAACAGGCAGCAGCAGTTTCCTACACCACTTGTTAGAAACATGGCAAGTTTAAAAGGCCATCATATTTGTATGTATTTATGCCTTCACTGATTTTACAAGACAACATTGCAACTAAACTAAAATGGAAAAACAATGAACAGCTCAAGCTTAGCAAAACAACCTTCTAAAACTGTTTTCATCACATCTCCTGATTTAATGGTTGGCGTGACATGTCAGAAGTAAACCAGCTTTGTGTAATTATTATGTCTCCTGCTTGATCTCTGTCTTCCTCAAATACTTTTAAAAGAGCAAAACATTGCTTAAAATACAAGTGCAAGAAGCATTTCATCTTTACAGCAAAACCTGTTTCTTCTGGTCTTATCATGAGAGGTACTTTTACTGCTATCTTCCATCTTTACTACTTGTATCCACATTGATGTTTGAACACTGTCAAAGTGTGCAGCAGGTCACAGGCTTAAGCACTGCTATTTTCTCCCTCCTTGTTTCCAAAAGTTTCTTAGAAATCATTTCTTCCTGCAGCAATGAATCTGCTCATCTGTACCAGACTGGAATCCCAAAGCCTCTTTGTTTACGCCCTCATTTGCACACAATCCCCAACCCCCTATTTTTAAAACAGTGCAGTTCTGAGAGTGCTCAGTTTCTTAATAAGCTGTCACTGGAAAAGCCTCAAGACAGCAATAATGCTGACACCTACCAGCAACCAAGTAGTTTCAAAAAAGAAAAAGAATAAAATCAAACAATATCTAGACTTTGCTGTCTATCGTCAGTACTAACAGATGAAATCACTTCAAAAGTGTCATACGTTTTATCCATGCTTTACTTCTGTTACAGAGGGTTTGATAGGAGGTTTTGACAATTATTATATTATTCTTGTGCTGTTTTCTTAGGTCAGTAAATTTAGCTAGTGCATTTAATGCATCTTTAAAAATAGATGTCCCCTCCCCAAAGCCCAAACCACAAGGGCAAGCGAAAAAAGGGAGGTGAGGGGGAACCATGTGCAGAAAAGGGACAGGTTAGAAAAATCAGCTCTACACACTAGAATTGCTGATTATGCCACTGTTTTTTGCTGGGGGATTTTTATTTTGACTTCAAGTGCTTGCCTAGCCTTCCCATACAGAGCTTTCAGATCTCCTAACCAGTGTGCTGCAGCTCTTCTACTTGCTGACAATGGGAGAGTGCGAGACACAGAAGAAATGCTCAAGGCACAAGGACAGATATTCAAAGCTACTAGTGGGAAACAAACTAGAGAAGTAGGAGCTTTGGAATAATCATGGACAACATCCAGAACATGAGATTGTTACAGAAACTGAGCCAGGACAGTTCTTGGATGAGGGATGTTATGACCATGCCTAGATTAGTACGATATTTTTTGACATTTCTAGTGCTGCTCTTGAGCTGCAAGTGAAGAAAACAATATCAGAATGCTGAGTTGCAAGACTCAAACCTATGTGGTGCAACAGCCTGAATTCACCAGCTTCAAGAAGTAGTAGTCTTGAGTTATAAAACCACAGAATGGCTTGGGCTGGAAGAGACCTTGAAGATCATCCACTTCCAGCCCCTTGCCATGGGCAGGGACACCTTCCACTATTCCAGGGTGCTCCAAGCTGTGTCCAGCCTGGCTTTGGACACTTCCAGGGATGGAGCAGACACAGCTTCTCTGGGCAACCTGTGCCAGGGGCTCACCACCCTCACAGGGAAGAATTCTTTCTTTCCATCTAATTTAAACCCACTCTCTTTCATTTTGAGCCCATTTCTCTTTGTCCTCTCATTCCATGCTCTTGTAAATAAGTCTCTCTCCATCTGTCCCGTGGGCTCCCTTTAGGTACAAATGAGGCCACAATGAGGTCACCCCAAAGCCCTCCCTTTTCCAGGCTGAACAATCCCATCTCTCTCGGCCTTTCCTCACAGCAGAGCTGCCCCATCCCCCTGATCATCCTGGTGCCTCCTCTGGAATTGCTCCAACAGGTCCATGTCCTTTCTGTGTTGGAACCCTAAAACAGGAGGCAGCTCTGCACAGATCCCTAATCCCAACAAATCTCTGTCATTTAACAGCACCCTACTCCTATTTTCTAGATTCCCTCAACCTTTCAGTCATAGCATCAGCAGAACATGAGGCTTTACTTCTTATTGTCAGTAAGTAATGCACATACCAAACTAAACACTGCAGCACCAGCCTCGTTGTTCAAGGTGTTGGATGTTTGCTACAGCAAATTGTTTTCCAGACAGTTGGAAGATTTAAATAGAATATGACGTGACTTCTTTGCATTGACTACCAAATAAAATTAGAAATTCAAAGGTCTCAAAACTCCCTGAGTGTTTTCTGGGAACACCCCAAATGCACTGAGAGAAGCTGCTGAAGCAGCATATTGGAACATGAAATTATAGTGGAAATACCTATAAGCATTCTTGTAAACAGATTATGCATGGCTGATTAGGATAAAGGCTGCTGTGAAAGACCAGATAACCTACTGAAATATTCAGCTGCTGAGGATATGAGGGAAGGAAAAGGATATTATTAAAATGTTTATTATGGTAATCATAGAAATTAATTTGAAAAAATCAGCTTCCACTATACAAGCCTCATAATGAGCTTATAGCCTAAACACTGATGCCTTGTCAGATTAAGCAGACTTTCTTCCTTTGTATTTTTTGATGTGATATAGCTACATGCTGGGTTTTTTCTTTAAAAGAGATCTTCAATATACTATTACCAGAGAAATAGGGCTGAAAGACAGAAGTGTCAGCCTATGAAAGGCAACAGGATTTAAAAATGAACTGAGGGGGAAAAATGTCCTGTTATCTGTTAATATGAGACCTTTTTAAATTTTTTTAAAGCAAGTTAATGTCATTTTACAGTTCAGAACTTGGGTTACAGAGATAACAGGATTTACATGATCATGACAATTTTTAAAATACCCCATCACTGTTACTAAATTTTACTTGTCCTGCAGACAAGTCAAAGCAATTTTCTACTTGTCAGAGATGATAAATCAGTTGTCGGGTGACACTGACAGGTGGGTTTGTCAAATCTCCCATGAAGAACTTTGGTCTCTGCTTTCAGGCTGCTTGGGAACTCCTGAAAGTGCAGTAACACAATTGATTAAGAGTCAGATTAGGAAGAATTTGGATTTTTAGGGCTGCTGCCCCTTTCCCCAGCTTCCCTGGTATTTTTCTTTCTGCTTTACCATTCAAGTGGGTGCACAGCATCAAGCTGCTGCTGGGTTTTATTATAGCACTTCACCCACAGAATTCCAGTTAAAAGTAGAACAGTTTTAAAAAAAACTCCCTCCAAACCACATTATTTGGCTTATAAATAACGATTTCTCTTTTCTTCAAGACAAAGGCACACCTTCAGAAAGATAAGAATCAAACCCCATTTTTTCTACCCATTCTGCTTGCCACTATGTAAGACACTCAAAAGAAACAACTGGTATTTGAGTGAGAGCAAAGAAGCTATGGCAGAGATGTGTGAATATAAGTTCATACCTTGTGTGTACCAGCCACAAAAAGCATCCACTGAAATCAGTAAAGGTGGAAATGTTCTAGTGAAATACTTCATGTACTGAGATTAAACAAGTTTGACAAGACAACTGAAGACAATTGTTCCCTTTTTAGTCCTTTCTTCACAAAACAAATGAGAATGGTATTAATATTCTGTCTGAGCTGCTAAAGCAGCTGAGAAGCTGAGCTCCTAAAAGGGATAAAATTTTGCTTAGGAGCCATGGTGTAGCAGAGAGACTAATTTGGAAAAAATAAGCTACAGACAATATACAAGAAATCAGAAAATGCAGAAGAGGAAATGTTTTTTCCTAGTACCCTTGGGAGTCACACCCCTTGGGCATTGGGGCTCTCCAGTGGTGATCCTCCAGGGCTCTGCAGGGACTTTCCTGATGCAAAGACCAGACAGATACAAGCAGCAGCTGACACTGGTCCAGCAGATGAGAAAAGATGGGAAGCCTCAAAGTGAAGCCCAGAGGGTAGCATTTCAAATGGAAACCTCCTCCCAGGCAAGGGAGACTGTAAGGCCTCTCCAGGAACCACTAAGCACCACCTCATCTTTCAGATCTTTCATACAGTTCTTGGAGTTGAGTTTGACCCCTCACATTTGCTCTGCTACATCTCCAGGACACTGCAGGCATGGCTTCCCTGGAATTGCACATAACTGTGCTGTGTTTGGATGTCACCCCACTGCTCTGAAGTTCAAAGAACCAGGAGAAGCAGAAAGGAGTTTCCAGCCTGCCACACAAAATGTTAGCTACTTCCCAACTTAAAAAAGGCAACCCCCTAACTCACTGTCCCTGTTCACTGGAACACCTGAAAAGAGTAAGGTTTTTAATTTTATTTTCTGTCAGCAAGGAATGCCAAAGGATTTGCAGGTTTCAGAGGGAGCATTGGTTTGCTGTGTCCTTGGATAACACTTGTACTGTCCTCTAAATATCCACATTAAATCCTCAAGCTTAAGGACTTGCTCCGATAATTTTGACAAAAAGGTCGTTCATCCATATTCCTGAGCTGTTGTAAAGCAGGTCTTCTTCCCGCATGTTATGCTCAACATTACAGTAAGTGGGGAGAAAGACATTTCTAGCCACTGCCAAAGCCTGAACAAATTGCCTGGCAGCAGCACTCAGTTCCCTGTATTCCCATTTATCCAGGGGCTGAGTCAGAGCTGTCTTCCCCCACTGTAAGGAGGCAGTGTGGAAATGATGACAATCCCTTTTAGAGGCTACAAGATGAACTAAGACCTTTGGTATTAGTGTAATGCAGACACAATTCTAATTCTAATAAAGTCATTTATTGGAGCTGCTAAGTGCAGCTGTTCTTCCCTCACTGTGCTACGAGCAGCAAGAGTGAAGCTGAGGGGTGAGGCAAAGAAACCACGGGGGAAAATGAAATAAATCGTTTGGAAAACAGCTGGACAGTAAAATGGCCAGCCCTTAGGCTGGAGAGCTACTCTAGATTTACATTACCATTAAGGTGAATCTAATTGTCACCTGGGTAAGCAAGCTACATTTTAACAGACACATGTCTTTTAAAATTAAGCTGCAGTTATTTCTAAAGATAAGCTGTAACTGGAATAATACACTTGTGAGAGAATCCAGAGCAGAGTTGCTAAGCGTCTTTAGAGGCAAAAAGTTTTTCCTTGGAAGTGCTGTGATTCCCTGAGAAAAAATTTCTGAGGATTTCTTCCTTGCTGTCCTGTGGTGACTTTATGATGCTTGTATCCCCAACTGTCTGTTCTGTTTATGTTGAATTTGCTGACACTTGCATGAACAATTTATGTGCTTTGGTACTTATAGTATTAGAGAGACACAATTATGAACAGGAGATAACTCTTCAGTTTTAAAAGTTGTTTCTAATTCACGCTTCATTTGTACTACTGTGGAGGAAAGAGAATCATACTATCCACTCTCCCTCTTTCTGTCATAGGAAAATTGTGCAAAGCACAGAGCCAGCCAACATCTCTTTTAATCCCAAACCAACAGCATTCAGATTGCAATATGAGTTTCAAGGGAAAAAAAGCGAAAAAACCCACAGAGGAATAATACCCACAGTGGCTCATCAGAATATTAAGGAGACTGCAGATTGTCAAAGCCCTGGAATCAGATGTTGATAATTCAGAGCTCCTGCCCAGCTCAGCCTCCAACCAACAAATGCATCTGCATGTTTTGGGGAATAGATGTGCATTCACTGTTTCCTACATGCCAATGAAGGGAAAGATAACAACAAAAAAAAAAACCCAACAAGGTATGAAACTCAGTAGCTATCCCTCATGGGTACTGATGTTTCACTTGCTTTGCTGGGTATTTCAACCAGAGGAAAAAAAATATCCCAAAAAGCTGCAAACCACTAACAGCTTTCACATGCCATGCCTCTGGACCAGGATGGCCTCTTGTACCAAGCTTGCTTCCAACAAAAACAGCACCACCCCGCTTTCACCCAGCATCCTGCTGGCAAGAAACATGGAGAAATAGATGGTGTACCCAGAAAACCACTGGGTCGCTCCAGCTGGCACCCCCACACTTGCTGAATTCTGCATTTTCTCCCCAATCACACGCAGCTCCTTTAACCTCAGAGCCCTGGTAACGCTCAGCACAATGCCAGAGGTTGCCTTTTGAGGCAAATTATTCCATTGCAGCTACTTTCAGCTGTATTTTTAGCCCCCAGACTCTTCCAGCACGCCATTTACAAGCACAACTCCACCTCATGTTTATACCAGCACACAAGCCCCAGCTGGTCAGACACAAGGCAACAAGGGAGGCAGTGAGGATCCTGACTTAGAGCACTGGGCTACAAGAACATGTTTTTCCCCCAGTACCTCACTGCCTGGAGCACTGGGGAACATCTCTTGTAGTTCAAGCTCTCCATTCACCTTCTGGTAAAGGTTTTCCTAAGAGAGTTAAGGGCGCTGTGCACCCAGCCCCAGAAAACAGAAGACAAGTTTAACTCCAGACCCTAATGGGAGCTGAACGTCACCTTTGTTGAAATTCCTTTGACATTGACACAAAAACAATTTCCCTCGTGATCTGAACTGCTGTTCCTAGCAAAAACTGTGCAGTTAAAACTAATAGCATGCTCATTTTATAACAGAGACACAAAGCTGGCTACTCCTTGCTGGAAACCAAAAAGCCACCGAGGTTCCAGAAAAAGGACTGGGGTAGGTTTTTCTTTTGGGTAACCAATGTTTATACCAACTTGCCACCCGAGTGAAATGGAGCAGGGAGAAAAGCAGCCAGTTTTAGGAGATGATGATTACAAATGCTACATCCTCTTGGTGAAATTACAGGAGTGAATTATTTTTTTCCAATGAGGTATTAATCCCTCCATAAGACTTTGCTAAATATTACGTATCTGCTGAAAACTGCACATCTGCATCCCACTAATTGTTTTTAAAGTGTCCCACAAAGGAATAAACACACACCTCCTGCCCCAGATAAAGAGCAAAGGCACCACTAACTGAAGATTGTATCCCCAACGCCTCAAACTGAATCACCACCAGTGGAAACTACAGAGAAAACCACAAGGAGCAACACAAACCAGGAACAACCCAGATGAGTAAAAGGAATAAGAACTGGGACGTTGCTCCCTCCAGCTGTACAAGTGTTTAAGTAATAAGCACATGACATACTGCAGGCCCCTGCAAGGACAAGAGGCCAACACGATGCCCCTAAGAGTCACAGGGCTGGCCAGTTCCATCACGAGTAACGAGAGCTCCAAGGAAACACAGGCATTTCCTTCCCTAATTCTCCAAACACTCAGCTCCAGGATCTCCAAATGGTCAGCAACAGAACTTAGTAAGGAAAGTACCCAAGAGTCAGTCACGTCATCTGCTCTGGGTGTAAGCAAATGGCCACTCAGGCTGGTCCAAGTTTTCATCTACTAGAATTAAAGACTGGCTAGTGAGCGTCCAGCATTTCTCATGGAAGGCACTTCCTCTTGGAAGGGAATGAAAAAAGCAACCTTAAAGCGGTGAAAGTAGGTCACAAAAGCCACATCAATAAAGTCTAGAAACAAAACAGGGAGGGGATACTGCATCAGCTACAGAACTGAGTGGTTATTATAAATGGAAATCAAAAGTACAGCTAGAACATCTCAACTAGAAAACTGATGAAACATATTAACTTACTCTCCAAGTGATACCCTACAACTTTTTCTCTCTAAGTCTCCTGCAAAGCTACTCTAAGTTTTAAACTTAATTGCATGCTTTTTAGACTGAACTCGTGATAACCCTTCTGAACCCCATCAACAATAATAGCAGCCTTGACAGCAAAGATTGATGTTGTTGGGTATCAACCTCCCAACACCCCTCTGTCACCACAGCTTTCATCTGAGATTCATCCAAAAGCATTTTTAAAGCCATCCAGGTAGAGACTGGTCTGCAGACAGATGTGGTGGTTATGTTTTACAGTGGGATGGATATGTCAGCCAAGAGATCCCATGGCCTGGCCAGCAGATAGCTGTGGTAATCCCACAGAGATGGCTGTAAAAGGTCATCGGCCTGAACACAAAGAAAACTAGGGCCCAGCAGTCCACTCTCACCTTTTTTCCCCCAGAACCAAGTGAAACATCAGAGCTAATGTAACCTGTAGTCAGAGCAAGTATTTTCTCAGCACGGCAGAAGCAGGTTGATTTAATTCTTGGCACCTGTTTATAGGAACACCTACCTGTTCATAGGGGAAACTACCTTAACCCCTACCAGAGCACTTGCTGTGTCCCAGGCTGTCTGGTTTCCAGCCCATTCTGAGAAGTGATTTGGACCACTGCAAGGAAAACAGTTACTGTCCCTTGATACTAACAGCTATTGCTCTTCAAATTATTCCTAAGGGCAGGGATTATAATCTATTTTTATAAAAATGTGTAAGTCAAAATATGGGACTAAGGAGAAGGCCTCCTTCTAGTTGCTTATGTATAATTCACAGTTGCTTACTGGCTTGCATATGTAATAATTACAGATGACCAGTATTATATCACCATTATATATAAGCAGCAGGTTAAAGGTGCCAAGAGAGCCATTAAACCCAAATTACCAAAAATGTACAATTTGAGATTACTTATTAGTTCTGCTGAAGTCAGGATCCAGATAAATTTGAGCCACAAGGATTCAGGTGAATGCTGCTCTCACAGCAAACATATATTTATCATTGACAGACATATTGCATCTTTAGACAGTTTTGTATTTTCACCCTTTTCTGGTTTTTAACACAGAAGAAGCAATGTTTTCTGACAAAATAAAATAGCAGAAAGAAAGTTGTGCCAGAATTGCAAAGATTAATGACCTGTCATACCACATAGGTTTTAAATTAATATTACTGCATTCCTCTCAATTTTTTTCCTGCAAAATTTCAGACATATTTTAATTTTTACAACACACAAATTCCCCATTTCCAGCACTGGTCTGGAATAAAAAAAATAAATATTTGTTTCCTTCTCATCATCCTGCCTTTTATCCTACACATTCATCATTTCTGCAAACAGAGGCTGTTTACTTCACATTCCTGACTTCCCTATTAGAAAGGAAAAAAAAAAAGAAATTAAGAGCAGAAAAAGCTTAACTTCCGTCTGTCAAGCTCATCTAGGCTGACAAAAAAAATAAAAGAGGCTTTCTTCCTAATTTGATTTAATGGTTATAATGATTTAATGGCTATAAATTGAGAAATTAGCAACCACTGGACTCAAAATGAGGAGAGCTGAATTAGAAATGGCCTCAGTTCACACTGCTCTGACAGTACTTACAGAATCGGATGTGAGCAACTACAGGAGCTTCTTTAAGCAGAGGAGTCACCAGCCAAAGCAAACTGACATAAATATTTATGGCAAGACCATAAAACTTTTTTTGCTACTTCACTATATGGGATATAAAACTCATTATCTCTAGGGAGTCGAGGCTATTTGAAAACTTCAGTGAGCAAAGCCTTAGCTAATGGAAGGAGTTAAGGAAGGACCCCATGAAATCCATTCAACAGGGTCATCAATCACCCCACACCTCACTGACATCCTAAGCAAGTGCTTCCAGAGAGCAAGAGAGAAAGGGACCCCATAAACCAATGCCATTTATTTAGAAGATAAATCTTCTCAAACCTGGTTTAGAAGGATGTTGGTTTCTTTCCTGACTTCTTATTTTCCAGGATACCTACCAACTACCCACCACCCTGAACAAAAAAAAGATGGAAAATAATTACAGAAACATACCTCAAAATAGGAAATACTTAGCATTATTTGACAAGGAAGTCGAATGATTTCCTAGCAAGTGCTAGGAAAAAAAACCACATTGTGTTTTTGGTGCGTGATGTACGTGTTCCAGTATACTTAAGCGAGTAGGAAACGCAGCAAAGGCAGCAGATTGTGTGTATAGCCTGAGGTATAACCTCATAATGTAAATAAACACCTTTTCAGGAAGCATTTTGTCTCCTTTCCTAGAGCCTGCACTGCACTGAACTCCTGAGATAAAATACCTAACTAACTAATGGAAAACTACTATGGATTGGTCAAACGTTGGCAAAGCCCACCAAACTTGTGTTACACACTGGCACCAGGTCCCAAATGCCACGGGAAGGATGCTGGAGCTCAAAGTGGTTTAACCATTGTTCTATGGTTTTCCAGTTTTGATCTGTGATATATTTACTTCCCCCAGCCAGCAGTGAAGAGTTACCTACCTGAAATTAATGATTTAGGCACCACCCAGCCCTGCTTACAAATTATGAAAAGCTAATGAGTGCTGGCTATCCACCACCTTCATACCAGTGCTCCAGCCTGCTATCACTGTAATGAGACAAGTTTATTCCATTTTGAAGGTCAACAAAACTTTATCTTTGGTTTTGTGCGGATTAAAAAAAAAAATAATAATAATAAAAGGAACAAGCAGATGTAATCACCGGAATGAAAGTGCGCCCCTCTGAGAGCATCTTGCCCTGCTGACGTGCAGATCTGACAGCTAATAGGGTATTTGAGAGGATTATTAATAGTTACAGAAGACCCAAGTAAAGCAGCAGGTTTAGAGGCACCCCAAACACAAAGCAGTGCAGCCCAAGGCATGCAGGCAAAGCACTGTAGGTGTCTCAGGAGATCTGGCTTCTGTTGCCAAGTTTCTTGTATGTCCTTGGACAAGTTATCTGACCTATTTGTGCCTCATTTCCTCACCTTAGAGCAGTCCTCTCAAATAAAACCATGAATGCTTTGGATGCACTCACACAGAAAGGCAATGGATGGTGCAAGTGAGTGAAACTGATCCTTCCTCCTTTAACCCTGATGGATTTGTTAATAAAGCAGTCACCATTTGTCAAGACAAAATGGAACAGAAAACTGAAGCAAAGTGATCGTTTAATTTCCAAATGAGATTCAAGGACTGCATTCAGCCCTCCCAGCCACTGCTGCTTTGCACACGTTTTCCTGGCACCCTCACAGCACACACTGTGCTGAGTAGTGCAGCATCTGTCCCCTGTCTTGTTGAGACCAGTATCAGTGCACTAAAGAGTCAGCGAAATGAGGGTGTGAATTACCTCTGCTTATCTCAAGCCAATCCACTGACACAAGTAATGAGATCCTGAAAAAAGGAAGCAGGTTTTTAACTCTGTCATGCAAGTATCAAACGTGGAGTAGAAATCCCTCCAGAAGCGTCAAACCCACCTGTATTTCCCCCAAGCCCTTACTAGCAAAGGATGATGTATATCCCAAGAGGAGAAATGTGGTTACACTGTAATATTCCATGCAGTAACTTCAAGTTCCTCTGGGAGGGATCTCCCAAAAACCAGATGCGTCATAAATTTCCAGGCTTTCCAACTTACTCAGCCTAACCCTGAAGACTGCTATTCCAGAGCTGGGGAACATCAGAGCTCTCTCAGGAGAGTGTGAAGCTGTTGTTGGTGCAGTTTGGTTCACTGCCATCCCAGTGCCTGTCCCACAGACCCTGCTGCTTTAAGTTTCTTCCCTTTCCCAACACAAAAATATCTTCTCCTGAAGCCCTGGAAGGTGGTAGTGGATATAATGGACACAAAATGTTTATTCCTAGGAACTTTTGTCCCCTTGTTGGAAATTTCAAATCAAAATCCCAGTAATCTTCCTCTTTTCCAATACCCTGCCTCCCAGTACCTTGCTTCAATTCCCTGTTACCAGAGTTAAGAAAGCTTTCTCAGACTGAATGCTACAGTATCTATGGTCTACCTGAAGGAATTTTCCAAGCTCTTTTCACGCCATCCAGATTGAGAACAGGACCGAGGTGAAGAGGTTCTGCTGAATCTCTTGGACTGTGAAAGCCTGATGCTGGAAGGGATTAAGTCTGAGATCATTTTTTAGTCACAGATTCCTCAACACTTCTCTTCCTCTCCTCACAGTACTGATTTCCATTCCCACACCTCCTTGGAAGCTGGGACTGAATACACACAATCCCCTCCCAGCTCCTGATACTCCACCGTGTAATCCTCCATCCATTTTCAAACACATTTGCTGTTTTTCATGTTTGCTATAGCCTTTATTCTCTGGTCCTGGCTACAAATTCCAAGAGACAAGCAAAGCAGCCTCTGTCTATACGGCACCAAGCGCATCTACAGCGCAGCACTGTGTAAATAAAATGAATTATCTCAAGACAGAAAAAAACGGGGTATTTTCAATTAAACCATTAATATCCAAGAATGCAGACACAGCACTAGAGGAAGAAAAAAGGTGCCTGCAAGTTTTAATCAAGCCAGAAACTCACTGAGAAGCATATGCATTCTTAAAAAAATGCACACCAGACGCATCGCACATCTGCTGAAATGGGTGTCGTTTTCCCACAGTTTGCAGAATTAATGTGTTTAACTAAGTGCCTGCCAGTGCTTGCAGTGTAAGAGCTAATTTCTAATGGGGTATTCCCCGTTGGAAAAAAAAAATCCTTTTAGATAATAAAGGATCTAAATCCAGGACTTGGTTTTACATTTACTTAAGTGCAAAGACCCCTTAACCTCTAAGAGCTCATTACTTGCACTGCTCCAACTTGCTTTACAATTAAAAATAATCCTGACTCTTGGAGAAGAGCCTTTCTACATTTTTGTGACCTTTAGAAACCCTATTAAAGAAAATTAACAAATGCTATTCCCTCCTGATCACTTTTATTAAGGCTTTCTGAGATAGGTGGGTGTCAAAACACACAAAAGGCTTTGAGAGAATTTTATAAACCAAAATGCAGCAATATTTCTTTTCACTTGGTTACTTTCCTTGCAGATACAATTTGTATTTCCATTATCACTATGTGTCTTTCCAAAGAATTCAGATGAGAGCTTAACTTCTGACCCTGAGGCTAAAAAGGCATATATGTCGGAAAATACTGAAGTCTCAGCTATTTTTTATAAAAATCTATAAATATCAGTTGAAAGGAATCCATGATCTCATAATAAGTCAACAGGTCACAGTTACGCTCTTCTTATCTTCCCTTTTTTCCCCTATTGTTTAAAAATAGGAAACAGCACCACATGAAAACGTTCAGCCAGAGATAAATCGTGTGACTCAAATACAGGAGTCAGGAAACCAGCGTTTTAAAATAATGTCATCCTCATTTTCCCCAGCATACTCTAGTATTGTTGATGCCTCCAAATATTTAAGTGACTTAATAAATTAGTAACCAAGGCAACACTTGCAACAACACAGCCAGCTGAAGGAGTCCAGCTAAAAACTCCCCCCCCTCAAAAATTTAAAACTTCATTTATGTGTAAATTCCTGTCAGTATTCCTTAAAAAGAGGAAAGGCAAACAGCTTTAATGTCAAAGGGCTGATTTTGCAATAAGATTTTGGAGCAAAGCAGCCAAGGAGAAAACAGGCTCTGTCCAGCCCTCAGCTCCACTCCAAGTCACCTCTGCCAATGCACAGGAGAATGAGCAGAGAGGATCCATAATTCACCCCCTGCATGCTTGTAAGAATTCCCTGGAGTCCAAAAGGGCTATTAGAGGAGCTGTCATAGAGGAGGCATGAGCAGATCACCTGTAAGAGCACTTCACTCATCTTTTGATATTCCCAGCTGCTGGCTGGCAAGGGAAAGCAGCATCTCTGCCCACAGCACACTCGACTGTTTTTCATCTGTAGCAAATGCAGTCACTTAAAACCTTGGTTTTGATTAAACTCTGCCTTTTACAATGGGGCTCCGACTAAAATGCATTGTTACTTATCATCTCAACAAGACTAACAAAAGCTTTATGCTGTCAGTATTCAATGTCTGTCCCTCATTCGGTACCTGAAGGCTACGATAAGGTCAAATATCACCACAGCAGGCATTGTCCAAATACTCAGGAAATGACATTTCCCGGCCCAACAAGGTTTATCTCCCAAGCCTGCTTTTTCACCAACTTTCTGGTTGAGTTAAAAATAAGCCTATTGATCAGAAGGGAAAGAAATGCTGGTGAACACTGACCTTCTCTCCTCTCCAACACAAGACTGGCTGCACAGATGCCATGCAGCTCTCCAGCTCTCTTTCAGCTTTCCAAGGGTCTCAGCCACACCTTCACTTTATCTCCTGTCAAGCCCTTCCTAAAAGCAAATGTTCTCCTGAAAGGAATTGCAGCTCCATGCCCACTCAGAAAGGCAGCAGTACACAAACCCCAGCCCAGCTATCTGCACACATCTCAAGGAGGAGAAAACCCTCAGTAACAGCCATCTCACCTATCAGATTGCCTCGCTGCCTGGCTACGAGGGGTTTTTTTGGTTTTCACATTAACTACACCGTTCCCACCTCTCCCCTGTTAGACGGCCTCTAGAGTACCTTGTAACTGAGCTTCTGGAGATGAGCGATGAGGTTTGGGAGCGGAGAGGAGGGGATCCCCCCGCGCCGTGTTTCGGGCATCCTGGCCAGGTCCGGCAGCACCGCAATGAAGATGCCGCCACCTGGTGGGACCTCCTCGGGCTCGGGTGGAGGCCCGGGGGGCAGGCGGGACCCCGGGCGGCTCACACTCCCCATCCCTGCACGCACATCTCGGAAAAAAAGCCGGCCAGCAGCATGAGCAGGGCTGGAAGGAAAGGATCTGCTGACAGCAAGATGCTACTCGTTACCAACGCCTGTTGGTACTCATCCAAAGCAAGATGGTTTGGAAATGGGTAATCCTTGCGTTTTTAGAAGCGACTTAAAACAGTGGAATAAAACAAGGATATAAAAAGAAAAGGTAGATATAAAAAGCTACTTACAAAGTCATAGCGAGGCAGGCTGTAAAGAACCAGAAACCCCTCAGAACAGAGTTAAAATCATTGATATAAAAGAGCTGAGCAAGGCAGATGAACTGCTGGAATGGACAGCTCAATAGAAATCGGGCTTTTGAACTGAATTTCACATGATTAGGAGATGCTTCTGCTCAGTGCCCAAGCCACAGGTATTTTTTAGTCTCCGCATGACACCACGTACATTACCATGGCTTCAGTCCTGAGCACGAGTCTGGTATTTTCTCAGGGCCAATACTTAAAAGCTTGGAACTCAGGTTTCTGGCAGCCAAGAGATGTTTCTGTCTGGTTGCACAGGGTCTAGGGCTTTTTCTGGAGTTAGAGCCACTGAAGCTCTGTCTGCAGATTGATATCCATGAAAAGGCATGGAGCCCTTCTAGCCTATGCTTGAAGAGCCTTCTTCTCCTTCTGCCAGGAGCAAGGGGGGCAAGGAGGGTCATTCCAGCAGCAAGGAATGTCTCCAGAGTGCCCCCAGGATTGGAGGACGAGGTGATGAAAGAGTCCACGTCCTATCTGCACTCGAGTTTGTACAACTACCATCATCTTTTAGCACTGCTGCTAAAAGAGAAAGACATTCCTCGTCCTGATAAGGCCCCAGAGCAACAATGCCTGTTCGCAGGATGAGCACTCAAGAACAGACTCTTCCTTGTGCTATTTTCTACATATTTCAGCAACTCTTCTTTTGCAACTTTAGCACAGGAGCTTTTGCAGTGAGCTTAAAGTAGGCACATCATCAATGAATTTGACAACCCCATCACATGAGTTTGCAACCTGTTTAGACACAGACTGTACATCGGGCAAAAACCGATTCTACCCCCATCACATGCAACATTTAACACCAATGCTGTGATGCTGGCTTTAGAATTCATTCCTGCAAAATCCATGGATGTTCAGTCAGCCACACCAGGCAATGTAATTGCTCTGTTTCCACAGTTAGCAAAAAATGCTATTCAGTTATTGCCCTGCCTCCTCCTCGCAAATCCTGTTTCAAAGAGCAGAGAAAAAGACCTTGAAACATGGGTGCTTTCAAAAGTCAGTTATCACTTTTAGAGAGAGGGGAAAAAAAAATAAATCATAGCATTAATCCAGGCAAGACACCTCCCCCCTCCTACCCCTTGCACACACGCCAGGAGTCTGAATGGAAGCCGTCACCCAGAACACATGTCGATACATCTTTTACAGAAACATTAGTTGTGTGTCAAAACCAGTTCTTGGAAACATCATCTAACAGCACTCACATGATTTGTGTTTCACGAGCAATTAAACCTATCACTCTGACAAGCAGATCTGCTGCTCCTGTCCACTATTCAAACATCAGGTTAGAGGAAACTAATTATATTTCAAACTCCGTCCATGGGTAAGGAAACTGTATTTCCATGATAATGTCCTGGCTAATTCACTTAAGCAGAAGCTGCTGAACCTCCAGAACGCAGAATGAAACAGCCACCCTTGGAACTAGTGCAGCTAAGGCAGGAAATGCAAAAATAGCCAGACTGTGATTTAGATCTCGTAGTGAAGTCAGACAAGACCTCAGTGTCACACTGAAATCACATCCCAGACATTGTAAAGTCCTACTGTATTCACATCACTGTCATACTGCTGGCAAGCCGCAGAGACCAGCAATGACGGGACTTCACTGCTAAATTCTTTTCTCTGTGCTAACAGATGAAGTTTTACAGGCTCTGCAACCAGACCAGCTCCCCTCACGGCAGTAATTACTTCTTTGGACAGAGACAGAGTGGATGGCACACCACCGCCAAGTAGAGATGCACAGAAATAAACAGCTGTCTGTCTTTAAGTGGCTGCTGAGCTCTTTTTCTTTAAAATACATGTTTCCACTGCTAGGGACGCTTTTCAGTCAGTCACCTTTCATTTGGAACAACTGCCCTAGACAGTGGTTCGAGTTCAGAGACACGTGGAAAAGAAATGCAGTGACATCAAAAGCTGTATTTCTTGCCATGCCAGAAAACGCTTCTCTGCTTTTCATGTGCTCGATATTCCTTCCCTCCCCCAGCCATTCATGGTGAAATAATTAGTGTTAGTGTTCTCATTGTTTATCAGACAATACAGACAATAAGGCTAAGCTTTCTGCTCCTGTTTTCTTTCGCTATGCTGCTGTGGTTCCTCAAACAACTGTGCAAGGCTTTACTTTTAATCCTATGAATAACACTTGTCACTCATAGGTTTGTAACCCATATTTAGCTGTGCACAAACATGGCACAGTTTCAGCTTGATTCATTGTCTGCAAACTTCTCCAGATGTGCTCATGCAAGAAAAGAAAAAGGCTAATAAGCAGGAGGAAACAAACAAATACTAGCTAATCCGATTGCAATTTCTTAGGGAAGGAGAGAAGACACAACCACATCAGATTCTTTAGGAGGGACAGGGATAATGAGATGTTTTTAAACACAGACTAGGAATAATTAGTTGCTGTCCTTGGGCTATGAGATGTATTTTTACATACTTGAAGTGTATGCTGATTTTTATAGCCTGTGAGCTAGCTGGGCCCTGCCACAGTGGATTTTTCCCCATTTATCTACGCGTTAATGTCAAGCTACAGGCACATCACAACGTATGACTTTATCAACAAGCAATGTTCCTCACTGTGGCTAATTTTGAAACCACATTCCTGCTTCCACTCATGGAAGATACAACCTTGGGTAACAATCAGATAGGCTGGTGCCAGACATCCTCTTCTTAAGTACATTCTCATTTACCTTTGGAAAGTATTCTCAACAAACAAACAATCTGAAGGCAAACTGCTTTCTTTAGAACTCCTCTCGACAACAGCAGAGAGATATTTTTGCATAAGGCTGCATTTTATAGTCTCAGCTCTAGGCTGGGATTAACAACAGCAAGGTAAGCAAGAAGCAGCAAGCTAAACACAGTGGAAACTACTAAAAATCCCAAACTTCTATTATGATTAATTGTGCTAAATATAACTTTGTTCATTGATGTACCAGACCGAAAGCAGACAGACAACCTCATCCCACTGCACCAGCTTTTCAAGCTTCCAAAATAAACACAAAGGTTTATGTGTGACCATGCTCTCTAGAAAACCTGCAGCCTGATCTTCTTCATTTGATATGTGTGAAGGCTCAGGCTAGTGGTACTCACAATAATTACCTGCCATCAGCCAAGAAATGCAGCAGAGTTCTTGCAGATAACTTATTCATGTCATCGTTGTGTTTCAGGAATAATGCAACCAGTAACAGATCAATGACACGAGTAACAGAGAGCATTTACTTCTAGTTTTACAGGTTAGGGAAAACCTGGAGAATCTTTTTGGGATTCAGGACAGGGGAGGAAGACAAAAGGGACAATCACCAGCGTAAGACACGTTAAAAAGTACCAGTAAAAAAGTGTATTTACAGGTTTTCCATAATCATAGAAACATCGAATGGTTTGGGTTGGAAGGGACCTTAAAGATGGTTTTGTTCCAACCTCCCTGCCATGGTCAGAGACACCCTCCACTAGACCAGGTTGCTCCAAGCCCCATCCAACCTGGCCTTGAACACTTCCAGGGAAGTGGCAACAATAATAATACCAGACAAAGGTAACATGTGCACACACAACTAATGCCTTTTTGAGGCTGGACCATCAAATTTGTTACAGGAGGGAAAACAAAATAATGCCTGCAGTGCTCTTCACTCTGAAACGTGGGAGTAATTATCCTAGATTACCAAGACAAACAAGAGGGAGAGACAAGGAAAAGATAAAACAGAATTTCCACTATTTAGGTGCTGATGGAGAGATTAAATCCGACTGCACTTCAGCTGGGAGTCTAAACAAACCAGAGGCCCGGCCACATAAATCAAGCTAATTTTAAAAGGTTACATACCAGGGAGAGTTTGACAAAGAAGGGGAAACAACCCCGCGTCCTGCACTGCTGAAGATCTTAACATCCTTTTTATAAACTACAAAGGTGCCAATTTAACACAGACCAGTAAGTCTGGGGCGACGGGACCCACCGTATCAGCACCTCCCAGGCCTTTAGTAGCTCATTAATACTAATTAGATCCGGGAGTGCTCAGCCCCGCCGGCACCCGCATCCCGGGCACACATCCTGGGACTCCGGGCACACAAAAGCTTTGGACGCGGATCCCAACACCGGAGCATCCCGCACCTTGGCAGAGGGGAAGGCGTGGCGCGGGGTGAACGCGGGGCTCCGGGAACGGGCCGGGGAGGGGGGACGCAAGGAGCCGCGGGGAACCGGGAGCTTCGGCAGCGGGGAGAAAAAGAAAGGGAGAGAGAAGTTGGGGCCGGGAAGTTTTCCGCCGCTCCCCGCCCCGGCGCCCCTCACCATAG
>VYXD01000272.1:659567-680651 GCA_013397195.1 Hylia prasina | reverse complement strand
AAGGGGACTCGCGGCTCGGGAGAGGCGTCCCGAAGGAACTTAAATCGGGATAATCCCGCTGGGGCCGCCTGCCTCGCACAGCGGCCCGTTCCCCCAAAAACGCCGCAGCAACGCGAGGGTGATGGGTTTAGTCTCAGACAGCGGCTGCCGTGGGGTTCCCCAGGCTCAGACCTGCGCTCGCACGCCTGACCGAGACTGATAAATCTTTCATGCACTCACACAGGCTGATTCGCTCAGGTACATAAGGATATGTGCTGCAGGGAAAGGAGGACAACTGGCTTGATTAAGTGCGTTTCATTTAGGGGATTTGGGGCTGGTTTGTCCTAAATGTCTATTTACTGGCCTCGCCCTCTACACCATGTTTCAGTTTTCTGTTTCCCTTTTGTATTTTGGTGAATTTCCCAGTGCTTAAGGTACATGTTCTTTAAAAGTCTAGAACAGCTGTGAATAAAGCATGCATCCTGCAGTGGCTTTTAAATCATGGCATTGTGACTTGGATTTTCCGTGGAGGTGGGCAGAGGTGTTCAGTTCACTTTGGGTTCCATCCCTGCAATCTCTTGGACTGAGTCTGCGCTTGTCCATGATCAATATGAGCTGCATGGGTTCACCCAAGCACTCAGATCCAGTGATTATCTCCATTAGCACTGGCTGTTTCCAAGGGCTCACCTCTGTACACAAAAGCACTAACAATTTTTTCTTTATTGAAAGAGGGGTTGATTTAGTGTGGACCTGCAACAGTTACACTGCCATAAAGTTGCTTCAAAGTAGATAACAGCTCCCACACCTTCTAACCACACTTCTGTCGTTTTGTTTTGCAGCAGAACAGAATAAGAGGGCTTACACAGCAAGTTGTGGCTGAAGAACTTCACTTAGAAAGGAAGGACTGTAACTCTCTCAGCTCTGCAGCTTGACAGGTCCCGATCCGTTGCCTGAACATGAAGGTTTGTCTTTGGAGTTCTCAAAAACTCCTTCTTGGGAGCTGAGGACTTGCAAAGTGGCAGTGAACAGTGCCCTCCTGATCCAGGTGAGTTGGAGTTACCCTCACACCATATAGCAGTGTCTGTGATGGAAGCTGCATTAACTGCTTCAGTGGAGGAAAAAAGTCCTGCCAGCCCCGTGATTAATTGATGAAACCTCATTTCTGTGAGTTTCTGTCTCATGCTTGACTGAGAGCTTGACCTGAATCTTGCCCTACAGTTGGGCCATTCTCTACCCAGGTGGGAGAG
Source organism: Hylia prasina (assembly GCA_013397195.1). NCBI lineage: Eukaryota > Metazoa > Chordata > Aves > Passeriformes > Sylviidae > Hylia > Hylia prasina. Next base: position 679,425 of record VYXD01000272.1, on the reverse strand, counting down.
AACAGGATGAGTTCTGCCATGGGGGGCATGAGACACTCTGCTGAAATTTCCAAGCTGAGTTGGAAAACGAAGAAACCTCCTTCTTCAAATGTTAGGTTGTTTCATGATTGGCAGAACTGGTGTAGTCCATTTTCCTACAGATTCATACCTGATATCTGGCAGAGGGTGGACACCCTGGGTGAAGAGGCTTGCAGGATCTCACTGCGCCAGGATTAGCTCTTGGACCTTTATGCCTCTGCTTGTTTTGTTTAAAACAAAACAGTGAGTTCAGCACTTCCTGAGGTTGTAGGAGGTAAGAGACAGGGCCAAGGGAAAAAAGATCCAGTGAGTTTAATGGTGTCAGTCTCGATTCTTTGGGGAAAAAGCATTTTAAAACTACCCTTTTAACCAGGAAGAGTTAAGCCAGGATGAAACCTGCCAAGGATTTGACTCTTCACCACTGTGATGGGTGATTCTGCACAGAAGCAGCACAACTGGGACACTCAGGAACATTTCCTTGCTCCTTCCCACTCTAAAACACGTTCTGCAGCATGGTTTCCAAAGTTCTAGGAGTTGAGGGTGTGCAGGATACTCCTTCCAGAGCAGACATCTGCATAAATTGCCATAATAATACCATAAAGCAGTAGGAAAAGCAGTTTTTCCCTCCTACATGCTCTCTATCCCTGCTCATTCACAACGCTCCTGATAATATAAAATGTACATACTCTCCCAGCTTATCATTTAGTGGCCACAATCCAATAAACTCCTCAAGGTTTTCCCCTCCTACTCTTCCCACAGCCCCCTTCTTGCCGCCAGCCTCCCAGAGACATCCCCATCCCTCACACGAGCCTGGGCTCTTCCCCTGCTGCAGGAAACTTGCACAAGTGGACACGGGGGGAAAGGGGGATAAGGCCACTTTGAGAAGCAGGAGAGGAGCTGGCTGTGTGTTGTGAGGGAAGGATGTGGCTGCTAAGCTTCTGCCAAAAGTGGAGTTTAAAAAAAGCTGCCGCACAATCCCGGGACGACGTTTACGCAGGAGCGACGCAAGACAGCAGCAACTGGTTCCCATCAAGTGGGGACTGGTTGTATCTGCAAGTATGATCAAGCCATCCGAACAGCAAGGTCTGGAAGGACTGGCTAGTGTGGTTTCTGAAATTCACATGGCAGCAGAAGACAAAATCCATCCTCCAGCCTTTATTCGTGGGGTTTGGGGCAACATAAACAATACTGAAGAGCGGGGATGACTAAAATAGGAAGGCTGCGGGCATGACAGGAGCAAAAATAGGCATGTTTTATAAATAAAGATGTCCTAGAAATAAGAGACTCCCAAGTTTCATGCCCACCAATTCAGCTGTTCTGGCTGGGGGTCTTCTCCACCAGTAGTGCTCAGGGGATTTGTGAAGGCATAAATGAGCGGTAATATAAGCACATGCATGAAATTCCCTTCGTGTAAACCAGCCCCATTAGTTGATCTACTTGTGGATGTCATTTTAACCCACAGACTCTAGTTAAATTAGGGCTGGGGGTTTGCTCAGAATAGGTTAAATCCAAGTATTTGAAGAGAGCTGCACGTGTATTTTCATTAAGCCTAAGACTGCTTTATATATTGTAGAAGAAATCAAAGTACACCAGTGTGACTTGAGAAAAGAAAGCTTTTGAGCTGACCTTCTTCCAGGAGAATGAATTCATGTCTTCAGAAGTGAGCAAGTCTCACTTCAGTGATCTTATCTCAAGAAAAAAAAAGGCAATAAGAAAATGAGAATAGATGTGGAGGAGGGCGGTAAGGACAGTGGAAATGATGAGATAGATACCATATGAGGAGGAAAGACTAGAAAAACAAGGAGACTCCAGTTTGGAAGAACAAAACCTTGGGGCAAATAAAGACAGAGAAGTCTGAAGAGGTCAAGAGAGGTCTGGTATGGACCTGGAATTCTTTTTCCCTTTTCTTCACAACACAAGAATGTGGAGACAAATGTTTCAGGAGCCAGGTCTGAAGCAGACAAAAGGAAGTACTTTTTCACACAACACATAATTACATTGTGGAACTTACTGCCACAGGATGTCATGGAGGCCAAAAGTATAAATGAATGAGAGAAAAAAAACAAAAGGGATTACACAAATTCATGCAACCTCCGGCTTAGGAAGTCCCTCAACTGCTGGTTACCAGGAGCTGGGAGGAAATGCCGGAGGAAGGATCACTTTATACTCTCCCTCTTCCGATACCCCTTCCTAAGCATCTGCAGCTGGCCACAGCCAGGCCCTACTTGCTGCCCAAGGTGGACGTTTATTCTGAGCCAGTCTGTCAATGTTTATATCCTCCTGGAAACTCCCTTACGGATTGAGCCTTAGGGAGCAGGGGCATCTCCTGGAGAGATCCAGGACTGACACCTAATTTTGTTACCTGCAGCCCGATGCGGTCACAGCGAAGTCTGTTGTGGCCACTCTGCTGATTCAGGCTGGTGTAATTGAGGCCAGACTGAGCCCTGGAACCTTCAGAGAGACTCTTCTGCTTTCCCTGCCCCTGGGATTAAGCACTGAAATCTCTGTGCTAAAACCCTCTTTGAACGGGGATGGCAGATAATGCGCAAACTGATTAAAAAAAACCCCAGCACTGGGGAAAGTTAAATATTAAAGAGCCAAGGCCCAGTTTTAACTGCTGCTGCCGTCCCTCCTTCATCTTGTGCCAACTGCCTCCAGGATACATGTGCTGACTCTGAATTTCTACCTCACAAAAGCGGCCGCAGCACGGGCTTTAAAACTCAGCCCATTAATACTGGGATAGGAAGCGGAAAAATAGAACAAAGGCAGCGAGGGACTCCTCTGGTTCCCACTCTGATGATGCCCGACCCATCCCTGCAGCATCACAGGGCATGGTACCCCTACCCCTGTGAGGCATTTTGCCCCTTTGACTTCCCAACATTAGTTGCTCTAAAATATTTTGCTGCCCGCTTTGCCCTGCTGTAACTAAACTATAATTTCCACTAGCAGAGAAGGAGGGATTTGGGAGAAACATCTGGTCTCATTTCATCAGGATAACAGCTCCGTCTCTATTTATACACGCGCCGGGATCGTTGTGGCTCTCAGCTGTTCTTCTCCTGACAGTCCCTTTCAAGCTGCCGTGTCCTGCTCTGGTGGGGCAGGCACCGGGTCGAGGCCAACCTGCTGCCACATGAAACAGGAACCAGGCCCAAAAATGTGGGCTTGTGAGAGCTTGTCCTCTCCACACTCGGGGCTTGCTGTCTGCCGGGTTGGTGACAACGTGCCTTGATGGATGCTTGCTCCTGTCCTTGTATCCTGCTGGGGAGAAAACAGGGAAAACCCATCTGACCGGACAGTTTGCTGGAACTGGATGATCTTTAAGGTCCTTTCTGACCCCAATCATACTATGACTGGAAAATAATTTTCTTGGTAATCCCAGAGACTTTGCTGGTCAGGGATCAGGCCTGCTATGAGTCAACATTATTGGTCTGAATACACCAACCTCAATAATATGAATTTTTCTCCGAAATCACAATGTGGATTTTGGAGGAAAGCTCAGACCATTGAGGAAAGACCAGCTGGCTCTGGCTTTTCTCTAAGGTGTTAGCAAATAAACTGTGACCCTACAGAGACAGGGGAAGGTCAGGGACTCTGCTTGGGAAGGCAGCACGTCCTACTTAATTCAGCACAGTGGGAAAAATCCACTCTGCTGCCTCCCCTCCAGTGCTCACAAGACATCACATCCAGCATGTTTAGAAAAACCCTCAAGTCAAATGGCCAAGTACCTGGAAAATTACCACGTAGCATGTTCAGCAGTGCAAGTCAGTGTCTAAAAGGAATGCTCATACCCCAAATGATGATGGGGTGTGGGTTGGCATTAATCATCTCAAGCAAGTCTATCCCACTGCCCTGCTTTTCCCTCAAACAGGCTGTGCCTCTGCTCCCATCCCCATCCATGTGCCCCCAACACACAGCTATTTCAGCATCACTCCCCCTCCTCTTTTCAGCAGCTCTGGACTGTTCATTAATTATCTTCTTACACTCATCTGCTAAAGGAGGAACCACTCAGAGGCACAGGGTTTGTGTAACCCGAATGAGACCAGCGTTTTCAGATGCTCCTATTGATTGTACTAAGGTTGCAAACTCCCTGGAGCAGGGTTGAATTTCACCCTGCATTTATACCCTCTGATGTGATCCTGCCCCTTCAATATACTCCTTCAGAATGCTGTTCTCAGCTGTGACCTGAGGTTGAGTAGATCAATATTTGTTTATTCAGCTTGGGTCTAATTTTCATATGCGCTGGGTATCCAAGTCCACCTGAAAGCAGCAGAAAGGGCCACACCTGCCTACTGCATGAATCAGACTGAAATGTGGACCCTGCCTGAAACATCAGCCTTTTGGAGCAACTCAAGGCAGGAAATATGACTCAGTCTTGGGAGAACATCATCCAAATATAAACCCTGGTGATGCTGTGGACAGTTCGTGCTGAGGGGTTCAATCTGAACCCTTGTGAGCTCTTCACTTCCATGACTTTTCTGGCTGAGAAACATTTTTCTTCCTCATTTAAGTCACTCCTTTTGCAACACATCAAACATTTTTGCAAAATGTGCCAGAAGTGCACCAAATCAGCCAATTTCTATGTGACTGTTGAGAAACGTTCTCTCAACCTAAGCAAAACTATTCAGAGAAGACCAAAGGAGCAGCCTGAGATAACAGAACCTTATCCTTCCAACAGGATGTTCTTAGGGTGAAATGTGCCTTCATCCCAACCCCTTTATAAAAAGCAAATGTGAAGGCATATGCAGCACTTAAATGTAATTTTTTTCCTTCCTCATGGTATCTGGGGAGGAGGGAAATGAAGAAAGGCTGGTGCTGGAATAGAAAGGTCTGATTTTGGATCTTTTCTTTGGAAACAAAGTTCAAGAAATGGCTGGATGTGGCCATGCCAGGGTACCTGAAGTCTGCTTAAGGGCCCTCACAAGTCAGCACAGGACCCTTGTTAAAGCAGGTGGAGGTTCCTCTCTGCTAGAGTTGCTGAAATCCTCTTCCATGACAACACATCCCTTCACCTTGCAGGTCAGGAATATCCAGACATAAAAAATCCTTCAGCCTGTCAAAAGCAGTCAGCTGGCTTTAAAGCCCAAATGACTTTTTTGTTTTGTTTTGTTTTAATTTCTCCTTTTAATAATGGCTGCCTGTCTGCTGCTGCCCTGACTTTAAAACAAAATAACCAGCCTCCAGCAACCTTCAGAACAGATTTGTAAAACTCTCCAGCTGACTCTAACAAGGAAAGGCAAGACTGTGACAAACCTGCCAACTTTCTCTTCATGGGCTGGATCATCTTCATGGAGCCCAGGACTGACATTTAAAAATGTAGCCTTTGAACAGGTCCTTTTTTTGTGATAAAGCTGGTCCCCAGGACACTGGGGAGGTGACGACAACAGATGCCGTGATGAGTCAGTGCAGAAAAGGTCGTGGGATGGACGTAGGGTCAGTGAAAGGCTGGACTGTAGCTCAGCAAAAGAGGTTTGGGTTTTGTCTTTGAGCAAAAAAATGAGGCCAGTAAGGAAGGAATGATTTATTTGTCTCTGTTTTTCTTGTCGGGCTCCCGGTTAGATGACTTGGCTTGAACTTTGAGCAAAGAGTAATCACTGGATTTATCTGCATCTCTAGAATGTGGGCTTCTTTCTCATGGGCTGCCTGTATTACAAATGCAGCCAACTTCCCTCCGCTGTATTTTTGTTCTCCCTTGCCCAAACAGATGGGTTCCCTTCCTTCACTATTGTGAGCAGAGGCAGATGCAAATAAATAGGCACTTGTGCTCTGTTGTGTGGTTACCTAGAGAGGCCGTTGTTTGCAAACAAAGGCTGTAGCAGGACACAAATAACCTCATTTGGTGTAGCCTGGAGATGGCTCTTCATTACAAATACAGCCCTGGGGTTCTCCACATTGCACTTCCACATTTACCACGGGATCTTCACCAAACAGGAGTGAGGAAGAGCACTGTGAGATGCTGACACTTCAGAAGAAAGGAGGAGCAAACTCCTCCTGAGCACTCCCAGTCCAGCAACCTATTGTTCCTTGAGATGTTTGAATAAATAAAGGAAAAACACTGCTCTGCAGCTTGTAACAGCTCACACACACACAAATACAACATCCAGCCTTCTCCCCTGTCCTGTGAGCAGACCCTGACAGTTGATACACATTCCCTTGCACCACAGACAGGAGTTTCTTATGGTTTTACGGGGATGGATGCCAGTTTGGGGAATTTCCTCCTGGACCACACAGAAGTACTTGACTGGAGCTGCCAGCTCTCAAAGCCAAGTCCAGCCCTGCGTCCCACTAGGAGGGCACCTGCAAAGATGCTGGGTTGGAGATGCATCCCTGCTGCTCGCCTGTGAAACTCCTGGGAGCACAGCTTATCCCACAGGCCATGGTGGGTCCTGGTCCAGGAGCAGGCATCACGGTCACATGGAGGAGATACTCAGTCCCTGTTAAAAACACAGAGATCATTAAAGCTTTCAGCTGATGCTTGTGGTTGTTCAGGCCACATTTAAAATAAGATGCAGGAATCCCAGAACTGGGCTGCACAAACAAAAACTCAAGTCTCAGTGCAGGAATGGTGGAAAATGGCTGTGTGGTGCTGGTCACAGCAGCCCTTCAGCCCAAAGAGTGCAACCAAGATGTAGGATTGCCAGGAGGAGATTTGGGACAGTGGTACAGAGGCAGGCTGAAAATCACAGAAACATCCTGGGCACTTGAGAAGCAGCACCTGAACAGCTACACCTCTACTGAACACAAGGATTTCATCACATGACAACAGCCACAGTCAGAGCAGTGATGTAGCTTTGTGTTTCTGAGCAGCGTTCTCTCCTGGGAAGGTTTGGGCTCCCTTGGTTATCATGTGAGCCTCAGGTCTCACTCCTCAGGCCTTTGTTTTTCCTGCCAGGGTCTCTGCAAGGATTTTGATGCTCTCTCCCACTGGGTGAGAGGGTACTAACCTACCTGGGTATTTATTTGAAGAGATGAGCAGCAATCCCTCCAGGAGGTACCTGCTGCTCGTGCTGTGCCTACAGAGCGTTTGGGGCATCAGATATCCTGCCCAAGTCAATTAAAAGTGTCCCAGGAAAAAGATACAGCCATGCTTTTCCAGCAATAAAGCAGGCATTTGGAGCACAGGTGACAGCAGTGCTATCCATACAGGAGGGGAGAGGGTCCTGAAGGTGTTGAGCAGACTGGAGCAACACTCAGCTGCTGCAGCACAGGGAGAAGGCCAGCATCATAGGATGGTACTCTTTTTACAGTCCCTATTCTTCCCTTGATTACAAGCTTAAGTGATGACTAATAAAGATGATCCAAAACAAATAAATTGAGCTACTGCTGTAATTAAGAGGCTTTTGCTGCATGCAGTGAGCCAGACCCATCTGTGTCGTAGTTCAGCAGAAGCCAGGAGGGTTCCACAAGGGATTTGTTTCAATTGCTTCTGAACTGCTTCAAAGGTGGAGCTGACCATCCTGTTTCCTGCACTGCCAGCCAAGAAACAGCGGCCTGTCCCCCAGACAGTGATCCTGGGCAGGGGCATGGTCATTCACAGACATTCAAGTTGGTTGCATCTGCCTTCATGGCAGGTACATTCAGGTCAGACCTTCCTTGCTAACAGGAGGGAAGCTGGAAGCTGGTGGGAAGCAGCATTTGTTCCTCTGAGAAGAAAATACCACAGCAATGTCACTTGGTGGCTGTGCCCCTGGTTTTTAATCAGGGCTGTACAGCAGAGACAAGAAGCAATTACTGCTGGCCCTATGCTTATTTGATGGATGAAGTGAGCTGACAGACTCCCTGTGGCAAAGTGCAGCAAAAGGCTTTCCAAGTTGTCCACCTCAGCTCACAGGTAAGGGCTGATGCCTGGCAAGGGCAGATGTGAAGGACAGCGAGAGCCCAGGCCGTGGCTGCCCTGCAGATGTACAGCTTGTATTCCAGGAGCCTGGGCTCCCAAACCACAGCTAATGCTCCCAAAAGCCTCCACTGTCCAGATGTGCAGTGCCCAGCCCTCTCTGCAGGTACAGTCCAAAATGTTTAGGGGTTCCTGTGCACGCATGCAGATTTTTGCCTGAGAAATACTGAACATCCGAGAGCTGCATTGGGTATTTTTCCTCCCACCTCCACATTTTCTATGGGAGTGTAGTCTCAGCACTTCTATGACCACAGCTGATATTTTAAAACCCACTTGCCCCAGAGAAGAGCCAGTTCATGGTCCTTTTGCAGGATTCCAATCCAAGTTGTGCATGATGTCTAATAACAACCTGGAATATCTAAAAATGATACCGGCACTCAGCTTGAGCCTGCTCCCTTCTCCTTCACGTCACCACAAGGCATCAGGGCTAATGAGAGAGTGTTAGAGAGGCACTCTCTCCCTAAACTACTAAAATACCACCTATTGGAGCTAATCCTAGAAGGAAAAAGGGTTTACACAGAAAATCTCACACCCATTCAGCTGCCATGCATCCCGCACTGTGGCGTGTATGCTGGAGCACTGGTCAGGGCACCGATCCTGTCTCTCAGTCCCATTGCTGTTACCTTGCTCTTCAGAGCTCTTGCAGGATTTTATCAGAGGAATTCACCTCCCCTCCTGATCCCGAGTGCCAGCCAAAAGGGTGCTCCTGTGCAAACTCACAGATAGGAGATGCACAGGTGGTGTGATCACTGCTGCCAGCCGGGAGCTGCCTCCAGAACAATCAGCCAGCCGAGTTTACCCCACACCTGGCACGACGTGCCAGGACAGCCACGTTGGCACAGCCATGCCCAACCCCAGCCCTGGGTCTCTGTCAGGTGGACAGAGTGGAGCAGTAACTGCTGGGTGTGCTGTGATCTTCCTCCTAAAGTCACAGCTGTAACAAATAGCCTCACTGATTTCTCCACCCCCAAATTTTTTGTCTCATCAGCCCTCCCCCACATGCATTCCCATCCGCCTTCCGGTCAGAGAGTTCTTGTAAGATGTTTCAGCCCAAGAAGCACATTATTTTCTCTGAAAATAGTTTTCTCCAAATATCATGTGCAAGCAGCAGCGCAGCTTTGGAGTGTGAGATTCCCCGAGGGGAAGGGACAAAGCTGTGGTTAAACTATGGGGTGGAGAGTCAGCAGATCAGGGTTCTCATCCCCTGGCTCTGCGAGCTCTGACTCAACCCATGGCCCCTGAATGTTTGGCTTCCCCATTGGGAAAACCGGTGTGATGACACACTGTGATGGCAGCACACAGCCCTTTTTTACTGCTGGGAACCACCACAGGCTTCTGCAAAGGCACATTCTCTCACAAAATAGTAACAAGAAAATATTTTTAAAAAACCAAGCCTTTGGAAGCCAAAATGCTCCTCTGCAAAGTTTTCATCTGGTGTGGTTCACTGAAGCTGCAAAGATCTACTTAGATACTCTAAATATTTACGCAGCATTTTTTTATTTACCCAATATTGAAAGCACCAGCCAGTGCTCAATGCCCAGTCCCCTGGGGATGCACAGCTGTGCCCTGGGATGCTGTGCTGGGAGCAGGACTATGAAGAGCTGCAATGAGCCTGTTGCCTCTCACGTCTCCCCAAGCTGGGACAGGGCATCCTTTATTTTTTCCCATCTTATTTTTCCCCCCGTCATTCATCTCTCTCCTTCAGCTTCCTCTGGCTCCCCTAGGTGTGCCTGCAGCTCAGCCCCACAGCAGGAAGGGCTTCCTTTGCTTTCCACCCCAAGCCCAGCACTGAAGATCTGTGCTCCCATACCACCATTTGGAGCACTCCAAAGATGCTCCTTGGCTTTAGTTGTAAGATCTTTATGAAACACTGTACTGGCAAGAGGATGGTGGAGTCTTCCCTCCTGCAGGCTCTGGTGTTCATCCCGGGACAAGCCTCCAGAAGAGGAGATTCTCAAGGCTACCAAACTGGTCATGTGGGATGCCCCATGCCCTCCTCTGCAGCCCCACAAAGTACAGTCATCATTGCAAAGGCTTGTGGCACTTACTGGGTCACTGGGAATAATCCTTACGCCGGGGAAGTAAATCAAGTCAGGTTTCGCAAGGGAGCTTGTACCTGCCCTGCTTGTCTCCAGGATTTGCTGTTCCTCTCCTCCCCTCTTTCAGCTCCAATCATCTCCCTCTCCAGAACCCCTTCCACTTGGATCTCTCCTTGTCCCCTCTACAAACACTGACAGGGTAGTGGCCACCAGCTTCACACACTGGAGAAAGCCCTGCTCTGGGAATTTGATTGTGCCTGCAGCCCTCTCTTCAAACCTTCTGCCCTGTCCATTTGCCCTGAAAACCTCCTTAACATGAGAACCTGCTTATTTTTGATAGTATTTGGGCAACACCTTACAACAGCATAAGCCCTCTTTTCAAATCAGCCCCTTTAAATGCTGCATTAGTAAGAAAAAGTTACCTCTCTTCACTGATACATCTCCAGGCTCTTTACCAAGAAGAAGAAAGGGTCTTTGACACTGAATTTACACAGGTGACTCAGCCAAGATCTTCTGGAGCTGGAAGATGTTGTAAGTCTCATCCCAGTGAACCTTCCTAAGAACAGGACATAAACAAAAGTTACATGCATGTTGCAAAAGGTGTACAAGATGGAAGAAAAGAGGAAGGTTAAATCCAGGGTGGAAGGCAGTGGGATGTTCAGATCTCCCTCCTCTCCCACATGTCAATTCCAGTGTCTGCCAGCCCATCCCAGCCTACGCCCCCACCACAGTGGAGTGTTCAGCATCTACTTGCCACATCCTTGAAAAAGCAGAGCTCTAAAAAAGTGAGTTTTTAATTTTTCCTAAACATTTCCACTGGGGAAAGGGGATGTCACGCTTAAAATCCACAAGATTTGTGGATTTTAAGCGTGACATTTTAAGCGTGTGGATTTGTGGTGCAGGGTGTGCCTGCACCCAGGAGCTAAAATCCACGCAAGTCTCCTGCAATGATCAAAGTCTAAAAGAAAAAAACATCCAGAACTGTCCTAGCACTGCTGCTCCTCAATGCTTGCTGCCCATTTCCCACCACCTCCCACGGACAGCATCCCCTGTATCGGGAAGTCCATGCAGAAAATCTGCTGGGCCTTGTGTACCTGCACTAAGGATGTAAAATCCATGAAAGTCTCCTGTAATGATCCAGCCAGGCTGGAAGAACGCCTTTCAATGCGTGGGCAATGCTTACATGGTCCTTCTCACACCAAGCTCTTGATGCTGAGCCATCTCCTTTGCTTTTCCACAGTCCTGGAGCGGTGCCTCTTGTGCCTTGATCACAACCCTGAAGTCCGAAGGGGTGAAAATGCCTCCTGCCCTCTGCAAAACCACGCCGGTATTCCCGAAGAAAGGAAATCCCTATCCACTGAAGCAGAGCTGTTGCTGGGCTGTTGCTGCCATCTTCTGCCCACCTGGAACTTTGCTGCTCGCGACTTCCCCAGCCTTCGGCCCATGTCAAGGGAAAGGAGGTAAGGAAAATGCAGGGATACAAGAGTTTAGGAAAGGGCTCCCTCATCGGTCAGTGTGGGGGGAGATCCAGGTGTGTGCCGTGGAGGTTGCCCCCTTCAAGCCGTGGTTGTGGATGAGGGATGCCGAGCTCTGCCGATGGAGAAGGCACAGGCTCTGCCTGAGGAGTCACACTCAGGAGGTGAAGGGGGTAAACACACTCAGTCAACGCAATTGCTAAGTGGACTGTTCCTAGCCACAGCGTGAGCTGTTCACGGTTCTTCCTGAAAACACGGGGAAATGGAATGTTTAACTCAAAGAACAGCGGGACTATGTGATTTCTCTCCTGACACCCATCCAGTGAGGGTTTTTTTGGCAGGGAAGCAGAGTAAATGGTGTGACTGGCACTAAAGCTGTCGCAGCAGAGCGTTTTGTTGATCAGGTGAGGATACAGAGCCATTGTTTTCCAAAACTGCCAAGACTTTGGTCTGTTTTTTTAGGGCTTTGGCTCTGCCTCAACTGCTGCCTTGCAGCCCTCAGATTACTTTCTTCCCCTTACCCAGTCATTTCTGGCAGAGCGTGAAAAACTTCCCCCTCATGCTTGGGGAAAGTTTTTCCTAACAGTGGGCTGTTAAAAGATGTAAAGAAACCACGAAAACAAACTTTTTCAAATCCCAAGCCCCACCATGGGTTCAGCTCAACAGATCTTTGGCCTCATCCCTCTTTGGGATTACTTGTGTCACAGGTCTTTAAGCAGGTGCTGTAGCAGGAGGTGTAGTATGAGGACATGGTGCAGTTACCATGGTGCACCTGTGGCACAATCTCACTGGGTCTTGGCCAGGGACATGGACTTAACCAGTGTGAACAGCAGCAGCAGCTGCTCAGGGGGCAGCCCATGAAGCATAATCCTGCACCTGGGTATTTCAGCTGTCAAAAATTTGTCAAAAAAACTGGCATCTTGTCTCTTTGGCACCTATCTGTATAAGCTGAGGTGATCATTTTAAGTTTGCACCTTGATTTTCCCTCCCTCTAAGCAGGGGAAGGCATGGAGGTGAGGATCGCACAGCGTCCAGGTTGGATGCCATCAGTGAGACACTGTCAGCACCCCTGAACTGTTGAATTTCAACAGTCTGAAGGTGTCAGGGGCTGCAGGAAAGGCAACTCTTACAAACTAAACCTGCACAGACACAGTGCAAACTTCAGAACTGTTCAACACAAACTTTCTACCCAGAATTTGACATTCCTGGTGAACCTGTCCAGTGCTGAAACAGCACAGGCCACGTGCAGTGGTGAGTTAATTCCCCATTCCCCTCAGTGGGCAGCATCCTGAGCTGGCCCTGTCACAAAGCTGTCTCACCAAAGAGGAGCTCAGTGTGCCTTGATGGGCTCCAGGGCAGCAGCTCTGGCTGTGAGCAGCAGTGTCTGTGCCACTCACCTTCACTGGGGAGCTGTGGTGGGGCTGTCCAACTCCTGCAATTTTCAGCAGCAGCTGCCAGCTGAAATGCCAAGCTCTCCACTCCTCTGAAAGATGGGAACATCCCTAGACAAAGCCATTGAAATGAAGCAATGTCCTGAGGTTCATACAGAGAGACAGCAGCAGAAGAGGGGACAGGCTGCAGGAATCATTTCTATACCTTGATCCATGCCAGCCTGCTCCACAGCAGAGGCAATTACATGGGCTGTCTGAATGGTACAGGAGTGACATTTTCAATACAGCCTGCAGTTAAGGTACTCCTGCTTGTAAAGTCAGCATCAAACACAGGTCCTTGCTTAGCAGAACGTTTCATTTCACTACATCAAAGCTTTGTGCTGGGGCAGAGGGGAGAGGATGGGGCTCCTTTCTTCCTTGGATGAGGTCTTCCTTGGATGGCAGTACCCAGCACATCCCTGATGGCAGAGGGGTTCCCATGGCCTGGAAACACTGCACCTTTCAAAAACCAATGACATTTTTTTTTTCCACTGTGCCATATACACATTTAAATATATCCAGAGAAAGAGTTGGTCATACCCCAGCTTCCCACTTGCTTGAAAAAACCTCACGTGTCCAGCCTGAGCTTCTCTGTGCTTCTCTGAGCAGAGCAGCTTTTGCACTTTGGGGTGGTGGGTGCTGCTGCAGTCTCAGGTGACAGTGGGAACGACCCCAGATGTGAGCTGGCTCTGAAGGGCAGGTCAAGCCACAGCAGGAACTGCAGCTGGAGCAGGGAGGAGGTGAAATGCTCACAAGCAGCAGAGCAGTTGGCACGGCCATCAAGGCCATCAGTGGGGACAGAATCACAGAAAGTTTTAGGTTGGGAAGCACCTTAAAGCTGATCTCATTTCAATCCCCTACCATGGGCAGGGACAGCTTCCACTCTCCCAGGTTGCTCCAAGCCCCTTCCAACCTGGCCTTGAACACTCCCAGAGATGAGGAATCTGCAGTTTCCCTGGGCAACCTGTTCCAGAGTCTCAACATCCTTAGAGTAAAGGATTTTTTTCCCATTATCCCATTTAAGCATCTTCAAGGAAGCTCTGGAAAGTTGCACTGAAGTTAAAGCCCTCCTCAGCACATAGGCTGTGCCTCAAGGCCACATGCAAGACCTCCAGTGGATCTTTCCTCACTCTCCTTGCAGGCTCATGTGGGAGGGCAGGATTGGGAGAGTGGGTTTTGCAAGAAGAAAAATCCTCCTCTTCCTCCCTAATCTGCTGCTCCTGAGGAACCTTTTGTGCCATGGGAGTATTGCAAGTCCCTGCCAGGAAGATATTTTTCCAGTTTCTCCTTTATCTTTTCCATTCCTCAGTAATACCCATCCCCATGTTGGAGCACTCTCCAAACTAGAAGAGGTAAGCATGGGGAAGACTCCTGAGAAATATTCTAGCAAATATACTTTCTTTTTTTTATAGGAACAGAGTTTTGTGAGCAGTTAGGCCCCTGGCACAGGAGCTCCAGAGTCCTGGTTCTCTAAGAAACAAAAATATTAAATCAAGAATTCCCATTTCCCCCTCACCCTTTTAAATCTTCTTTAACTGGGTTGGAGGCAGGGAGTCATTAACTCCTGGTTGGGTACTGCAAGGCCAGAATTTCGATGTGCTTAGTGGCAATATCATAAAAACCCACTCATTCCCATACCAAAGGGCTTGTGTTCTTAAAGAATAATGTGTTGAGGTAATGCTTTAGAAGTGGATTAGTGGATCCTGATGCTCCTTCATTTGCATTTCCCCCCTGGAGCACATTTGAAGGTGTTCAAATCTTTTTTTTTAAGTTATTCGATGGTATTTTGATCCTTAGGTAATGGCACAGCTGCAAAGAAATATTTACATTAGCCACCATCCAGCACACTCAAGGATGTAGAGCAGAGGAATAGCCAGGAGCTGGTCTGGTCCTGCATTATTTCAACCCCAGCAGTGGATCCCAGGAGTGGAAAGCCCAGACTCAGATGCAGACTTCTTCACATGCCTCATCCTGCCCCTTCCTTCCCTGCAAAGCCTCATGGCCATCACCATCCATACCTCTGACTGAATCTGCAGTTAAATGAAGCCTTCAGCCTCCTGTTCCACAGCACATGGCCACAGGAAAGGTCATCCTCTCCCGGTGTAAGCTGGCTTCTCACACTGCTTATCCAGCCCCATCAGAAGGCTGGGGGCCACTTTTGCCCCCTGACAACAGCCTAATTCTGTGTCTGGGCTGCAGTCAGTGGTTACGGGAGCAGAGCATCACAGCTCACTTCCAGCTGCTTCTTACAGTCTGAGCTGTGCAAAGAGCAACTGAGGCTAATCAGGGTCCCGCTGGTGCCCATTTGGGAGTCACTGCTGGAGGGGGAGTGAAGCACAGGTTGCCCAGAGAAGCTGTGGCTGCCCCTGGATTCCTGGCAGTGTCCAAGGCCAGGCTGGACAGGGCTTGGAGCACCCTGGGACGGTGGAAGGTGTCCCTGGGCATGGCAGGGGGGTAGAACACGATGAGCCCATAGTCCCTTCCAAGCCAAAGCACTCTGTGATTCTGTATCAGAGCAGTGCCCACCAGCAGTGCACCCATCAGCAGCTCTACAGGAAGGTCTGAACTGAAGTGGGGACCAAGAAAGATGGCACAGGGTACGGGTTTGTGTGTTTTGAACAGACAAAACATTCGTTTTGTGGAATGAAGTCCATCCAGACACCAGCAGTGACCAGCAAGGAAGGGACACTGCTCTCCTGCCCTCCCTCCACATAGCCTGCCACATTCCCAGGCATTTTTGTCTGGAGAGAATGAATGTGCTCGTGACCCTGCACCAGCCCGGCTTGGTCCCAGGAGGGGCCATTACAGACACTGTTACCTTTATAAGAGCCACTGCGAACAAAGGGACCCTGAGACGCCACTAACGAGCTGGCTGTTACTCTTTGAAGCTTAACGAGAGAAACTTGAGCTACAATGGGCTGCGGAGTCACAACAGCCAAACCATTTCATCTGTCAATGCCTCCGTTTGTCTGTGCTGTGCCCTGCTGTTCCAGCAGCACAGCAGCTCTGGCTCCACCAGCCGCTTCAGCCGCAATTCCCCTCCCGGCTTCCTTTTGCAACTCCAGTCCTGCTCGGCAGTGCCTTAGACCCTGGAGGAAGTTATTTAACTCCCATCCATCCTTTAAAAGCTTTGCAAATTCATCACATCGTGCACAGCTTCTCATTGCCGAAGAAAAGAAGTGGGTGTTTAGCTTATTTCACTGGTAATAGCAGAAAATGGCCTATTGCAGCAAAGAATTTGTCCAAATAAGCTGTGAGCCGTAGCCTTCCTGCAGATAAAATCCAGCTCATTTTAGTGCCCTGGAAGCACTCTACAGGTATCCTCTATTGAAGCATCATTGTACTTTAGATAAATGTGCTGCTTAAAGATAGCTGTCAGCACAGGCTGCTGAATAATGCCTTCATTTGATACACTCAGATTGCTCCCCAAGTTATTGGCAACACCTAAGTTGGTAGTCTGACAGCAGAAAAACAGTCAGCATGATGGTGGAAGAGCAGGACCCCGACCCGGTGGCACCCACTGAGCTTCCAGCAGTGTTTGAGGGCTTTAATACGTTACACCCAAGTTACTGCATTTATTAGTTGTCAAACCTTTCCATCAGTTTGCCCTGGTGGAGTCGTGTCTTTGCTGTGCTCAGGTCACACCACTGGAGGTTCCACATTTTAGTTACACACTGTACATGCAGAAATCCTAAATAAGCAAATTTTAAGCCTACCTAATAGCATATATTCTTATATAGTATTACAGTTACAACAAGTATTTATCACAGAGGGAATGCTGCTTCCCTCTGCCATGTTTTTTTTGTTCTTCCTTTATTCACATAAAAGAATCTTTGAGCCTTGAGAAACTACTACATGTTATAGCCTTACCTCTCCAAGGACAGAGAAGCCTTTCTAAAGCTCCTGTTCCTCTTTCACACGTATTTATTTAAATTAAACTCCTAAGCACCTTTATTGGCACATAACTCTTGATTATTTTTCAGGTTTTAGCCCCTACTTCTTAATCTGATATATAGCTTCAATAATAACTTCAGTCCAGCTCTTTCTTCAGCAGCCAGCCCTACAGCACAGCAGCCTTGTGCTGCTCTGCCTCTCCCTAAGTGCCTCTGGTGCATCCCCACCCATGAGCTGGGGCTCTAAATAAGCTCAGCCTGGGGGCTTTAATGCTTCCTAAGCCTTGAGTAGAAGCACTAATCTCCAGTTCAGCTCAGCACAGTCAGCCTGGCCTTAGACCCTGCTGCTCTGGGCCTGGCCAAGCATGTTTGTTTTCCTGGACCTGATTCCAGCCTCGGGGCTGACTGGCCACTTGGACTTAAGACCTGCTTCATCCCTACAGAGGTGCCTGATGCCCGGATTCTCAGCACTCTCTCCTCTAGCTCCAAGAGGAGATAAAAACGTAGCTAGTTATTTTACATTCTAATGTCAGCAATTCAGCACAATTTGGTGCTCTCGCTGAGTATTTTCCACTCTCCAGGTGGTTCCTGGGTAGCATCCTTCCTGGAGCAGTGCTCTTTGTCCCAGTGCTTCTTCCACTGTGGGCAGCAGGGGCTGTGGTAGAGCTGGGTGGCTCCTGGGGGAGCTCTGTGGGATCTGACGCTCCTCTTCCCCCACATCTGGATGGCAGCAGGCACCCTTGGGATCTGTTTCCCAGCTGAGCCCTGGCACCCCACGTGCAGCTCCTGAGTGCTGTGAGAAGGCTGTGCCTCCCACCAGGCTTCCTTCACCGCCCTGGGGGCTGCAGTCAGCTGCTGGGGTGCAGGGCTGGGTGTCTGCTCTCGCCTGCTGAGCACTTTGGGGTTTGGTATTGCCTCCTCCTGGGGTCGCCGAGCAATTTGGGGAAGGCTGTGCATTGTTGGCCGGGGTGTTTCACACCCCTGCTAGGTAGAGTTAAATGAGGGGGGGAAAATTTGTGACTACCCACAGGGTGTTGCCTTTTTCAGCAACTGTGAAGGATTTCTTTAGTTCCTCAAAATGTCTGGAGTTTTAGTACTAACAATCAGCAAAAATTGGAGTGGAATATCAACGGAGCACAGCTTTCAGAAACTCATTTTCTTTTTCCTTTCAAACTGACAATAGGATTTTAAGAAAAACTTTGAATAATGGATATACTTTTGAATAATGGATGTTTCACAGCCAAAGTCCCTTGACTTTTCTTTCTGTGCCTGAATGAGAAGCCTTTTAATTGCACAACACGTGGCGAGGAGGTACAAAACGCTTTGTGTCTTGTGCTGCTGATTAACTGATGCATATACTCCCATTAAACATTCAGAGAGGGCTAAGTGTATCCCAGCCCGAAGCTGTGTGCTATGCACGTTGGGTTTTTATCAGCTAAGACTCTGCCATGAGATGTTTTGTGATTTTCCTTGTCTCTGTCATGGTTGCTCATAATTTTCCTCTTTTGTGTGTGTGTGTACTTTGGATCTTTTCTGTTTCTGGGGAGGCATTCTTCCACCTGGAGAGCTTGTAGCTTGTGCTCGGGGCTCATGCAATGGGCTCTGAGGTCACCTTGTGAAGAAGACTCCTGAGCTGAGACTGTGGAATAAACTCTGTTTTCCAAAATAGCAGGGGTTGGTTTTTGTTTGTCTGGGAGGGGTTTTGTGGTTTTTTTGGGTTTGTTTTGTTTTAAGGGTTTTCCTGAGAAATGGTGAAAGAGGTGCCTGGTGCCTTTGCCAGGCTGGATGTTCTGTCGTGGTGGGATGGAGGAGCTGCAGTTCATAGAGCAATTTGAGCCCCCTGGAAATTACTAGTGTGGGATGCAAGCAGGGGAATTAGCAGGAACAGCAGTGGTCTGGGTCTCTGTTGCTCTCATTTCACCATGTTGCTGTCTGTCCCTGGAGCTGGCTCTTCTCCAAGTTAATTTAGCTTTCATGAAAGTTTAACTCTGCTGCAGAAGGGAAAAGACAAGTCACTGTGCCCCTGAAAAATGTAAAGGGTGGTTTGGGGTCAAGTTTTTTTTGTCCTCAGTTTCCCCAGTTCTTGGTGCAGTGCCCAGCACTTTGAGTGAGCCCAGATGGACTCAGCAGGGTGAAAGCCTGCTGTGTTAGTACTTCTCTAACTTCTGTCTGCACAAAAAAACCCCAACAAACCCCAAAACTTACAACAAGAAGCTATGATCCCATCAGCTCCCCTGTTTTCTTTCTAAGCCCAAATTCAAGCTGAGGACCAAGACTCAATGAATAAATGCTGCTGGAGCCTGGCTCTGTTCTGCTCCCAGCCCTCTGTGTTCTGGCTGTGAGGGACTGCAGCTCAGTTTATAGAGTGAAATCCTCTGAGTTTATTTGAACTCTTCACCCCACAGAAGACCTATGGAGGCAGCCTGGGGTGGCACAGGGGGTCCTGTGGGCTCCACAATATCAGGATTTTCTCTTTCACTGGGGGATTTTTGTGATCCTTGCCTCTTCAAGCCATGGGAGGCTGCCAGCCAGGTTTCTGGCTTTAAACAGAGCTTCTTCTCTCTCAATTTTTCAGCTTCTTGCCTTAGAGTACAACTGCAATTTAGCTTTATTTCACAAAATTTGACATGACTTGAGACCGTGATTTACTGGCCTTGGAGGATACGGTATGTGTAACTGTGGAAGGGCATAAGTGGCTTTTCATGGCAGAGGAGTCATAAATTGAGATAAAAAAAATGAGGGAAACGGTTCCTGTCCAACTTTACAAGGTAGCAGTAGGAACAGGACACAGCCAAGCGATCTGTAACTGTCTCGGGTCTTTATTGCCCCTGATTGCCTGTAATAAAGCTCCTCGATGGCTCAAGCAGGGAGCTCGGGTGTCTGAAGAGACACAAGATGGCAATGTTCTCAAAAGGACACCCTGTAACTTCTCAGGGCTAAAGATTTCCAGGTGATCAGCTTTTCCTTGCTCTGGCACTTGATGGAGACCTTGGGGAGGGTGTGGGTCTGGTCACTCCCTCCGTGGCCACCAGGAAAGGAGCCTGGGGGTGAGTGGGGTGATGTGGAAGTGTCTGAGGGCACCAGCTCCAGGAGGGCTGGTGTTGTCCTGGCC
>VYXD01000272.1:531317-655891 GCA_013397195.1 Hylia prasina | reverse complement strand
AAAAAAAAAAAAAAAAGTTTGTTTATATATATTTTTTTCACATTTATAGGGGGCTGAAGCTCAGAGATTAACAAAGTTTCCTGTCAATTCTGCTTGAAAAAGAAAATAAACCTCATCTCAGAACCAAGTAGAAACAACATAAATCACCTCAAAATAGCTTCAGGTACTGAAGCCACCTGAACTTTTCCTGGGTTACAAAGGTTTCAGATGAGGTTGGGTTTGCTGTGGAGGACCGACCTGAGAGCCTGGGGCTGTCTGTGATCAGGGCCCCAAGGAACTGCACAAACACACCAAGGGCATGAAGAAAAATGTTTTCCACCTAATCTTGTTACTGTAACAACACCAGTGAAATCTTTTAAGGCAGAAAAATGTGATGTTTTAATGCGATAGCGCTGTCCCTTCAGCTCTGTGACAAATGCTATCTTGTAGCATGTGCTGCCTGCATTGCAATAGTCCTGTAAGCTTGATGGCAATCCTAGGGCACAGGGCTTCGATTTCCAAGAAAGCAATGACTCCTTTAAAATAGTAATTTCTTGGCTAGATGTGGTGACGTTGAGAGGTTATCCTTTTCTTCCCCTCTTTCTAGCCCATCTGAGCCTTTTTTTCTGTTTTTTCTTCTGTCACTTTTGATTCCCCAGCTCCATCCCTTGGCTCTTGCCTTTTCCAACACACTTCTCTGCTTTTGCCTTAAAGTTGGTGTTCCCCATCCATTTTAAACCACTTCTGCTCAAAGCTTTACATTGCTGGTAGAGTTTCTCACCTCTTCTTCCCTAGCAGGAACAGGAACAGAGTTTCCACACAACTCAAACACGTGCATCAGAAGCTGCAGCTGCTTTTATGCAAGACAAGCTCCCAAATTTTCCTTGTAATCCAAACCACCCAGGTTAGGCTGGCAACAGCAGCCTTAGGATCTCAGAGTTGGAGACCTCTGGGTTGGAAGGGACTTTTAAAGGTCATCCAGTCCAGCTCCCCTTGCAGTGAGCAGGGACATCTTCAACCAGATCAGGTTGCTCAGAGCCCCATCCAACCGGGCATTCAACACTTCCAGGGATGGGGAATCCACAGCTTCTGTGGGCAGCCTGTGCCAGGGCCTCACCACCCTCACTGTGGAAAACTCCTTCCTTATATCTAATTTAAACTGACTCCCCTTTTCAACATCTTTATGTGATGCTGATTGAGCCCTGCAGGCTCCCAGTATAGATTTGTGTTGTTGCTAGAAAACAGGCTGGCAACATCCAGCAGTCACCTCTTGGCTAAAAAACCCTAAAGTTATTAGCCAGAAACCAAGTGGAATTACGTTATTTATATTTATGAAATATCCCATCAATTTGTGTATTTTTAAAGCGTGACTCTCATGGTTTCTAGGGATCCTCTCTTGCTTCCCCCGGGACCTGATCCGTCCGTAACAGACCTTTTAGTTCAAAACCTCCTGAAGTTTTGAAGGACAGCTGTGAAATGAGGAGGAGATGCTTAATTTCATTCTACTGCAGCAGCTCAGCAGCACGAAGACAGCGCTGCCCTGGTTTGTGTTTCTCCCAGTCAGATTTCTGTACGGCTGAGTGCTAAGGATATTTTTTTACTTGAAATCTTGAATTCTGCAGAGACTGAGGGCTTATTTCTCAGGATCACCAGGGAAAATTCCTTACTCTCCCAGCAGGGTGGAAATTTCAGGGTCTGAAGCTATAATATATGTAGTCTTTCAACATCATTAAAGGAGGGGGCTTCTGACAGTGCTACCATGATGCAAAGCATACTCTCCTGCCTGTGAATCCCAAATCAGTGAGTGCTGTGGTGTTACAGTGGAGGTAATTTGGAGGCTCTGGGAACCAGGGAGAAGGTGAAACATCACTAAACTCCTGCGTGGCAGATGATGGACCTTATATCTACTTTTTAATGTGGTTTTCTATGACATCACTTGCCTTAATTTGCTAATTTTCTCAGTTTTTAGGGTGCCTAGGGGAGTTCAGGATAGGGTCTCCAGGCAAGAATCCCTGGTCACTTAGAGAACAAGGGCATTACAGTGCTGTAATGACTGAGATGAGGCAGTGCTGGGGTGGAGCCCTGCCCAAATTCTGCCCTGGGCAGCACATGGTGGGATGGACGTTATATGCTTGACCTGTGGCTGGATCTGAATTAAACCAATCAGATTTTATTTATTATTATTATTTAGGAGATGTGAGGATGTATCAAAGGTAGATAGAATCCTGGAATGGTTGGGGTTGGAAGGGACCTTAAAGATCATCTCACTGCACCCCCTGCCATGGGCAGGGACACCTTCCACTACCCCAGGTTGCTCCAAGCCCCATCCAACCTGGCCTTGGACACTTCCAGAGATCATGGGGCAGCCACAGCTTCTCTGGGCACCCTGTGCCAGGGCCTCCCCACCCTCACAGGGAAGAGGAAGAATTCCCTCCTACCATCTAATCTAAATCTCTGCTCTTACAACTTAAAGCTGTTCACCTTTGTCCTATCACTATCAGCCCCTACTTACTTCACGGCATTAAGAAACTCCCCAGGAGAAATGTCTGGCTTTTTTTGAGCTCGGAGGGCTGCGTGCTCCTTATCCTGGGTGGGAGGAGACCCAGGTGATGGGAAAGGTGACCCTCAGGATGCAGAGAGCAGCGGGAATCCCCCGGGAGCCGAGCGAGCGGCCGGCGCGGGGCGGAGGAGCAGAGGCTGCCCTTTGCCCACTGGCCCATGTGGAAGTGAACTTTGGAAGTGGCAACAGGGAGCAGAGGAAGGGCCCCGGCGGCCTCTGAGCAGGTGTGTGCAGCTGCTGCGGGGGGAGGATGGTGGTGGGAACCCCTGGCCAGAAATTGGGGTGGGCCCTTGGTGGGACTGAAATAATGGGTGCCTGGATGGGTGGCTGGGGGATATTTAGGGCAAGGGTTTGTCTGGATGTCACCTAGAAAGCCACAAACTGAGCCACCTCTGTTCAGACCTGTGTGTCTTCCAGTCTTGAAATTACCCCAAAGTGCCTTAAACGTTGAAGGGGAGAAGTGAGGAGGGTTCAGACAGCATCTGGCCATCTCCCTGTGTTGGGGAGGCCTGTAGTGGAGGGGGCACTGTGGTACTGATGCTGCAAGAGGAGACATGGGGGGCTTGAGGGTGACATCCCCCTGGCAGCTGGGGCTTCACCCATGTGCCACCCTGGGCTCTCCTCAAGATTTCCTCTTCTGCATGGGATGCTATAACCAAACCTGGTGTCCACTTGGAATTCTTGCTGGAGCTGAAAGGCAGGAGAAAATCCCTGTTTCCACCACAGCTCACAAGAACAAACCCCCATTTCTCCCTGCTTTCTCATTTCTTCGAGCAGAACTCCTCGTCCTGCCCAAAGCTTTGCTAATGTCCCCTCCCCTCCTGCATATCAAATGGGGTTTCACTGCCGTGCCACAGAGGTGAGGGTGATTTCTCACCCTCTCAGAGATTGAGGGGGCTGTGAGTGCTGGTGCTTTGCAGCTGGGAGTGCAGGAGGATCCTACCTGGGTATAAGAGGGCTTTCCAAGATAAGGGTGAATTTTATAGCAGGGCCTGTAGCAACACGGCAAGCGATGATGGTTTTAAACTGAAAGAGGAGAGATCTAGATTAGGTATTGCGAAGAAATTCTTTCCTGTGAGGGTGGTGAAGGCCTGGCACAGATTGCCCAGAGAAACTCCTCATCTCTGGAAGTGTTCAGCATCAGGTTGGATGGGGATTTGGGCAACCTGGTCTAATGGAAGGTGTCCCTGCCCATGGCAGGGGGTTGGAACTAGATGATTTTTAAGGTCACTTTCAACCCAAACCATTCTGAGATTCTTGTTCTGGGAAGAGATGCATGTCTGTTGCTTTCAAAGGCAGACCATTTCACCCTGGTGTTTTAAGGGGAGCTTCAAGTGAAAGAAGATGTAGAGATGACTTTTCCTTGCCTCTGGGCATTTTGGAAAGGATCCTGGGTTTCCAGGATGCTCCAGAAAAGCAGAGAGTAGCTGGCAATGGGCTTCAAAGGGGGCTTTGAGGGGGTTGAAAAGCCGCTGATCAAACACACTGTGACTTATCATTTGCAGGCCACTAAAGCCATTTGGGGCTTAAGCCGGACCAGAGAAGATTTTGCTGGCAAGCTTGTGATGGAGCCCTGGGCCCCTGCCCGGCCGGCAGCCCGGGGGTCCCGGGCAGAGGGGCACCAGGGCCCCCCGGCACCGCTCCGGCGGCAGCTCCTGCACGCGGGGCAGGCTCCCCGCCCCGGCTCCTGGCACGGGAGCCACCTCCCAGCTCACCCCCGGGACGAGGGCCACCACCCCCGCAGTGACACGCGCCGACCGGCTTCCCGCGCTGAGCACCGTGACAGCAGCTACCCCAGCCAGCCCTACTCCAGCAGGTGACATCCCTTTGATCCCTCTTCGTGGAAACCTTAACACAAGAATTGCCCATTCCACTGCTCACTGCCCTTGTGGCTGCCTAGGTCAGTAGGTGACGTCCAGCTGTTCAAGCAGCCCCATGACTCCTACATTTAAGGCTGCATCGCATCTGCAGCTCTGATTTCTTCTTAAAACTGTGACTTCTGTGGTTGCTGTTTGACAAGCTCCATCTCAGCCCCAAGATGCATTTTTCTTACAGATTTGATTAAATGCAGTTCTTTTTTCCTAAGTGCAAGGTGAACAATAAAAATAGAAGTGGTAATATAGGAGCAAGAGGCAGCCTGCAAGCTCAGCTGCTGAAACAGTGGAGAGTGGACGGATAAAATGTGGGCTGGAGGATGCTCTCAGTGCTGAGAAAGGGCTTCCAGCAAATCTGGGTTGATTTGCATGAGTTATTGCCCTCAGTGAATTATGGAGTCGGTACGTGGGGGTTTGTGCTGAGGTCGTATGATGCAGATGGGATATTAGGAAGTAAATTTTCTCTCTGAGGGTGGTGAGGCTCTGGCACAGGTTGCCCAGAGAAGCTGTGGCTGCCCCATCCCTGGAAGTGTTCAAAGATAGATTAGACAGGGTTTGGAGCACCCTGGTCTAGTGGAAGGTGTCTCTGCCCATGGCAGGGGTTGAAATGAGACGACCATTAAAGGTCCCTTCAAACCCAAACCATTCTTGGATTCTGTAAAACTGCACATCACCTGAAACTGCAGTGCACAGCTTTCTCACAGGTGGGGATGGCAAAGCATCCAAACCTCCTCCTGCCCCTTCCAGGTGTGATGGTGGACCAGTTTCTGGCCCTGCCACGGAGCAGGGGACCTGCCTTTATTTCCATCACCTTTTCTGCCTCCAAAGGTCCCAAGCAGGAGGGACCCTAGACGTGACCCTGGAACCCTTTCTTCCCCTGATCAGTTGTGTTGTTTTCCAGGCAGGGACATGAAGACCCCCACTGGCAGTATCCTGCAGCTGGCTACAGGGATGGCTACCCCTACCAAAGCCACCAGTGGCAGCCAGTGGCGTGGCAGGATGACAGAGGTATGGGCTCATCCTTTGGGGCTGGGGTTGGAGGCAGCTTGCAGGAGAAGTGATGCTCTCCCCAGGCTGGGTTTTTCTCCCAAGGCTTGCACATAGCCAGGGCTCTCTCCTGCCCACACTCCTGGGTGATGGTGCTCTGTGCAGCACTGGCTCCCTGTTTGCATTCAGGAAATGTGAGCAGGAGCTAGGTGCACCCAAGGGGTGTTTGATCTTCATTACCACAGCTAAAAACCTGGGTCATTCCTGGTTCCAGCCTGAGTTTGATGGTGCTGTGTGATCAGGATGGCCAGGGCCTCTTCTTTGCTGTTTTTGGACTGAACAGAAGAGGAGGGAGGAGAGAGAAAAGGGCATCAGTGCTGTGTTGGCAAATGTGTCCAAGGCATTATCATATCTCCAATGTGCTGGGATCATTCGGAAGCAAACTGAGTGGGCATGGCAAATTGCCTGACTCTTGGTTTTTCTTTTGCAACTTCATTGTTGCACTTGAGGGATAATGCTGAATCTTGATTCTCTCTAGACCTGAGACAGGGAGAGTCTTATGGCAAGAGTTACCGGGACCAGCACTACTACAGGGGCTACCACCCCAACCTGGCCACGGGCCCCCCGGGGCAGGACAGGTAAAGCTGAGAAGTCTGTGCAACCTTGTGAAGCCATCTGCTGCAAAATTAGCAGCTTTGTGGGTGGTTCAAGAACCTCAGACCTCCAGGATGTCTCCCTTTGCTCCCACCTGCAGGACACAGACCTACAGCTCCTGTGAGGAGAGCTACACCTCGACTGCCAGGAGGGAAGGAACGGGGGAAGGAAGAGGCAGTGATTCGGGGGAGGCTGCTGGTTTGCCCAAAGAGGTAACCTCAGGATGGGCAGGGGTGGAGGACAAGAATCTCTCTGAGATTTGGGAACAATCCATGTGTCCCCCTCCAGCTGAGAAAAGGGCCCCTTTGCTGTGTTTCACTCAGTGCCTGACAGCCCCTGGGGATTGTTACAGTGGGTTTTTAGTGTTGGTGATCTCTCCATCTGCTGGGCTGTCACTCCCCCAGGTGCAGGGCTGCATGCTCAGCCCAGGAGCAGGACAGAAATCCAGGCTTAGTGGGATGCTCTGCTGGGGAAGGGTCTGGAGCACAAGCCTGATAAGGAGAGGCAGAGAGGACTGTGGGGGCTCAGCCTAGAGAAAAGGAGGCTCAGGGGTGACCTTGTCACTCTCTACAACTCCCTGAAAGGAGGCTGGAGCCAGGTGGGGAACAGGCTCCTCTCCCACATAACAAGTGACAGAACATGAGGAAAAAGCCTTAAGTTGTGCCAGGGAATGTTTAGGTTGGACACTAGGAAAAATTTCTTCAACAAAAGGGTTGTCAAACCCTGGCACAGGCTGCCCAGGAAGGTAATAGAAGCACCATCCCTGGGAGGATTTTAAAGTCATGTAGATGTGGCAGTTGGGGACATGGTTTAGTGGTGAACATGGCAGTGCTGGATTAATGGTAGGACTCAATCTTAGAGAGCTTTTCCAAGCTTAATAATTCCATGATCCTATCCTTCCTAAGTAGCTGACAGCTGTGTGTCACTGTCAGCTCAGTCTACCAAGTCATGCTCCATCACACTTGTGTCATGACTGCTGGGCTTTGCCAAGAGAAAATTAAAAGATCAAATCAAAGCTGCTCTGGTGATTTTGCTCCTGGGTGATGCTTTTTTGGGTTTCCAAGCCCCATCTCCTTGGCTGTGGCGAGGAGCTCATGTTAAGGCCAGGAAAGCTGTCGGACTACAGCTGTGGCTGATGTAAATTATTTTTCTAAGCTGTTGGGTGAACCCAACCTAGTGTATGGCGTGAGCTGCTCGGACAGGAATTGTCTGTGCTGTTCCTGCTGGGCAGTCTCCTGGAGCAGCAGAGCTTGCCCCACTGCCTGGGAGCAGGAAATCAGCGATGTCCATAGTTTTTGAGCCAAGTTTGTGTGTTCTCCCTTCCTCACAGCCCTCGGGCCAGCCCAGCCTGCTGCTGCAGTACCACGAGTCAGGACTCAGCTCCAGCAGCCATGAGCTCAGCCAGTACATCCGTGATGGTGCTGACCACTATGACCCCGTGCCTCCAGGCTCCTGGAACCTGGGACAAACAGGTGAGGTGTGAAGGGGGCTCTGACAACGGGGAAGCAAGGGAATAAATGGCTGGTGGTAGGATATTGGCTGTCTCTCAGCTTGGTCCTCTCCTGGGGGAGGTTGTGCAGGCACAAGGCACGACTGGGGGGCTGCAGGGTGGGTGAGTGGTCCGGGGGCTCTGCCTGGGTAGGTGTAGGAGCAGCTGTGCACATCTGTTGCTTTGGGGGACAATTCTTGCATAGAGGGATCAGTGGAGGGCTATTTAAATTGCGGGACAAGGTTGGGACCTGGTCAAGTCCTCCATGGTGGATGTGGTGTGTGACCAGTGTGAGTGGCTCACAGTGGCCTTTGTGTCATTGCAGGGGGGCCCTTGGTGTCCACCCCGACCCCAGAAGCCCCCCTCAAGTTCCCACAGCTGCACACGGCGCTGTGCTTTGGAGCCGGGGGCCACCTGGTGCTGGCGTGTCCCCACCAGCCTGCAGAGGGACAGCTGGCCCGTGTCGAGCTGCACAGCCTGGAGGTAGGACACAGCTGGCCCCCCAGGCCCCCAGCCCCTCCCTGAGGGATGCAAACATGGTTCATAACCCAAGCAGCCCCCTCAGCAGCCTTCCCATTCCTTGCTCCCATCTTCTCTCCATCCCACGTGGACTTCTGAGACATGCCAGCCTGTGCCTGGGTGGTGCTTTCAGCCTTCAGCTCTGTAACCCTTGGTACCTGTGACCTGCTCACAGTGATCTCTTCTCATGGGGACAGATGTGGTTTGTGCCTCTCCAAAGGACAACTCCGCTCATCTTCCTGAGGTGCTCCAATACAGGGGCCTTGTCCATGCCCCGAGTCTACCACAGCATTCCAGTCTCCTATTTTACCTTCAGAAGGAGGCAGATGCCACCTCAGCAGACATTTCTTTACTGGACCTTAGCACTGGAGTGCGTGTGACAGCTCAGGGTCTGTGCTCTGTGGTTACCTTAAGACTGCACAGGGTTCATTGGCACTGTTGAATCCTTGGGACTGGCTTTCCAATAGCCCAGCTGGGGCTGGTCTGGTTGCTGGAGTCCAGCTGCTGAATTTACTTTCGTTTTTTAGGCGATCCTTCATGGCACAGAAGAGCTGGAGGAGCTGCAAGCCTTCCCTGGGCCCCTGGCCAGGTATGGCAGCACAGGCAGGGCCAGGGGCTGTGTCCTCCTGGCTGTCTCCTTTATGAGGAGATGTGAGCTCAAGGCAGACTCCAAGGGTCCCCGTGGTTTTGAGTTATCTACAAAGGCCACGTCTAAGTTCAGGATGGGAGCCCAGGTCTTTTGATGCAGCGTGGCTTGGGTTGGATTGTGGGACATGGTTTTTTTGAATATTCATAGGATGTGGGTTTAGTGTGGTTTGTACATCTGACCTTATTTTGTACTAATTTTGTCTCAGAAAAATGTGTTTTTTGGGTTTCTTTGGCTGTCTAA
This sequence comes from Hylia prasina, assembly GCA_013397195.1. Taxonomy (NCBI): domain Eukaryota; kingdom Metazoa; phylum Chordata; class Aves; order Passeriformes; family Sylviidae; genus Hylia; species Hylia prasina. The sequence continues at coordinate 646,940 of VYXD01000272.1, read as the reverse complement.
AGCCCTGGGTCAACCTGTGGCTTAGCTTTTCCTAAGGTTTTTGTCCCCTGAGATGGCTGAGCCGCAGCAGGGTCAGACTCAGAATGTCCCTTCATCCAGTGTGAGCCTGGGGATGAATCAGGGTGTGTTGCATCAGGTTGTCTCTATTTCTGGCCACTCCCAACCAAAGCAGGGAGAGAAAAGGAAAAGGCATTTACCAAGAAAAAGAGCTGTGTATACACAGAAGCTGGGTGGAAGATCTGGAGCTCCCCCTGTACTCTGCTCTCATGAGACCCACCTGGAGTGCTGCAAACAGTTCTGGTGCCACCTGCATAAGAAGGACGTGGAACTGTTGGAGCAAGGCCAGAGGAGGATAAAGAGACTGGAGCAACCTCTCTATGGAGACAGGCTGAGGAAGCTGGGGCTGGAGAAGAGAAAGTTGTGTGAAGACATCACAGCACATTCCAGTATCTGAAATGGATATGAGGAAGCCAGAGGAATGTAGAGACAGGACAAAGGGGAATGAGTGCAAATTGAAAGAGGGGAACTTTAGGTTAGCTATATGGAAGAAATTCTTCCCTGTGAGGGTAGTAAGGCCTCAGGTTGCCCAGAGAAGGGGTGGATGCCCCATCCCTGGAAGTGTTCAAGGCCAAACTGGACAGGGCTTGGTCTGGTGAAAGGCTTGGTATTGTGAAGCTCTAGATAAGCTTTTAGCTCCCTTTCAACCCCCAGACCATTCTGTGGTTCTGGGTTACCACTTGTGCTAAAGGGTACATCAGGAATCTCCATATAATATGTTGGAGTGATTGAGTCAGTATCATCATCTCCAACTGCAGTTTCTCTCTCCTGTCTCGTCCACTCTTTCTAACTATTTTATTGTATGGTAGCACTTCTGCTTGGCTTGCACATACCTTAAGGGTTTCAGTTTCAGTCCCAAAGGGTTTCTGTGGTCACGGGAGTGACCCTCCACTCTGCCTCCACACCAGATTGTGCCTGCTTCTACAGCCTTGGACATCCATGGATGTAATGGCAGCACAGCAAATCCAAACTGTTTCTTTGCAGATGGATGGAGGAAAATATTGTCAGGCAAGCTAAGAGTGGGTTTGAAATGTACTTTGCATCCCTGAAACACAGAGATCTGCTAAGAGTCACAATAAATTTGAGTGTGTTTGAACTTAAAAGTGTAGTCATTGGTACTGTGGATCTTCTTTCCTTCAGCTCCTGCTTGGAATCTTTGGCAGCCCCATTATTGAACCTGGGGACTGAGCCTGAATGATGCCCCAGATTGCTCTGCCTTGGGTTTCTTTGATGCTTCTTTCTGTTGCTGCAGGGAAGATCTGCACAAGGTGGATGTGATGACATTTTGCCAGCAGAAGATAACCACAGGCTGTGATCTCTCAACACAGCGGGGCAGAGATTCCTCTCTCCTCTGGAAGCTTCTGGTCCTCCTCTGCCGGCAGAATGGGGTAGGTATCCCATGGAAGGGGATGACCCTTTTGATCTTGGAAGTGAGACAAGTAATATGTCCTTTAGGTGCCTCTTGATCCAGGGGGGATTTTTGGGAGAAGGGGTGTGCCTTAAGAGGATCTGATTTCCGTACCACTATCCCTCAGTTTTACGCTGCCTGGATATTTGGAGCAAATCCTTCTCCGTGATTGCTTTTTGTCCTGGGAAACTACCAACGGCCCAATGAAGGGGACTGGTGGCACCTTTGGTGCCACCTTCATCGAGGAGCCAGCACTTATGCTTAAAAGGGGGCCACTCCCTTAATCCACTGAAATCCACCCAATCCAGTCTGTAGCTGCTGCTGGAAGCAGGTGGATAAGGTCATCAGAGGGAGTGTTGTTAAGGTCTTGCTAATTGTGCTGAGTCCTTTGCTGCAACACGACACGAAAGAACTTCACGAGGGCACAGTGATGAGCAAAGCAGGAAAAAGCCCGTGTTTATTTACAAAGCTCAATTTTATACATTTCCAAAGGTGCCTGTGGATTGGAGGATGAAATCTCACCTCCCAAACCACATTGGTCAAGACAACTGTCAATCAAAAATTGTCATATTTTCTCCTAAAAATATGTAAACAGAGAAGGTCAGTTCGGAAAACAAAGCTATTGTTTATAGTAAAAGCGTGGGAAAGCAACAATTCTGACTCCAATATGAAAGACAAATCAGAAGGCCTAGAAAAATCCTCAAAACCAGGGTGACAGTCCTTTTCCTTCCAAACCTGCCAAAGCTGGTCTTGTTGGGGGGACGCGCTGGGACGGGGATACAGGTGTCAGAAGGGAGCAGCCGGGAAGTGCTGCCAGCCTTTGCTCGTGGGGCAGCCTCCAGGTGCCTCACTCCTTGCCTCCCGCAGTCCATGGTGGGCTCGGACGCGGCCGAGCTGCTGATGCAGGACTGCAGGCGCCAGGACAGGTACCAGAGGCAGGAGCCCGTGCCCAGCCTGATGGGGCTGGCCGACGACGAGTGGGCATCGCGCCAGCCGGGCACGCTGGACCTCATCACAGGGGAGGTCCCTCCCGTCGTGGAGACACAGGCACAGATAGTGGAGAAGTTCACCAAGCTCCTCTACTATGGCAGGAAGAAAGTAAGTGGTGAGTGGGATGCAGGGCGTGGGGCTGAAGGGTTTTTTTCTTCTTGGGCCTGTTGGCCTCTTCAGGCAGGTTTTAAAGGGAAGGGTGATTGAGAAGTGACTTGTGGTTGTGGGATCAACCCTCCAAGCTGTGTTTGTATAACAGGGCTTATGGCAGTGATTTCCCTCCACTGGGAACTGGGATGGGGGACCCGAGTGCAGATGAGGTGCAGAGAGGCTTTTACCAGCACTTCTACCACATTTAATTTCATTGAGTCCTAGAATGGTTTGCTTTGGAAGGGACCTTAAAGATCATCTTGTTCCAAACCCATCTGCAGCGATGTGATCTCCCAGGATACCTAAGGCACAAGGAGAAGAGAGGAGGGTTGCAGTTTGGGTGCCAGACTGGGATCCCACAGCATTGAGAGCTAAAAGGCAGCCCAGACCTGGAAATCTAAGGGACACAACATTGCTTTGAAGGTCCAAGTTCTTGTAAATTTTCAAAGTAGAAAGACAAAGGGAGCTGGAAGAGATTTGAACATGGAAGAGATTTTTGGAGGATGCTAATTAAAGCAGGGCAGTTATTGGGACTCTTTGAGCTGGGAGAGCAGAGGAAGGGGGGAGCAGAGTTTGTGCTAACTCTATTTCTTCTCCCCCTCAACTGCAGGAAGCTCTGGTCTGGGCCATGAGAAACCAGCTGTGGGGCCATGCCCTGTTCCTCTCTAGCAAGATGGACGCTCGGACGTACAGCTGGGTCCTCACCGGGTAAGTCAGAGAAGCTAAGGCAAGGTGTGATGTTCCATGGCTGGCTTTCCAAGCCTGCTATCCCTTCAGTGCCCCCTGAACGGGAAAAGAGCATTGATTCCAGCTGGAGCCTTTCCAGAGGGGACAGAGGGCATCCATCCAGACAGGCCTGAGTCCTTCAGGAGAAACCAAGTGAGGGGCTGGAAAGCAGGAGGAAAGCCATTCTCTGGAGATGGAGAGTTGATTTATTCTGAGTCTTTGGCTGTGCCTATGCTGCCCTAGCAAAGACAGTCAAGGTGCAGGGGGAGCTGAGCCACCTTCACTGTGATCCAGTCTAGTCCCAGCTGTTCATCCCACTCGTATGAGCATTTTCTGGTGGAATTTAATGTACTTAGTCTGGATTGGGTTGATCCCTTCAGGGAGATTTAAGCAGAAATTTTCAGTCTTGTGGAACCCAAATCCTTTTAAGGAGGTTTTATGCAGTGTTGTCCTGGAGACCTGCCTTCTCTGAAGGTAATACAGACCATCATCCCCAGAGGCTGGTGATCCTCTCTGTCTCTTGTTTACAAGGACATGGAGTGATAGGATAGGGAGGAATGGCTTGAGCTGAAGGAGGGTAGATTTAGAATAGATGTTAGAAAGAAATTCTTCCCTGTGAGGGTGGTGAGGCCCTGGCACAGGTTGCCCAGAGAAGCTGTGGCTGCCCCATCCCTGAAAGTGTCCAAGACCAGGCTGGACAGGGCTGGGAAGCACCCTGGTCTAGTGGAAGGTGTCCCTGACTATGGAAGGAGGGTTGGACTAGAAGGTGCCTTCCAACTCAATCCGTTCTTGGGTTCTCTGGGAAACCCCTCAAGACGTCAGTTTCCTGGGGCATTTGGGATGTGCTCTGGGACGTGAATGAAGGTTTGGGGTCCTGGGGTGCAGCCCTTCTCTGCTGTCTCCTCACAGGTTCACCAGCACACTGGCCACCAATGACCCACTGCAGACCCTCTTCCAGCTCATGTCGGGAAGGATCCCTCAGGCAGCGCTGGTCCGTGAGCTAGAGGCTGGCCCTGGCATGTGTTCCCCTGGTCTATCACCTGCCTGTGACACCCACCTTCTGGTGACCATCTCTGCTCACCTTTGCTCTCCTCCTCTCCCTCTAGTGCTGCGGGGATGCCACGTGGGGCGACTGGAGGCCCCACCTGGCTGTGATGTTGTCCAACAAGGTGGGAGACACGGAGCTGAACCACCGAGCCATTGTCACCATGGGAGACACTTTGGGTGAGCTCAGATCAGTGGGAGCAGCTGTGACAGGGGTGGGCACTGCAGTGTCACCGTGCATGTCCACAGTGAGTGGCTGTGCCTGTACCCCTGGAGCTGCAGTGCCTGTGTGGTGGAAGGAGTGATGTGCCAATAGATCCTCAGAAGAATCGGGCCCAGGCACATCCATGTGGAGACACGTGGAGCAGCTGGGCCCAGGGAAGGTGTAGGTAACTGCAGGGACTGAGCCTTGCTCCCAGTAGTGGGATTTTATGCCAGTGCTGGCACCCTGCAAGAGTTGGAGCTGGCCCTGCTCAGGCTCACACAGTTCTACCATTGAACAGAAACCCTCAGAAACAAAAAGCAGCAATTGGGGAAAACAGATAAAAAACAGGGACAAGGGAAGGACCAGGGTCTGCGTGGGCAGGAAAGTTAAGCAGTTGGGTTTGCATTTTAGCAGGAGCTTGAGGGCCTCCAGAGCAAAGCTGACCATGTGGAAATGTTTCAGGATTATTTGTGTTTTTCCTCCCATCCAGCCAGCAAGGGAGCAGTCGAAGCAGCTCATTTCTGCTACCTGATGGCAGATATTCCTTTTGGTTACTTTGGAGCAAAGGCAGATCGCATGGCCTTGCTGGGCAGCAGCCACCGGTGAGCAAGCACTGGAGGCCGGGATTCTTGCCAGTCACAGGTCCTACGTTTTCCCCATGCCAGGGATCTCACTTTTATGCAGAAGCAATCCCTGGTTCGGGTTTTTCCTGCTGCTAATGGGAGCTCTGTGTGGGGCTGTTTGGGGAGGGAGCTCTGCTGACCCCTCCCCTCTCCTCTGCAGCCAGGCGTTTTCCCAGTTTGCCAGGACAGAGGCCATCCAGAGGATGGAAATCTTCGAGTACTGCCAGCAGCTACGCCAGCCCGAATCCTTCCTGCTGCCCTTCCAGGTAGGGGATACGCTCAACTACATCTCGTGCAGGAGCTCAGACTTGCCCCAAAACATGCACCCATCTCCCTGAAGCCTGGAATTCAAGCTGTTCCTGAGGCTTGTCCCCTTCCTGGGCTTTGGGAATGATGGGGAGGTTGCCTCGGCCAAGGGACTCACACAGGGCAGATTTTGGGGTGCAGAGTGTGTCTGATCAGTGCTTGCCGAGCTCTCATTGCCTTCCTGCTCTCTGGGTAAGCTTTTCCTATTGCAAAGCAGCACCCAGCTGTTGGCTGCCTTGGGCACTATGGATTTGGATGGATACATCCTTGCAAGTGTTTAAAGCCAGGCTGGATGGGGCTTGGAGTGGCCTGGTCTAGTGGGAGGTGTCCGTGGCTGTGGCGGGGGGCTGGAACTCGCTGAGCTCTAATGTCCCTTCCAACCCAAACCATTCTAGGATTCTGAGAAGCTGCCGTGCTCCTCCCTGCCAGGTTCAAGGAGGGGGGGGCCTGGACGCCTCCATGGGGATGGGTGGAAGTGGCCCCAAGTTGCAAGTGACCTCTGGGTGCAGCATCTGAGGCGCACACGAGTCCCGCTGGGGTGATGTGCCGCGGCGCGGGGCACCCACAGACCTGTCCCTCTCCCTGCCCCTACCCGTGGCTGCTCTGCTTCCCTCCCCGCAGGTGTACAAGCTGCTCTACGCCTGCCGCCTGGCCGACCACGGGCTGCCAGCCCAGGCCCTGCAGTACTGTGAGCACGTCAGCGCCGCGCTGCTGCGCCGCGGCCCCGCCGCACACCCGGCCCTGGCCCGGCAGCTGGTGAGGGTGAGTCCGCGCCTCCTGCATCCCCTCCTGGGCGCCACACCCGCTGCCCCCCAGGGTTTGCTGCCGAGTACAGCAAAGCCAGCTCTTCCGCAGGGTTTCTAAACCCCATGGGTTTAGGGTAAAAAAACCCAAAGGTGTTGTATTGGCTGCCAAGCAGGAGCGGAGTTATTTGGAAGCAAAGGATGGTTTTGAGTCTGGAGGGGTCTTCTGAACTTCTAAATGTCACAGACTTAAGAAGTGAAGTCTAAGTGCACATTTCCCCTCCAGCACAACTTCTACAATTCTCTTTACCTCTGGAGAGGTGTGTATTGGGGTGACACTGAGAGGGAGCATGGCCCAGCTTGCAGCAGCATCAAGTGCAGCCCCTCTTCTTCCTGAGCAGGGGCTGGGGCAGAGAGGGGCGAGGCCAAGTGTCCCACGTCCCCCAGGAAGGTGGGACTCTCACAAGACCAGGGAAGTGCTGAGGCTGCTTGTCACCTTCCTCCAGCCTTTGGGACCAGCGTGGATGGGGCTTTGAGCAACCTGGTCAAGCGCAAGGTGTCCCTGCAAATGGCAGGGGGGTTGGGACAAGATGAGCTTTAAGGTCCTTCCCAACCCCAAANAAGACCAGGGAAGTGCTGAGGCTGCTTGTCACCTTCCTCCAGCCTTTGGGACCAGCGTGGATGGGGCTTTGAGCAACCTGGTCAAGCGCAAGGTGTCCCTGCAAATGGCAGGGGGGTTGGGACAAGATGAGCTTTAAGGTCCTTCCCAACCCCAAACCATTCTGTGATTCCATGAAAGGTGCTAAAGCCATGGTGCTGTGAGGTGAGGGGCAGCAAGATGCCTGTCTGCAGTGGGTGCTGCTGAGTTCACCCAAAATTTGGCTGGCACTGCTTCCTCACCCCGTCACCGAAGTCTATTTACTGTCTAACAGCCTCTCAGATCTGCCATTCTGCTGGGGATAATGCTTCTCCTGGGAGAAAACACTTTCATCTGAAAAACTAGTGCATTCGTAGATGCTCTTGTCTTTGATGTTCTAGACTGTGTTACAAATTATGATACACATTAGTGTTTGATTAAGACTTCCCCTCTTTTGAAGCTGGGAACGATATACAACCAGGTGCTGGTTCATTAATACTGGATCAAAGTGCACATTAGCTTTTGGATTAAACATTCCCCCCGTTTAGGAGTAATCATGCTTATAATTTCCTTTTTCCTGTGATTGATTTAGGATGAGGTGTGTTTGTAAAGAGATGGGACAGTGGGTCTGTAGCTAGTGCAGGCTCCTGGCTGGCTGCTGGGTTACTTTGCTCTCGTGGCCATTCCCAGTCCCAAGCTGGGGTCCAGCTGTGCAGGTCCTCTCTTGCTGTAAACTCACAGAGCTGGGAAGTGTTTTGTGCTGCTTTAGAGCTTGCTTATTAAAAGTTCAGGAATAGAAAGAAATGGCTGCTGGGGACTGGTGCAGGAAGGAATGGCTGAGTCTTGTGTGGCTGTGGAGGGTGGCTGAGCTGCAAAGTCACCCCTGGGTGGCTTTTGGTGGCCCTCAAGGTGGCAGCCTTGTAGCAAAGCATTGAAGATAAAGGAGCATGAAGTAGCCAGGGGAAACTTAAGAAATCCCCAAGAATCCTAGAATAGTTTGGGTTGGAAGGGACCTTAGAGATCATCTAGTTCCAACTCCCCTGCCATGGGGGACACCTTCCACTAGATCAGGGTGCTGGTGGGCTGATATCAGCGAGAGAAAATTCAGTAAAGATTTGGATGAAGAGTGGTGCTTTGAGTGCCATCTTCCCTCACCCATCTGTCTTAAAACTGGATCCTTGTCTAAACAGCTCCTTCAGACAGGGACTTAGCTCTGCATCTCACTTTGGACTCCTGGGTCACCCCAGAAGAGCCTCTTACTCCACTGGATGGGAGCTGGAGGCCCATGTCACTGACACAGCTGCAGCCAGGGCAGCACAGACCCCTCTTCTGCAGGAGAAATTAAACACACAGCAGCAATACTGCAGAGAGGGACCTGGGGGAGATAGTGGAGCATGGAAAAAATACTGAGCAGCAGCATAACAGGATGCTGTTACAAAAGAAAAAGAAAAAAAACAACCCACCAATGTTATAGTGTTATTCTGGGTTGTGAGAGTACAGGTGGCATATCTGAGACAAGGAGGTGATAATCTCCCCATGCTGGGGTCTCAGGGGTCTTGGCTGGGGCCTGTTTGGGCTGCTGCATGTGGAGACAGGGCTAAATTGGAGTGAGTGCAGGAGTGGAGAGCTGGGGTGATAAGAGATTGAGGGGAAAATGACCTCTGGAGAAGGGCTGAGGGTTATTTCTTCTAGGCAAGATATGGTGGGGTAGAAAGGGGTATGAGGGATGTGATAACAGCCCTCCAGAACACAGGAGGCTGCTCATGGGGGATGCTGCCTGGCTCCTCTCACAGCTTCCATGGGAGCAGGGATAGAGAGGCTTAATTTGCAGTAGGGAAGATTTCACTTAGATATTAAGAAAATACTCTTTTCTTAAAAAAGCTCTAAGGACATCAAGCATCAGGACAAGCCTGGGAGGCTGTGAAATCTTCTCAGAGATTTGTAAATACACATCAAACACCAGCTCCCATCCATCCTCATGGGGTAGGTGAGGAGCTGATGAACTGCCCTGGGAGCTGGGCTCTTTCCAGGCTTGTCCTGGTGGGGTGTCCTGCAAACCTGCCAGTGCCCCAGGATGGCTGTTAGGGGGGGATTAAAGCCACTCATTTTCCTCAGGAGGGGGGAAGTGTGGTGATAGTTACCTGTCTCTTTGATGTGAGGAGCATCTTTGACACAGGATTTTGACATCTCTGTGGAGGTGCTGAGCCAGCCCTGCTGAGGCTGTGGGGCATGGGATGGGTCAGCCCCTCTGTGGTGGTGTGGGAGAGGGAATAAATCCTGCACAAGAGGCTGGCATTATTTTACCCCCATATTCCAAAATGATGCTGTTTCCCTGAGCCCGTGTGCCCAGCCAGGTGTGAGGGATCCCTGTGGCTCTGACACGTGTGACAATCCCTGCTGTCCCCCTGGCCCTGCAGCTGGCTGAGAGGCTGAAGCTCTGCGACCCTCTGCTCCTGGAGATGCCAGAGCAGGAGCAGGCGCTGGAGCCCGACTGGCTGGAGCAGCTCCGAGCCTGCTGCCAGGAGTGGGAGGTAAGGAGGAGCGAGGATGCAGTGGGACAGCTGGTCTGTACTGTGGTTTGTCTGCACCCTCCTCCTCTCCCCTGAATCTGAGGGGATGGAGGTTCAGAAGTTGTTCTTTGGCTTGTGAGCTCTGAGATGTGGTCTCTGCTCTGGGACCTGCGGGTTCAGTGGGAGCAAGGGGCTTGCAGTGCCTGAGGGCTGCAGAGCTTCACACAGGGCAAAACTCTCCTTGTTTTGGCTCAAGGAGGGCAGGCAGGGGCTGGTGGGTGAGTGATGGCCTCCCTTTGCAGGGAGGACATTGCAGAGGTCGCTGGTGGGCTGTCACCTTGTGGGTGTACTCTTGGGTCTTTTCACTATGGCCTGGTGCTTGGATTAATGCTCTTCATTCATATTTCACATCTGCTTTTGGTTTTGTGGTCTTTTCCGTCTCATTTCCCCTTGTGCCTGCTCTCAGGGGTGCTGCAGCCCCTCACTTACTAGGAAAGAGCTGTGTCTGTGCTGTAGTGGGTCTCTCATGCAGCCTGGGGCAGGCTGTAAGCCCCAGATCCATGAGCACTGTGCTTTCCTTTGCATTGGCTTCATGGTTTCCCTGGTCTTTGTGCTTAGCCATCCTTTTCCCTACCCATTTTACAGCGTTTTCCCTCTGCAGGTGGCAGATGATCTTTCTCCAGAGGTGGCACCCGCTCAGCTGGAGCCTCCCTGTGCTGTTCTACCGACGGCAGGTAAATAAAACAAAGCTGCAGGTTGTGGGCTCCCCAGTGGGCTCTCCCTGCCTGGAATTGTGCTGCCATGGGCTGGGAAGCAGCTTCCCAGTCCCTGGAGTTTTTACCAGCAGCAACTCCTTGCTCCTTGCATCCCCCCAGAGCTCAAAGGCTGCTCCTGCCTGGGTGCATCCCTCAGGCATGGGCTGCTCATGTCCTCCTACAAAGTCAGAGTAATTGGGCCTAATTACCACAGCTTTGGGGTCCCTGTGGGTGCTGTGGGAGGAGAAGAGGAGCTCGGGGTGGGTGCTGGATGAGCCTCCCAGCTGAGCCTCAGGGGAGACAGCCCCATTCCCAGGCAGTCCTCTGAGGTGCAAACTGGAGCTGAACTAAAGGGATTTCACACTTACAGTGCAGAGGATTCAGGAAGGAGCTCATCCTGCTGTGTGCCAGGCTGCAGGGTGCCTGCTGCTGAAGACCCAGCATTTCTCCTTCCCTGCTGCCTCTTTGATCCTTTTGCTTCACCCTTTGGTGACCCCAAGAGTCCCCTCCTGTGCCAACCCACCCGGAGGGCCCAGAGACATCAAGATGAGGGAGACAACCATCCCCTGGTGTCAAGGGAAGAGCAGGGGGGCTTTTCTTTCCCAGCTGGACAGGCATCCATTGGGATGTCCCATTGAGGAGAAGTCAGGGGCAGGTGTTGCTTCCATCCACCTCCATCAGCAGGACACTCCTACACAGTCCCCTGCTCCTTGGATCTGGCTTTCTACTGGGAATGCTGGCACTGAAATGTGGAGAGCAGAGGCTGGTGCAGACAGGATGAAACACAACTAATTCCTTCAAGCCGTTTCTCCCTATCAGCTTTCCCTGCTGTTGCCAAATTCCTTTTCAAAGAGCTCTCCCAGGCAGTAAAAAGGATCATCAATCCTGATTGCCTTCTGCTGCTATCAGGGCTGAGACTATGATCTTCCTTCCCTGGAAGGAAGTTGCAGGTACGATGATCGCATTGGCTTGGCTTCTCTGAGCAGCCAGGTCTGCTCCATGTGGTCTCCACAGCTCACCTTCCCTATGCTTGGCCCTTTCCTTCATTGTGAAGGCCATCCAAAGCCACCACCTGAGGGACCTGCATGCAGAGAAAGCTGGCTTGGTGCTGAATCCATCCATCTTGGAAAGACAAAGCCCAAATCAGGTGCCAAGCTGGGATTCACATGGTCCTCCCTGACTTGTTCCAGCTGAGCTTGCCAGGCAGCATGAGTTTGAGCATCCATCCTCCTCCTTGTGGATCTTGAGCATTTCCAGGCCAATTGGGAGCAGCTCATGGGTGTGAAGTCAATCCTGAGTGGGCTGGAGGTGATGCTGGCAGCAAAGCAAAGGGCTTGATAGCACTGCATCAAGAGGTGCCTTCATCCTTCCCCATGGGATCTGGGTCTTGCCTGCCATGTCTCACAGCAATGGGAGAGGAATTTTCCAGTGCCCAGTGTTTCTGGCAGGAGGCTGCTGAGCTGGAATAAGCAGGACACACACCTGGGACCAGTGGGTGTGTTAAATAAAACAAATTCTGCTCGCTCGACTTGCCTTTCAAACAAAAAAATCCCAACCCTGAATAAATCTGCCTGAAGCGAGGAATTCATCTGTGGGTGCTGCTGTGGAACAGGAATGAAGGCTACCTGATGAATCTTTCCTGCTCAGGGTGTGCAGCAGGAGTGGGGGAGAAAGCTGGAGACCTCAGACTCCTTTGAGCTGCTGGTGCACGCTGCTCACGGGCTCGTTGCTTCCATAGCATTCCCCTTCTGAGTTCATTTATAGCCTCAGGTATATTCCCAGGATTTTAAAAAAAAATTTCCCCCCAGTCTTTCCCAGCCTACCTTCCTTGAAACCTCTGGAAAGTTCCTGTTGCTGTGCTGTGTCCTACCTCCTCCTTTGCCTGGTCCCTGGTGTCTTTCCTCACTCCCCCAGCTCCTGCTGATGTGTAATGGAAAAGGGGAATGCAACAGCCCGATAGAATTATAAACATTACAACAATTGTAAACTCCTGAGGTGTGGGGTCTTTTTTGCAGATGAAGAGCCTGGCAATGAGATTCCCCAGAGTGAATGCTACCAGTATGACCAGTGGTTTGAGCCTGTGCCATCCCAGGGACCGAGCTCCCTGGAGGACGTGTCCCTCAGGTCCCCAGCACCTGCTCAGGTCGTGGCACCGGCGCTGCCCAGCCCTGGGAGAGGCCTGCAGCCCCCTGTGCTTGGCCAAGGGACACCTGCCCCTCTGGGAGAGGATTTTGCTGAGCCCCCTCCACACCCAGTGCTGCCAGCAGGTAAGTGCTGCAGCCTTGTTTCCCTGCAAAAATCACACAATCCCAGAATGGTTTGTGTTGGGAAAGGATGCTAAAGATTATCTAGTTCCAACCCCCTGCTAAGGGCAGGACACCTTCCACAAGACCAGGCGCCATCCAACCCGGCCTTGGACACTTCCAGAGATGGGGCAGCCACAGCTTCTCTGGGTAACTTGTGCAAGGGCTTTACCACCCTCACAGCAAGGAATTTCCTCCTTAGAAGTTGCCTTTGTGATGCACCAGTTCAGCCTCACCACTTACTCACTGGTGCTGGCAGGGACAGGGACCAGAATGGCCTTTTGCATCTTTTGGGGGACATCTTGGCCACCATATGGATGGCTGTGCTCTGGAGAAGGGCATGGTAGAAGCTCTGGAAATACCTCTGATGGATAAATCCGTAGCTTCACTGATCAAATCTTGACTGTGTCCTTCCCTCTGCTCCACAGGAGAAGCTGGGGAGCCCCGGGGTGCCCGGCTGTCCCCTGGAGGGGTGCAGCCAGCCCTCCCTGCAGAGCAGGTGAGTCAGAGGGGCCAGGGAGACCATTGCATTGAGTTTCCTGGCTGGATCTGGGATGTGTTGATCCATCCTTCCATGCACTGAACTCGATGGAACGCCCCTGTCATCGTGCCAGTTGTTCTCCAGGGCGGAAGCTGTGCCCTGCTGCTGTGGGTGCTCTTGCTGTGCAAGGCATGTGGGGGTCCCTAGGGATGCTTTCCACTAATCTGGGCATGGAGCAGTCCCGGGGGGCTCTGACCGTGCTGGGTGCAGCTCCTGTGGGAACAGCACGTGGCAGCTTCCACGTGTGATGGCAGGAGGAGTTCCCGGCCAGGATTCGGAGGGTGTCGGAGACCTCCACTGTGTCCCTGGGGGACAGCCGGCCCTCCTTGGACAGCGCGGATGAGGACAATGCCGAAGGGCAGGCAGAGGCCGTGAAGCCAGAGGAGGACAAGGTGAGCATCCCAGAGCCATCGTGAGCTTCGTGCACTGAGCTTGCCTGTCCCTGATGCCAGCCCTGCCCCTGGAAAAATGGTGCCCGCTCCCAGCAGGCACCTGGAGGACCCTGGCATCCAACCCTTCTTATCCCTTTCCACTCTTTTCCTCCATTTCCCAGAGCTCTGGATTCAGATGGTTTGGCTGGTTTCGGTCGAAACCCACCAAGGAAACTTCTCCCAAAGCAGAGTCTGAGACAGACTCAGACTCTCCCACATCAGGACCACAGGTAGGGGACAAAAAGCCATCCTGTTCTTGGTGACATGCTGTGAGAATGGGTGACACATCTCCCCGTCACCCATTGTCCCCTTGTCCTCGTGCAGGGGCCATGGTCATTCTGTGTGGGGACAGAGCAGGACTGGGAGCCCTTTTAGCCTGGAAGTGAATCCTTGATTAATAATAATTGTAAATTCAGATAGCCTGTTTGATCCATGAGGTCATCCAAGCCCTTGGCAAACTCTGCAGGGATGCTTGCCCTCCGCTGGAGTGGAACACAGCAGCTGTGAGCAGCACTGCTCTGGAAGGTTTTAGGAGATGCAGGGAACGGGAAAACCTCTTTAATTGGAAGTGCAGCAGTGAGGGGGAAGCAGCCATGCATGGCTATCCCAGACTTAGCCAGCTCCTCAGGGTGTCACATCCCTGATGGTGGGGCTGGGAGCAAGAACCTCTCCTGGAAGTACCATTCTCCTGGTAGAGAATGACCTACAGTCCCAGAGCAAAAAATCTTGGGCTACTCTTCTAAAAGTCACAGGAGATGAAGAACAGGAGGGGACCCATGGACCTTGGCCCCTCACGCTGTACCCAGGCTTGACATCCAGCCTCCTACCTAATTTTGAACCCTCAGGCTGGTTTAGCTTTGTGCCAGAGTTGCCTGCCCAGACCCTGTAGCCCCTCCTTAGCCATGTTTCCTGCAGCTCGTGGGGTACCTCTGCAGCAGGATGGGTGCAGAATGGGTACCCCAAAAGCCTGGTGTGGTATCTGGTGGAGAGGTCTTCTCTCAGCTCAAGGAGCTTCTGCTCTAAACGGGTGGATGTGATTTCAGGAGCGGACATCACCATCCTCACCCATTGCCCCTCTTGCAGCTGGGACAAACTCTTTGGCTCAGCCTCTCTCCAGAAATCCTGGTAAATACCACATGGTTCCCCTCACCTCTCTCCCCCATCCGCCTTTTACAAGTTTCTCCTCTTAATTTTAAGTTGGCTTTTGTTTTTGGTTGCTGGCCCTAGGAGGAATGCAGGGTGAAAGTACCTTTGCTGGTAGTCCGGTGTCTGCAGAGGTGAAAGGCACATGGGAGAAGGATGGAAGGCAGTCAGCAGGACAGCAGGTGAGGAGAGGAGGGAAGTGTGTCCGTGTGTGACAGGGGTGTCCAGGACACCTCTCTGCTTGGGGTGTCTGTTAAGTTTCTCTCTTTGGTCCTTCCAGACTGGCTACCCCGGACCTCTCCCACCAGTGGCTTCAATTCCTCTCTTCAACCCTGCCCAGGTCTCTCAGGTGAGATCATTTCCCTGAGGGGGTGGTGCTGCCTGGGGCTGGGGTGGCCTCTGACTGCAGGGAGGAGGTGTCTCCTGGATTTTGGGGTGGTGCCAGATTTCAGGTGATCTGCTATGAGTGGGGTGTGTTAGGTGACACCAGTCCAGATTTCAGGTGATCTGCTATGGGCAGGGGAGGTTTAGGTGATACCAGTCCAGATTTCAGGTGATCTGCTATGGGCAGGGGAGGTTTAGGTGATACCAGTGCTGGGAATAAGGGTTTTTTAAAAGTAAATGAACTGCGGGAGGACAGCGATGGGAGGGTGTGATGAATGAGTGAAACATAGGGAGGATGCTTGTGGTTGCATCCTGATGATGGCAAATGAACATTTTGGGGTACAGCCCATTGCTCACACCACCCCTCTCTCTCTCTGTGTTCCCAGCTTCCTGCCCGACCCAACCAACCCAGGCTGCTTTCCCGGCATCGCTACCCCAACCCACTGTGAGGTGGTGGGTGGGGACGGCAGAGACCAATTCCACAAAGTTTTTTTAACCAAAACGGTGTTTGTGGTTATTTTGGCTGGGGTAGCAGTGGTTGGGCCTGCTTGGGGGAGGGTGTTGTAAAATAAAGGGGATGTTTCTGGGTTTAAAAGTCAATAAATGGGGGATGTGAGGCTGGGAGGGGGGTGAATAGTTTGGCCACCCAGGTGGGAACCCAGGCAGGAACCCAGGCTCTACCTTCCTCCTTCACAAAAATTACGTCTGGTTTGTATAACTCGTTGTCATCCCTTATGTGTGGCTCCTAAAGTCCAGTCTAATATTTGTTTTGAGTTTTCTTTGCTAACATTTAGGTATTTATACACAGATATTTTGATGAAGTGCCCTCTCAGCTATGAGAAGATAGCTGAGTGCATAACTTCACTGACTCAGTGAAGTTATCTTCCTCATAAAAGAGATGCTCCTTAATTATCTCCGTTGCCCTCTGCTGGGCTCCGGGCGTGGGGTGGTGGAGTCAGTAATAAACAGGGGTAGGAGTGGAACATTGAGGTGTGTGGGGAAGGATCCGGACGGGGTGGAAGGGGGGTAAGAAGGTTACAGGAGGGTGGAAGGACGAAAAAAAGGCGTCCGGGGGAGAGTAGTCTGAATTGGGTTATGGGGCGCTGCCCCACCTCACCCATTGGACTCAGTGCGCCGGCCGTGAGTCTGTCTCAAAGCACCGCGGGGCCACGAGCATCCGCCGGGGTCCGCGGGGGAACCGCTGCGGCTTCTCCTGCCCGGGCCGGCCCGCGCGGCGCCCCCCCTTGCTGGTGGCTCACCCGCCCATCGCGGGCGGGGCCCTGCTGGGGCCGCGGGCGGCCCTTCCCTCAGACCTTCCCCGAGGCGGGGCGCGGGTGACGCGCACCCCGTGGGTGGCCTCGGCAGTGAGCTTCCCCCAGACGCCATTGAGAGCGCTACCGCTTCTATATATAGCCTCACTTACCCGTCTGCTTCAGGTCATGGTGACACGCCGCGGGACTTCCCAGCGTGCACTGCGCGCATATGCTGATTTAGAGGCGCTCATTCGTCGGAAGGAGGCTGGGGGCGTGTCCCGGTTGAGGTTAAAGCGCAGGCTCATGGCCGGGCATGCCCCCGCCGCCTGACGGGCCGTGTGTGGAGCAGGGGTGGCGGACCTTTGTGGTGGGCAGCGGGGTCAAAACCTGCCCGTGACAAGCTGCGGGGTCTCTATGCTGGTCTGAGGGACTGTGGGGCTGAAACTTGCCTGTGCTGGGCTGCGGGGTGGGGGCCCCCTCGTGAAGGGATGTGGGGTTGTGGCCACTCACGGCAGACGGTAGGGTTCGTGCCCCGTTGATCCAAGCCCTGGTGGTAGCCGGCTGTGCGGCTGGAGCCCGCTGGGGACGGGCTGTGGGGTGGAGTGCAGGGAGGTGCCGTGAGGGCTGGAGGGTGAGTGTGTGGATGGCTTTAACCCACCACCCGCCCAGACCCACAGTGCTGGGACTGCTGGCTTTTAATAATATCAGGGAATCGAGGTCATTGTAAACTCGGGGCACCTGCGTGGGCAGACATCACCTGGCTGTCCCTTCTTCCAGGGATCACCTGTCTCCCAGGACCTCAGAGCTGGCAGTGACTGGCCGAGCCCAGGATGCTGGGATGAGTCTGGCTGACTGCAGCACACAGTTCCAGTGGGTTTCCTGAGGATGGGCACCGAATTCTGGAATGTTTCTGTCTCTGTGGGTGCAAGGGGAGGGACCCCCATGTTGCTGGGTGCCCACACAGCTCTGTGTGCTGCAGCTGTGCACCCACACACACCTTATGTCCCTCAGTCCCAGCTGGAGGATGCCTTGGGCAGCTCTCTGGAGGGGTCAGTATGTTGCTTTTTGGCCTATCAGAGGCTTTTTGCTGCCCTTTGAGTTGGTTTAAAGAGGTGTGAGTGTGCAAATCTCCCACCTCAGGCCTTAGACATCCTGCTCTTCCAAGACTGAACATGGTCTATCCTGTTACTCAGTCCGTCTCTTTTTCAGAGGAAAATGGTAATTTTTCCAGGGAACTTCTTGCTTGTGGAAGTTGCACATCTGGCAAATAATTTTAGAAATAAATCCTGTTAAATAAATCCTCAGATTTTTTGGTTTCTGACTTTACACTTCATCCCCCTGAGGTTGTAAGGAGTCAAACAGCAAAATTTTTCTGAAGTATGAATGTGCTGCAAATCCCCTTAGACTCAGTGTGCAGCCATGCACATGGGGTACAGGAGGTTCTTTGCTTGCCTGTTGCACTCTTGATACCACATTTGGACGTTTGGAGATCAGGGGTCACGGAAGAGTTTACAGGCTGAATCAGCCTTAACTGATGCACCTGAGTTCGATATCAACATCAGTTGAAGAACTAAGAAGAAAGAGTCTGTGGCATCTTCCACCCCTGAGGTTGTCTCCTTTTTGGTGACAGGTGATTTTCCATTCTGTATGTGGGAATGTGGAGGAAGGGCAGCTGTCTGCTTGGATTAGGAGGGCTGGAGGAGCTGATTTTTTCTTGTGGGGCTTTGGTTTTTTTCAGAGGTTGGGAGTAGCCCGAGAAACCTGGGTATGTGGAAAGTTTGCTATGAGTTGCTTTCTTGTGGCCTCCCAGTGAACTCGAGGTAAACTGGGGCTAAGCCTCCCTTTTCCTTCCCCATCCTCTCCTGAGAGCAGTGGAAATGCATTAACCTGAAGCTAATTGTTAACGTGACGGATGGCAGCAATTAGGGTCTGTAATCCAGTCTCTGCATGTGGAGTGCAGCCTGGGGAAGCTCTCTGCTAAACACCCTGAGCTGGGATGCAGCATTTCAGGAAGCCCTGGGGTGCTCCTAAATGCTACTGCCCTTGGAGGGAGTTGTCTGTGTTCCCTGCATGGGGCTAACTGTGCCTGAAACAGCAATTTAATTCAGATTTACAGCCCTGTTTTGCTGGATGTGGCTTCCTCCAGCAGCATCCCCCTGGTCAGGGCTGCTGAGAGGAGGCAGTGCAGTGCCCGACATTGCAGTTTGGGCATCTTTGTCCGTGATGCTTCCAGCCTCACGTGGGTCCCGCTGGGCATGGCAAGGCCATGCTCATTTAGAGCTGTTATTTATTAAAAGAAGTGCTGGGTGATGACCCTGTCTCTGTCCCTCCAGCTCCTGGTGACATCAGTGACGCAGCTGGTCTTGCGAGGTCACTCGTTTCCCTTTGTTTAATGATCTACTGGTGAAAACAAGCTGCCATTGCTCTCTGGAGTGTCACTGGGACATGAATATTGATGAAGCCTCAGTGGTCCTGGTGCTGTCACGGCGTGGAGGGCTCATTTGGAGCTGCCAGGCAGTGTGGGGAACTCTGTGATGGAGTGATAATAAAGTGTTGCTGAACTCTGCTCCGAGGTGCTGCTCGACACTTGGAACTTGCAGGCTCCTGGCACAGCAGCAGGAGGCTGGGCTGGTGTTTTCCAAAGCAGGGACACAGCACTGTGAGCATTAACAGGGGAGGGATTCACCCCTCAAACATCCATGGGGGTGCTGCAGGTACGGGAGAGTTTGTTGGTTGCAGCTTCAGGTGGCAAATGGTCTGGTTAATGGACCCTAAATATTTTCCAAGGTGGAACTGGGGCGAGGGCAGATGGAAATCACTATGAGAAATGGGATGTGGCTGTTATAGGTATACAAAGGAAGAGCGTGATTTTAAATTTGCAGACTGCATTAATCCAGGTGAGTCACTTCCAGCTTCTGCTATCCTGTGTAGAAAAGTCAAGGTGACAACTGAGTTCTTGTAAACAAAACAGTTTTTTCTTTGAAAAATGAGGTATTTTACACGCTAATTTGGAATATATCATGCAGTATGCTGTGCCTTTAAAAAGAATATATTTAATATATTTGCCTGAATGGCAGGGAGAACCCCAGGTCTTGCTCTGAACCCTTATGTAGCTCCTGCAGTGAGAGTCCAGGGTCAAGATGTATGGGTTGGATGGTTGGTGACCTTTGTTTTTCTAACTGTGGAGAACTGCTTCACTCTTGTAATGCAGATCTGACCTGCTTTTGCTTAGAGCAGTATCTTCCCTTCCTGCCTCAGGTGTTCTCTGTCTAGAGAGGTTGCAGGAGAGGCCTTCTGCAGGGATTTCTGCTGGATTGAGGCCACAGGATGTTGGCAGTGTCTGGTTTTAGTAATGGACACTAAAAGGTACACATTCTCCCTCAAAACCTTCATGTAACAGTGCCTGTAGGAGCTGCTCCTTGCTGATCAAGTTTTTGCACCATGTTTTGTTGCTTTGCAGCCCCTTGCTACACTGAGGGACTGTTCCAAACTCCTCTGAACAAACAGAGCATTGCCTTTCTTTCAGGTCCTGCCAGATGTGGCAGGAGGTAATTTAGGGTTTTTTTGAAAAAAAAGTGGATATTGGCTTGTGTGATCTCCAAGCCAATGGTCAGTGCCAGCTGTTGTGTGTTAGCAGTGTGGAAAACCTGCTGTTGTGAAAGGATTCCTGGGCTGCCTTTGGAAAGGATGCACATGGAAACAGGTACAGTTGGACTCGATAGTCTTAGAGGTCTTTTCCAACCTTAATGATTATGTGACTCATACTTCCTCATCTTTGCTAGGGCACACTGGAGATCCTCAGCCCCCTAAGGATTTTAGGAAAGACTGACCCATTAAATCCCTTCAGAGCTTGTGCCCATGCACCAGTGTTTCTGGAGCATAATCCGTATGAGGAAGAAGCAGGAGGGGCTGTGAACCCTGAGGGATCTGTGCCACTGCTCTTGGAGGTTTAAGGGTCTGAATAGTACCTTGAGGATGTGGATTATATTCATGCTGGGGGAAGGAAGAAAAAAAAAAAAAATATTTTTTTTGGCAGCGTAGGGTAGAAGCATCACCTTTCCTGACATGTTTGTCTTGAGCAGAGATGGTATCCAGTGGTAGGATGAAGAGAAGTTGCATGCTGTCTGGTGTTAATTACAAAGGGAAAACCACAGGAAAATCAAACGAAATTGAATCCCACTGCATTTGATATTCCCAGAGTTGAAGGCCTCAGTACATCTCATTAGTTTAAAACCCCTGATGGAGAGAGCTCAGCTTCTAACGGGAAAATTGATATGACATTGAGACCTGGGAGAGGATTAGCTGCCTGCCTCAGAACTTGTCCAGAGGAGTCGAACATGCAAATGTTCCCAGAGAGCAGCTCCCTGCAAGAAGGATGCTGGATAATTAAGGCCCCTGGGACCACACAGTTGCAGTGAGGGAGGGATGAGGTCTGTGTGTCTGAAAAGTCCTTCCACTGCGTTCTCTCTGTGGGGGAAATAATGCCTGGGCAGTACAGACAAGCCCAAAGCTTTGTGTGCGCTTGACTGCTGGTGACAGAGATGCTCTGTTCCACCTCTCAGTGGGATTTGG
This sequence comes from Hylia prasina, assembly GCA_013397195.1. Taxonomy (NCBI): domain Eukaryota; kingdom Metazoa; phylum Chordata; class Aves; order Passeriformes; family Sylviidae; genus Hylia; species Hylia prasina. The sequence goes on along the minus strand of VYXD01000272.1, from coordinate 626,159 downwards.
AGGTGCTGGATTAGGATTGAACTATGCAGGGTATGGCATTCTTGGACTGATGAATTGCCTTATCTGGCAAAGATGCCTGTGGAAGTTGTGTGGCTGAGATATAAGCCTGGGTTTGGCCCATGGGTGACTTGAGATTTTGTGGCAGAGTTTGGTTCCATCTGAGACCCTGCAGCAGTGCTGAAGGCCCAAACACACCTCGTTGCTCTAACCCACTGTCTTTAGTGGTGTATGAAAATCACAACACCGAGGCGATGTGTATAGAAAGGTGTAACTGCATTTCTGGTGCTTGAGCTGGTAGGAGGTGTTTGCTTGGGAGTGCAGGCCATGGGGTGCTGTACTGCGCCTGTCAGTTTGTACCTGTGAGTCTCTGCTTTGGGCCCTGCTGGGTTTCCTGTTGTGATGAAGTGTTCTCTAACAGCTGTATGTGGAGAGAGGATATTTCCCATTTTCTCCTGCAAACCCCAGCCGTGCTACGTGCACTCTCAGGCAAAGTGCTAATGATGAAGAATCCGTGACTTGGCAGCACACTGGAGTTTTCAGCTTCTGAAAACAAAATGTGTTGGTGGACTGGCTGTGATCTCTGTGGCAGGTGGAGCTTGCAGACCACACCAGCATCACTGTGCTTGTGTGCTCAGAGGGTTGTTTCTAGCTGGGACATTGCAGTCCTCAGGCGGGATTACTGGAGAAGGGCTGGCAGGACCCCTTTCTTCCAGCAGGGTGATGGAGGCTGTGGAAGCCTGCAGGAATCTGGCCATCAGCACGATGCCTCTTCTTTGCACAGAAACTCCTGCCCAAGTAGCCAGGAGGTGACAACATGTGAATCCCTCTGGCACAGGCTTTTTCGGAGGGAAATCTTGTCTCTTGTTGAAGCAGTGACCTGAGGCAGGGATCCTCCCCACCCATCTTCTGCCTGTGCCTCTCTCTGGCCTGCTTAAAATAAACAGACCTTCAGATTCTCCACTGGAAGAGCAGCTCCGGGGAGGAGCCCCAGAGGAGAACACTTATCCCAGCACAGGGCATCGCTCATGCTTGACGTTGCTGCTGGAGAAGATGTTGGCAAGAGCAAGGAGCTGTGCTTTATATAACTTGGTGTCACAACCTCCATCTGAGGGTAGCCTAGGTCAGGACTCAGCAGCTTGGGAAAAGCAGCAACAAGGAGGACTTGAGACCAAATCACCCAAGAAGATGATTAGGAGGTAATTGTTGTTTCCTGCGGGGTAAGAAAATAATGGACTTCAGGTTTAAATCAAACAGCTTTACATGCTCTGTGTGGGGGGGAACTAATTCAGCCTTGAAAACATGTTGTCCTGGGATGTTGTGGCTGCCAAAAAAAAATCATGAACCTTTAAAAAGGAACTTGGCAATTTCATGGCAGATAACTCTTGATGACGGGCCTAAACACAGCCCTGAAGCAATTTACAGCTTGGGAGTTTGTAAATGCTGGGCTGCTAGGAGCTGGAGAATCATCCTGGGAAAACACCTCCACCTTCCACCTTCTCTTCAGTTCTTGCCATTAGCATCAAGCCCAGTTCCTGTGAAAACAGGAGGCTGAGTTAGAGGGACCTGCAATCTCTTGGCAAATGGCTTTCATGAGTGGACAAAGGTCGGTGAGTGACCCTATCACACATCTTCTGGAGTGACATCCTCCTGTTTTGAGAGATTGGGATCCAAAGAGCCATTTTGGGTCTAACACTGGCACCCTGTGTTCCTTGGTACAGGCAGATGCTTGAGTGACTCCTCTGGTGCCCACGCCTGCCTGTGCAGAAGTGAAGTTGTGTTTAGGGAGTTGCTTGGTGACGGTTCTTTTGGGAAGGTTTAGAGAACCAAACAGTTAAGTAGCATTAATAAAAATGTATCAAAATTTGTAAACATATGTATCACATCTCTTTGATAATGAAGAAGTTAATAAGTGTTTATTTACAATCAATGTTCCTACCTGGAAGCTTTCTCTGAAAGCGTTTCTGAGGCTGCTCAAACAACCCATTTATTTCTATAATTTTAACAACCTGTTTTCTCAAGGCAATTGAAATTACTTTCTCAAAGAGCTGTCTCCCCTCCTCCCCACCTACGACATGCTGCATTTTACAAAGCCTTGGTTCAGTCGCTGCCTTCTGGCTGTGTCCTGAAGGGCTGGGGAAGATCCTGGAACTGGTGCTGGCTGGGATCCTCCTGTGCTGGAGGTCTTGGCAGGGGAGGTGGGCAGCTTTGGGTGACAGTGATAAACTGGGTTATAATCACTCAGGGGGAGATGCCTACCTAAAAACCAGCTTATGTGGGAAGTCAGGAGCTGCCCTGATGCACGGCCTGGGTGTATGTGTGCACTGGAAGTACTTGCACTGGCTGGAGGAGTGTTGGTTTGGCAATGTGGGGAGCAGGGCACTTCTTTGGCTGTTCTTCTGTGGAATAAAATGATGTGACATCCCACTGATGTGTTCTGAGGACTTGTAGAACAATTCTTAGTCATCTACCTCTGTGCCTGGTGCTTTCAGCACCTTGATGAGTATATATCCTGGTTTTCCTCTGGCACAGAGAGATCCAGGTCCCTACCTGCTGCTTCCAGGGCATTATGTAGGTTTGGATAATTTCTTTGGTCTGTTGGATTAGTATTTTTTCCTTTTCATGTGTGTGAGTGAGTAGCTAGTTCCCAGAGCAATGATGTGCCTTCTTGAAGACTGCAGGATTAGATGGGGTTCGTGCAGGAGTAGTTTAGGCTCTCCCAGCCTGAGCACATCCCAGGACAAGGCTTAAAAGGTCAGTATTGAAAGTGGGGATGATCCCTGTTACAGAAGCAATTTACTCTTGGCTAAGGAAACATGACAAGTGAGGAGGGAAAGCTTCAGCTTCCAGGGTTCTTCCCCATGTGCTTCTTGCAAGGATTTAATTTCTCAGGCTGTACTGATGCTTTGCCTTTCCCTGTGAAACTGGGAGCCATGTGGTTTTGATGTTCTCTCATTCCCTGGGGTTATTCCCTGTCCTCCTCTCTGGGGATGTGTTAGGGCTCTGCTTTGTGGGATAACTAATAGGGCTGTCAGCCCCCTTGTCCCAGGAACCTGAGAAGACAAATAGTCCAACATGTGTAGGCACCTTTGCAGGTCCTGAGGCCCCGGCAGGAGCCAGCAGGGTGACGGATGTGCTGACACAACTGGGTCAGCGCGAATGTCACAGGGGTGGAAGCCAGGCCTCCTCCTCCCCTCTGCTTGGCACCCCAGCGCCTCTGGGCCAGACAGTGGCCACTTATCACCCCTTCCTTCAGTGCCTGCTGTAAGCTGGCAGCACCAGAGCCTTGTCTAGAAGAAAGACACGAGTCATGGTCCTAATGCTCTGCTGCGGAGCTGCCATCTGTCCTCTCCTTGGATGTCACTGCCAGGGCAGCCTGGGAACATAACCCAGTGCTGATGCTCTGTCAGGCAAACATCTGCTTAGACTGTGCTCTATGCCTCTGCCTTCCCAGCACACTGTGGTGCTGTGTTCCCTCAAAAAAGTGAGCTTCATGTACCTGCACGTACAGATGTGTGTATATATATCTTTTTTTTTTAGAATTCCAGCTCTGTGCTTTGCATCTTAATGCTCCTTTCCTTGCCCAGCCTCCTACAGCCTCTCCTTCTCTCACCTGGAGCCAGCTTCTGTGCTGTGCGAAGAGGTGCTTGTTTGGAGAGGACCGTGCAAATAATCTCATGAGTTTCTCCCTTCATGGATGGGTGAGGAAAATTTGGCAAAGTGGCTGGGAGTGAGTCTTTTGAGCATTCTGGAGCAATGAACTGAGAGCCCTGAGCCAGTCTCACTGTGCAAAATCCATTAGCCATGAGCAGAGCTGCTTCTGGTCTCGGCATTCAGTACCTGTTACGGCTTGAATTAGTCCCTAATTTCTGTCCCTTACAGTTAAAATGACTCAGACATTCCTTTTTGAGACGGGATATTGCTTCTGACTAAATACCCTAAAGCCATGGCTCTACTGACTATTAAATTGTTCTCAGAAATGCACTGATCCTCTCGTCTCTGGGTCAGTGTAGGCTGCTGCTGAGACCTGCATGCTGCTGTGGGGCTGGAAGAGGTACTTCGCTGTGCTGTAGGTAAGCAAATGTGGAGACATTTGAGGACTTGATGGCTGCAGGTTTAATAAGATCAATACTACCTCTGCACAAGATTATATGGTATAGTAGGCAGCAAATAGAGCACTTCTGCTGGATTTGGAAACTGTTTATTGAGGCTATTAGGGATGGTGAGGTAGAAGGGATGTATCTGGAGTGAATTGCACAGTCACAGTAGTTGAGACTCCCACATTAAGGGTTTTGCAGCCTATTAAATAATGGAATTAATATCAAAATAAATGAGGAAGTTTTGTCCGAGAAGTCGTACCTGCAATCCACATCACCAGCCAAAGAACAGAGGAGAAACACACTGCCCAGAGATGAGTTCTTGCTCCTGTATCCATTGGCCTGTACCACCTCCTTGAAGCCTCAAAAGATGTTGGGAAGAAGAGATGGTTGTCTGTCAGGCTTCTGTCGGGACAAAGAGCCAGTCAGGATGGAAGCTTGGAGATCCTCCTGTTCCCACCCAGCAGGCTGTTGGGTGTTCCACCCACAGCTGGCAGGTCAGAAGTTGTCTTGTGCTGAGGAACATCCCTCAGCCAGGGTTAATGCTACTGCCTAACATAGTCCACAGTGGGCTGGCTTGAGTTAAGGAGCAGCTTTTGGGAGCTCTGTTGGCCTTGTCTGAGCCGCCCTTGTGCTGCCACTACCTCCTGTGGTGTGCCCTGGAATAATTAGCTCTAATCACACATGAGCAATAGGCTGCCTGGTCACCCTCTCTGCTCCTGGGGAGCACGGCAGGGCGCCCGACTCGTGTCATTTCTCTGGTGCTCTGTCCCCTCTCATTTGAAATGCCTTGCAGGATGAATTACGGTGCTCTAAGGGAATCTGCAAAATAGGATCACAGGCCAATTGAATCCATCTGCAAAATGCAGGAGGATGATGTATCGCCCTATGGATGGATTCTGCTCGACTCTTCTTTTTTTATTATTATTTTTTAAAATTCTGTTTTAAAACTCTTGGTGAGAGTAAGAACAACAAACGCTTGAGGAACAAAGAGCTGGATCAGGCCATGCTGACTGAAGGTGGGTTATGAAGAAGGGAAGTTGGGAGGCAAGGAGAGATTCACACTGTGTGCTGGCCAGTCTGGTCCCTCTGAAATCAGACTAATGTATGGGAGTGTTTCATGGCATAAAATGTGGTGGGACAGGCTGGAATTACCATCCATGGGGAGGCTTTAGAGACAAGTAATGACATTCCCAAGTCAATCAAAGCAGCTTCAAGTAGGAGCCATGTAGGTGCTGTGACCCACGTGGATGTTGCAGGTACCCCAGAGCATCTCGGGGCACAAGGGCAGCTGAATGCAGCCCTCAGGATCTGATCTAGCAATTCCTGGCTGGCTGGCCTGGCCATGCTCCCCTGGGAATGTGGCCAAGGTCACCCATCTTGGCCCTGGTGTGGTTGGACTGCCAAAGGAGAAGTTAACCCCCTTGCACTTTGAGTGGATTGAGGTTGGGCTGGTGTTACCAAGCTTCCTCCTCCTCCGGCTGGGATGCTCCAGCCATGGCCTGAGGGGGAAGGGAAATGAATTAAACCCATCTTCAGACACGTTTGTATTGATTCTGTCACTTTCTTGCTGCTTGCTGACAGGTGATGGATGGCTCATAATGCGACCGGCACAGTACATTACGTTTCCCATCCAGGGACTCCTAAATCATTTCAAATTTTCAAATTCCCTAATCAATATTTTATCAGTAGCAGAAGAAAGCGGAACAGACCCATTTCTCAAGAGGTAGAAGAATGAGCGTGTGCAGATGCGTGCCTGCACATACATAGGAATGGGAGTTTGGGTATTTTTAATCACAACTAAGGCACCGTTAGTGTAACAATTATATCTGCAACCAGAAAAATAAATACAGAAGTAGGACCAGGAGTGATGCTTACATTTAAGTAACTTCAGGATGAAGTAAATTAGAGATCTGGATTTCTGATATGAACATGGAGGATTAATGCCATGGCGGCTTTGCGCTCATTGCTCAGCTGGTTGCTCCGTCCTTATGCAGGGTGCAGGGGGGTTGAGGCAGGTGCAAACATGCCTCGTTTTTTGGGGAAGGAAATTGGATTTGCAACCACCTGTAATGCAGTGGAACTCAGATCTCTCACACGGCACTGAAGCAGTAATTGGGAACTATCCCTAGCAAGCCTGTCTGGAGCTGGAATATGTGGCCTGCATGATTGTTTGTCTGGCATTTTAACCAAGCATGATGCTGCTTTCTTGGGACTGGGGTGGGCAGAGAAGGATCCTGTTGCTGCCATGGTGTGGTGGCTCCTGGGGCTCTGGAAGACTAGATGGAAATGTGCCTGCAGTGAACTGGTCCTGAGCAAACAAAATAGCATGTGCCTTTCTACTCCTGTGCTGGCAGCTGCTGCCACAGTAGGATGTGATTCGGGTGGGGCTGAGTGAGGAAGGACTGGGGCATTTCAGAGGAGGTGCAAGTGGACTCTCTGACGTTAGGACACTGTGTGGAGTAGCTAGCTCCAAACTGAGACCCACATTCAGTGACTTTCCATGTCTTCCACGCTGGGCTTCCTTCACCAGCAGCTTCCAGTTCCTGCCTGGCATCTGGCTTTCTGTTGACCTTGGGGATGCAAGAGCCCAGGGAAGAATGGAGCTGGTTCCCCCTGTTGTAGGAGTGTGGTCTGTGCAAAGTGGAGGCAGCACAGGGCTTTGTTCTTTCCCCTCCAAAAGATGATCCTGGTTGAGACAGCCAGAGCATGCCTGTCATCCCCAAAGGATGGTTGCTTTCCCCAAATGCTTCCTGTGCTGGTGGTCCTTCCTTTGTGCTCCTTGCATCCCCTGACCTCGTCTGCTCAACAATCTTTCTCCATCCAATTACTCATTCTCTTAGACTCTTGGTTTTAATTCCCAGACTGGATGTTTTCCAAGTAAAAGATTTATTCTTAAGCTATTTTTTTCTTCCCTGTGAAGAGAACTTCCAAACAGCACAGATGTGATGCTAAACATAACCTTCCTTGTTACTGTCACCTCTCCTCAGCCTTTGCCTGGCTGATCTGGTGTTGCCTTTGCTTCCAAGTGTTGTTTCACAGCTCAGTTGTAGCTTGCTGGAATACACAAGGTAGGCTTGCAGGAGAGAGCAGGGCTCTTGGGAGCACAAGGTGGAGCCCAAGGTGACACTTAAACCCATGCTGACCTCCTGGCCCTTTCCCAGGCTCTGTTGGGACACTTAGCCCTTTGGGCTGGTGCAGTGGCATGGGCTGAATAACAGGAGAGTCAGACTCTTTCTAGAGAGTGGTTTACAAAACAGCTTTTTACTCACAGAAGAAACTTTTGTGCCTTTCCATCCTGACCTCCCTACAGTTTAGGGGAGAAACACAATGCTCCTTCCCCAAGGCATGAGCAGTCTCACCACCAGCAGGGAGGTCTTCTACTACACTTCTATGCCAACATTTTTTCTCTATGTTCAAAGTTTTCCGTGGGCTTGGTTTCAGAGACTGGATCCCTGCTGTGCCCAGGTGGAGGTGAAGTTTGCAGCTTTTTTCTCTATTATCACATGCTCAGGGTTTGGCAGGGGTGGGGGAGGCCTCTGGTTCATGCTGTCCACACAGTTTCCTCTCCTGGAGGCACTATGTGTAACAGGAACCTGGTTGAACATTGCAAAAGGGCATGTAGAAATAACTGATTTTCTTCTTCTGAAAGCCTGTGCCTGACCTGCAGGAGCAGGAATCCTTTTGAAGAGCTCCTGCACACTTCACGTGTACCAGAGGCAGGTTGCAAGGCTGTTTTCCTTTTTCCTTGGTTAAAGAGAAGATTTAATTGAACCAGGGAGAAGTCAGTGTTTGCTGTGCCATTTACTGATCCGATGGCTGTTTGGAGTTGGGTCTGGAAGTGTCTGGAGGTGGAGTTCCTTCAGCCACGCTGCTCTGGGCAGTGTCTGCAATTCCCAGAGCGCAGCACGAGAGAGGAAGGAAGCTACTAAGGTGCCTCCCAGAGAGACAAGGTATTTGTCATGTTGCTGTCACCAACCACTCTTCAAATCAAACTTGGTCACCCAGACTGCCTGCTGCTTTCCCTCTTTTAAGTACAACAGCAGGAGTTGCCTTTTTCCTTCTGCTTTGGTGTTAACCTTCTCTTGTTCTGGTGCTTTTTGAGGACACATCACGTGTTTCACTGTGAGCAGGAACAAGAGTCAGACCCAGACCTTGGTGCTTCACAGCTGCCACCTTTGCAACACACGTGTGAGTCCCTGTCAATGGCTGACCTAGACAATCACTGTGTTTGGTTGATAAATTCAGTCCTTCTGCACAAGAGGTGGAGCCCATTGTTTGGGCACAGATGGCCATAAATACTGTTCCCCTGCATGAGGGATGCTCTGAAAAACTTTGTACCTGAGAGAGAAATGGGCCCTTACCGCCTGAAAAAGTTTACTGTGGGATTGTGTGTTGCAGTTCTCATCTTTGTGGTTGCTATGCCTGGGAAAGAGCAGAGAAGCTGGGAAACTCTCTGCAAGCACTATTATTAGGATTAGCTCAAACAGGAGGGGATGGGGTAAACTGGCTCCCCAAAGGCTGTGTTTAACCTCCATTTGTCCTTAGGACAAGGAATGTGTTCAACCCTAAAGCTCCAGGATGCAGCTCCACCCTACATCTTACGAGGTCTTTTCCAACCTAAATGATTCCGTGATTCTGTATCATACATGCTTTAAAATACACTTGAGTGTCCTGAAAGGATCTCAGGTTAGGAGATGGGATTTATGTCCCTCAGGATAGGAACCTGTGGCAAACAGATCTCTTGGCTTGTCACCTCTCTCAGCTGGCAGTGCCAGGGCTTTCTGCCCCTTCTGTAGTGGGACAGAGCTGGTCCTGGTGGCACAGCTGCTGTAAGGACAAGGAGCTGATTGAGCAAGGTGGTGTGGGCTGAAGATACCTGGAGACTTCATGTCAGAACTGTCACTTGCCAGCCTGACCAGAATATTGTGCAGGGAAGTGAATTTTGGGTAACTTAGCAAAACAACACAAAGGCTCTGCGTGGTTTTCAAATGAGCTGTGGTGGCATGAAGGGGAAATGCCCAGTCGGTTTTAATATCCAGCTTAAGGGAAGTCCTTTTGTTCATTTAGTCTTGATTTAAAGTGGTTTGAGGAGGCAAAATCCTCTTGCCTCATCTGGGTCTAAGCTGGGTGCTGATAAGCAAAGAGCTGTTTTTCCCTGCCAGCCGCTTCTGCCAAGCCAGAAATAGCCTGCCCGAGTAAGCTCACCATAGCAGCATTTCTCATTCAAAAAGTTAATAAGCTTTGAAATTGGATTTTAATCAACTAATCTTTGATCCTAGGCACTAGAGCTCGATTAGGAGCGTCCAGTAAACCAAGTTACATCTCTCTTCCTTGCTGCCTTCCCCCCCACATCGAATCCAGCAAAGAAAAGGTGGAGAAATCTTTCAGCATTTGAGGACCTGTGTGTTTTAGGGTTTGTGTTGTCCCTGTTCTTTTGATCTGATCCATCCCATGGATGAATGGAGAAACTGATCTCTGGTGGCCATCTGCTCTTCCAAGGCTGTAAATGTCTTTTAACAGCTCCTTTTGGGAAAAGGGCTGGACCTCTTTTTTAACTAAAGTTTGGATTCAATCAGATGAGGTGGGACGAGGGATAGAAGATCTGCTGGGGCTCTAACCATATCCCTCCTATCTGTAGCATCAAAACAGAGTACCAGAAATTCTGCATCCCACAGAATCATGAAATAGCTGATGTTGAAGGGACCTCTGGAATTTTGCCAGGCTGCAGAGGAAATTATAGCTGGACTTCAGGGTTATGTAGTTACACTTCCGCTCAAGGGAAGGATTCAGTTCAGACCTCTCCAACTCACTCCCCTCCCCATAAATCTGAGCAAACACTCCTGTCTCAATTTACCCTCCAAACACTTTTCTCTTGATCAGATAGAGCAGAGGCTGTTTTTTATTTTTTAAAAGCTATATTTAGATTCGGTTGCACAAGCTTCTGTTTCCTACAGAAATACTGGCTTAGTGAGCTCCCCAAGGACCACACAGTTCATCCCTGTGCTTGTGGAATGCTCAAATCAAATGGGAGAGGATTTGTTTGGGCAGCAGAGTGAGCACACAGAGGCACTGCGCTGCTGACATGCTGTAGTCTTGTTATCTTGGGTCATCCCTGACACTGCTGTGGTGTCCAGGGTCGGGGTGGGCACCTCTTTCCCCAGCACCTCACACTGGGGATGCTGGCAGAGTGGCACAGAGGCTCTGGAGTGGGCTTGCCACGGGTGGTTTGGGTGTGATGGGACGCTGGGGAAGCCGGTCACGCTGGCTCTGAGCAGAGTCTTCTGCATGTCTCTGCTCTCTGGTTCTGCTTGCTCTTCCAGAGGATGTTGTATTTCCCTTGCCCTGGGCTATGAACACATGTCTGGACATTTATCTTCTTTCCTCTGAGGAAAGGCAGCTGAGGGAGTGTAATGGTCCTTCCGAACACACTTTACAACCTAGAATATCTATTCCACATAAAACTGCCCTAATGGCCAGCTTTTACCGTTTCCAATACTTTTCAGGGGATTTAAGCTCTGTCATGGTACTTGCCAGGAATATGAACTGTGGTGTGTCAGCTTTTGGGGCCTGTCCAGCCTGTGCTGGGCTGACAGGTAGCTTGAAGGGAAGCTGGTCTAGTGGGAAGGATTGGCTGTCCCTTCAGAAAACAGTGTGCTTAGGGTGAGTCAGCTTCCTCTGGAGGTGATGCTTCCAGCCAGCCACGGCCACATGATAAATTAAAAGTGACATTAATCTACTAACCCTCAGGACAATACAGTTAGCAGAGCTGATTGTACCAAGGGAGGGATGAAGTTAGCCTGGGTAGGATCCTCTGAGGCCTCTGAATTTTACAGATCTTGAGGGGTGCTGATCCCCAAACCTCCCCAGTCTGTGAGTGGAATTCAGAAGCTGGGATGATCCTTAGAAGGAGTTGGGAGCTGGTCTGATGCCCCACAGAGTGGCAGGTGGGGTCCCAGAAGCTTTTGCCAGGCCACACTCAAAATAGAGGAGGTCTTGCCTTGTGCAGCCCCAGCTGGGAAGAGATGATGGCCTTGTACAGGGAAATCTGGAGAGTCTTTCAAGTTTTTCCTCATGTTTTCCATCCCTACTTGATATTTCTAGCTAGGGCTAGTTTTCTTCTTTTTAAGTTCAGATAGAACTGCCCTCTCCAGCACACCTCAGTCCTTTCTTGGGTTGCCAAAGACCAAACTGTTCTCGCTCTGGTGGCATTTGGTGGTCAATTATTTTGTGAAGTTTTTTGGAGTGGAGTTGCCCAATCCCATAACAGAGTAGCGAGTCTGGTGTAGCAAACAGCATTGCAGGCCTCAACCTGTCCTCTAGGCTCCATGAAATGTGTGAAAGAACTGCCAGCAGCCATGGTGGGTGTGAAGACCAGATCGTGCCTGCTTTGGGATGTGTGAATGTTTTGACCTTCTTAGAGCTTGCCATTGCAATGTTTTAGGGCCTGATTTCTGACAAGGTTTTTCATCTCCCAGCTTGTGTCCAGCTCTCTTGCCCAGCTGACCCCAAATCAGAGCACAAGATCAGGTTTTGACACTTCTCCATGTGCTGTAGTAAATGTTTGTGTGGCTGAAGAGAACAGGCATAGCTCAAAATATCTAGTAGAGAGTAACTCATCCTATTCCTTCCTCCTGGTCGTCTTCTCAAGGTGATTCCTCCTTGTTGCTTCCTGCCAGCCACTGGAAGGACTAGAATCTCTGGAGCTGTCCCTTCTGGAGAGCCACCCAAGTTAGAGCCAGCTGGTGAGCTACAACTTTCAAATTTGAGACTTTTTCGACAGTGTTTGAACAGAAAGGCTGCACGTCCAGTGTGTTGTGCCTTTAAGTTTGGTTTTGGTTGGGTTTTTTTTTTCTGGGTCGGGGGGGAAGAGAAGGCTAAATGAATTATGTTGTGCACGTAGAGGTAAGCAGCTGATGGTCATGGAAACAGATGGTCATGGAAGTTCAAGGTCTTGGGGAGCTGCATGAGTTGAGAATACACAAGAACCTATTTTGAGTCCATGTTCAGCTTGATTCAGAGCAATGTTGAGCTTTTCCCCTCTCTTAGGCTCATGGCCTAAGGAACCTCTTTTTTGATCTGTGCTTAATCTCACCTAACATCATGGATCCATCTTGAAAAAGGTTGGCAATATTGAAATAACACTTTTAGCTGTCTTTTTCGTGTTGTGTTGGGGCAGGTTTGGTTATGACTGAGGGAGCTAGTAGGATGATGCTATGGGCATGCAAGCCTAGGCAAGGAGGAGGAAGAGGAACGGAAATTTATTGTAACCATTGCTCCAAGGGGAAGGGAGGGTGTTTGCCTAGGAATGTTTTGAAGGCCTGGTGCTCAATGGGCTGACACAAGCCAGTCTGTGATGAACCACTTGGAATATTTGATGGTGCTTAGAAGTTTAGACCGGAGACCCACCAGTGACATTATTCTTTCCTTTTAATGAGGGCAGAGTTATCGTTAAGGAGGAGGATCAGATTCTGGATTCTTGTAGGGATGGTAGTCCCCAGCTCTCCCCTGGAAGGCTGGGGCTGGCCTGGATGAACTACAGGTTTTACTGGTCTGCCCTTCTCCCTGTCCCTGCACAGAGTCACCTCCAGCTCAGCCCAGGATCTGTGGCTCATCCCTTGTGAAGGACACAATGAAATCTTGCCCAGGTGACAATCTCCAGGGACTGCTTGGCAAAGATTTGCCAGAGCTGTGGCAGCCACAGACTCACTTAAATTCCAACAGCGAGCTAGTTGGTGCCAAATCCCATTTGTATCACAGAGAAAAATGGTAAAATCATTGTTAGGTGTTCACTAAAATACTCTAAATTTTAGAGAACACGAAGCATGAGTCAGGCATTGAAACCAGCATTCAAAGGAGGGAGGGAGTGGCAAGAGGCAGCTGGAGTGCTTATGAAATATTTTGTTTCACTGGCAAGAGGACAAGAAATAATTGGGCCTTAAATCAAGGAAATGGGAGAATAGGAACAGCAAATCAAGGGAAATGGTGGAAAATTAGGTCTTAGAGTAGAGAAATGTGTACACATGATCACCTGGTGGTTCTGGCAGAGATATATGCCCATAAATCTTCTCTTTTAACCTCTTCCCTGTTGCTTTATGGGGAATAGTGTCAGACTTGCTGGGCCTATCCATCTTTTCTAGAGACTACTGGTTTTGGTTTCAACCTGCTTGGTGCTGAGTACCCACTGAGTGGCCAGAATCTGCTTTAGAGCTGGAGAGGGAGCTCCCAGCCTGCCTGGACTCCTTGGGGCAGCCTGGAGACTGTGACCCTCATGAGAAGATAACTGTGTAGATCCATCCTGTATGTGGGATGGGGTGAGCCGTGGAGCTCTTCTAGAGCTGTAGTGTGTGTGTACACACTCGCAGATTTGAAACCTAGAAGAGTAAGGTAACCTCTGTGAAGATCCAGGCGCCTCCCTGTTATTTAGGCACAGGAAATCTCAGCATTTTCTTCAGCTGTGAATTCTGCCATTTAAAAAAAAAAAAAGAAAAAAAAATATTAAAAATCCTCTTTACATCTCCCTTAAGGTCCCAGGCTTATTTTTCTTATAAAAATAATGAAATGTAAAAATAAAGCTTTCCCTGTTTGCTTTCTGCCAGCCATCCCTCCCTTTGCACAGTGCTCATTAACTCCCCTAACGCTGGAGTCAGACACGGCCTCTGGTTAAAAACAGCAACCGCCCTCGTGCCTCGCCTGTCTCCCAGGAGCTGGCAGCCAGACAATAACACCGGTGGGATCATCTTCATCAGATGTCAGCCCCTCTGCAGAATTTACATACCCTGAATTTGGAGGGGGGAGAGGAGGGAAGCACATTGGGAAATAAAGAAACAATGCTGGAAAAAGGAGTGGAAAGAGGAGAGCTGCTGTTTGGGAGAGGCTGCCGGAGAAGCTGCCTCTCTGCATGTCCCTGCTGAGGGATCTTTTGGGCAGGTAGGAGTTTCTGCCCCGGGATCACAGGTGATGTGAGTTATGTTGCTGCATCAGTGGTTGGACTTGATGATCTTGGAGGTCTTTTCCAACCTTAATGATTCTGTGGTTTTCCCCAGCACAGCCTTTCTGACCCACTCTGATACCTGGGGTGAGAGTACTCAGCAAGAGTGAGGTGTTAAATTATTCTGTCAGAAACAAAAGTCTCCGCTGAATGTTGCTTTAAAATAGCCAGCCTGGGCCACATGGTTTGAGGAGCTCTATTAGTCAGATAAAAACATTGTTTTCTGATATTTAGGCAGAATGGGGGTGTCCAGAAATGTCTTAACACAAAACCTGCTGCTGTGTGATTTTGTTTGGCTGTTGGTACACCCTTTAATGTGATTTTGTTTGGCTGTTGGTACACCCTGGTGGTAGTCTGATGCTGGCCCACCTTTGGCTGCTCTAGGGCAGGCATCCAAGGAAGGCAAGCCCAAGCCCAAGCCCAGGGTGTAAGGATGTTAGGGTGACACTGCTGATGTCCAATTCCTGCTTGAAATGGCTGCATACCCAGGGGCAGGCTTCCCCAGAGGGAAGGGGGGAAATCCATCACTCACTGCTTTGGTGTGGGAGGAATTGTATCCTATTTGGGCATCTGGGATGAGGCTCCTGAGCTTTTTGGAGGAAACTCCTTCACCTGTGGCTGTCAGCATAGCCCAGTCTGGTGTTGGGGTTCAGTGCTTAATGCTATCGTGGATCCCCTTTCAAGGCCTGGACATTGGGGTTTTTGTTTTGTTATTTTAGTTATCATCACTCCAAAGTAATGCAGAGGAGTGAACATTTGTGCCAGCAGCAGCTGAGGGTATCAGCAGCTGTCTGGGGCCATTATGCAGAAGTTCAAGTCCTGGCCAGCGTGCTGAGTCCTAACAATCCCCGACTGAAGGCACGTCCAAGAGATGCCGGGCAAAAACTTATTCTTTTTTAGTTTATGCTCTTTTGAATGTGGGAGATGCTGTTTGGAATGAGTGTCTGGGCACAACAGCGTTGCTATTCCTGCCTGCTTTTCCATCACCTCTCTCTCTCTCTGCCTGTTTGTTTGCTATTGTGTCTGTATTAATTTTTTCTCTCCCCCCTTGCTTCATCTCTAGCATAAAGAGTTATTCAGCCCCCAGTGCGCGGGAGCCTATTGTGCACAGAGAGCTGCAGCACAAAGGATTCCAGAGACAATCTTGTTCCCTCTCGCCAGCACAAGCTGCCCAGCCAGATTCAGAAACACATCTGCTAGTCTTAAAAGGAGTTATGCTCTGTTTGACTGCAGCTTAAAGCACGGGGAATAGGGGAGGGAGAGGCCTTTCAGGAGCCTGGTGGGTTTTATCAGCCTGCTCGTGGTCCTGTGGCACAGCTGCAGCCCAGCCCTTGCAGATGTTAGTGACTGCCCATGTTTGAGATGGAGCTTTACTTTGCAGCTGCTGTGAAGATAAGCAGTGGACAAACTCTCCCCTTGAGAAGCTCTGGTTTGTAGGCTAGGGAGATGCCCCTCCAGGCAGGCTGCAGTTTGAGCACCAGAATGGCTGCCCTGGTGGTGTGTGGATGCTCATTAGTCCTGATGTTCAGCAGGGCTCAAATCTGGGTGCAGACCTCCTAAACTGCTTTCCTGCAGTGGCAGCTCTGAATGGCACCATGCTGTTGGCATGGATCTACTTCCTCAGCAGCAGCTTCATGTTTTCCAGGGCTCCCATTGCCCACAGAAGTGCCTGTGCAGGGACACCAGAGGGTGTGTTCCCAGCCCTGGCACACAGTGGCTGTCAAGGGCACTGAAGCACAAGAGACTGCATCAGGAGACCTGGGTTCCTACATCTTCCAGAGCTGTTCCAGGTAAGCCTGCTTGAATGCAGTCTTGACACTTGGCATAACCCCAGCTTCCACAGCAGGGACAGGAGAAGCTCTAAGCTTGGGTTCTGCAGGTCAGTTTAGTCACTGGTCTCTTTGGGTACAGCTCTGGTCCAGCTGGGGCAAAATGGGGTTTTTCTGATTACAGAATAACAGAATGGTTGGGATTGGAAGGGGCCATACAGATCTTCCCATTCCAACCCCCTTGCCATGGGCAAGGATACTTCCCCCTAGACCAAGTTGCTCTGAGTATTGTCCAACCTAGCCTGGAGCACTTCCAGGGATGGGACAGCCACAGCATTCCTGGGCAACCTGTGCCAGGGCCTCAGCACCCTCACAGGGAAGAATGTTTTACAAATATCTACTCTAACCTCCTCTCTTTCAGTTTAGAGCCATTCCTTCTCTTCCTCTTGCTCCAAAATCTTGTCCAAAGTCCTTTTCCAGCTCTCTTGTAGCCTTTCTCAGCATGGGAAGGGGCTCTAAGGTCTCCCTGGGGCCTTTTCTTCTTTAGGCTGGACAGCTCCAACTCTCCCAGCCTATCTCCATTGGAGAGATGTTCCACCGCTCTGAGCATCTTTGTGGGCTTCCTCTGGATTCTTTTCAAGAGGTTCACATAAACCCATGGAAAACCAGGGAAACCCCTCATCTCTAGATCTGCAGAGATGGGAGGGCTGGTTAAACCCATGCCACTAATCATTCCTAGCTCCAGTCTTGTGAGACAAAGTATTCCCAAGCTCATGGATCAACCTTCAAGCTGAGACGTGCTCTGTAAAATGTCAGGATTTGGGTGACCTCTTCCATTTCACCTTGGATGCTGTAGGAGTTCAGCACTGCACCGAAATAGGAGAAGAGGAGGTGTCCAAGCAAGTGGCAGGGACAAACAGCTTTAAAAAAGCTCTGTCTTTGCAGAGTGCTGTTTCTTTTAACCTTTAAAGACTCTGCCTTCCTTCTTTTCAAAGCCTCCTGCTTTGATTTCCCGTTCACACTTGTCTTTCTGGCAGCCCGTGGAAGGAAGGAGACGCGGATGAGGGTTAAAGAACAGCTGCAGGAACATAATTAATGCTTTGCAACATTTCTGAAGGCCTTTAGCACCTTGCCGTGACCCAGCCTGTAACATCTGTGCGTTGGCAGCAGCCAAGCTGTAAAACTCCCCTCCTCCAAGTCCTGCACAGAGCAACTGTCGCCTGCCCGAGGCGTGCAATCGCGGTGAAAACGTAACAAATCAGTACAAAAGGCAGGCTGGAGCACAGATGGCAGGTCCTTGGGTGCTGGGCTTGGCACTGGTAAGGGGCTTCCAGCTGCTGATCCTTGTTAGATGTCCAAGGGGGGAGGTGGAAGGATGCTGCTTTTGCAGAGATTTGATAGGAGAAATAGGACACAGCCAAATCTGAGCGTCCCTGCGCTTCTCACCCACAGAATGGGTGTGGGCCAATGGCAGAGCCCCAGCCCTGCCCAGCGCTGTCAGGATGACTGCCTGTGCAGCTGTCACCTACCCCAAGGGATGCCAAATGCGTCCCCATTTGGATGGTGTTTTATCAAGGTCTGTCTTTTGCAGCACTTTTCCCTTTATGTGGCTAAAGGGCACCTTCAGGGCTTGCCACCCTCATTTTTATGTGAGCTGTAACTCAGTACAAAGAAGGCACATAAGTGACTCCAATTCCCTAGGGTTCCAGCTAGCGTTCTTCTTTCAGTCCCAGACCCAAGTCACAGCTGGAGCTAACTTGGTGACCAAAGAGAAGATGAACAAAACCACTTTGTTTTTGAAGATTAACTTTTTTCTTCTTCCATATCTCCCTTTTCCTCCCTGTTTTGCTGCAGCCAGCCCCGCTGAGTTTCCAACCTTCAAAGCCCATCGTATGCAGCTGGACAGGAGCGAGCTTGCCAAGGGGAACTGTTTGTCCTTTGCTCTTTTTGGTTTTCTGAGAGGCCTGTGACTGTAGTGGATGCCAAGCAGCCCTGACCTTCACCTGACTGGAGTTCCCAGCTGCTACAGTGTTATTACAGCATCTCTGCCTGATAGAAATTCAGCTGTGTTCCTCGTACCTGGAAATTTTATATGACAAACATGTCTAATTTCTAATTCTAGCCTCCTTTAGCTGGACTGGAATGTCTGCTGCCTGGGAGAGGTTTGTAGATCCGAAAGGCTGGAAGGAAGCACATTTCTCTCCTTTGCCTCCTGTTAGAAGTGTGCCAGAGACACTAATCCAGCATTTGAATTTCAGCCAGGTAGCTGGAAGGGACTGCATCTCCTTGGCACCTTCCTCTGATGGACTATCCAGCTTTGCTTCTCGTCATGCCTCCCTGTACTTCTCTTCCTTAGGGCAGGAGGGGGAGGTGTTGCTGGGAGAGACCGACTTTCTTTAAAGAAACCTCTTGCTTCACAAGTCAGATGAGGATGTTTTGCTGCACTTCTGATGAATTTTCTCCCCTTTGGAAGGAAAAATGCTTGGGTTTGCAGTAGGCTTCCTCCTGGTAATAAAAACGATGGGATTACTTCAGGGATGGCAGCTGGGGAATTAGGCCTGAGTAACAGCATATTATAACATCTCAGACATCTTTGTTTATGCAGCTTAAACAATGCCTGAGCCACGACATCCCTGTGGGCTTGGTGAGCCCCATCAGGTCTGTGGGCACCTAAGGCACTTTGGAGACAGATCTCTGGTTTTGCAGCAGCTGTGGGTTTAACTCTTCTGTCTGTTGCTACATGCCTGTGCACTACTTTCCTTGGTGGGGAGGAATATGAATTACTGCCTTGCTGAGATGGCTTGGCTATGTTTAGATTCTGGTGCTGAATTATTTTTCCTTTGGCTGGAATTCATAAGGAGGTATTGTGATTTTTTTTCCTAGTGTTAGTGCCCTAGGGTCCTAATTCTTGACCAGCTCCTTTTGCTGGATGCTATGTAATCCCTTCTTTCTCACCCTGCAATCAGGATGCTTTTTAAGGGAACTGGAAAAGCCATAGAGTATTATTTTCATTCGGGAATTGCAGCTGAAATAGAAAGTGCCTGTCTCTGGTGGTCAGTCCAGCGTCAGGTGTGTCCAGTTTGGAAAATGGTAAGCAAGTTGCTGCAGGCTGCATGAAGGAGAAAAGGAGAGAGAGTAATCGTGGGGGAAGGAAAGCTGAAATGCTCTGGAGATCTGGTATCAACAGTCAGGAGTATGGGGGGACACTGGGCTCTGCAGGCACATCAGAGGCAAAGAGGAAACAAATGGCATGCCAGACAAAAAAGGACAGTGGATTAATAAGTTATACAAATAGGACTGCCATCACTCCTGCATTTGGTTTTATTCCTCTCAGCTCCAAGACAGTGATTTGAAAAAGAAAATGAATGCCAAGACTGTGTGTGGAATGTACATAAAATCCCAAGCATTTGGTTAGGAAGCTTCTTGGTTCTCTCGAGAATATTCTTTCGGTGCAAATGTATATGCTCTGGGCAAATCCCCTTTAAGTTATTCTGTGGCGAAGGCCCTTGAATACTGGTGGTTGAAGGAGAACGTGTTTCACTTTTGCACTGGAATTTCTAATTGTATGGGGAAAAACCTCACGTTTCCACCCACTTCTCCTGAAGCAAGGAAGCATTACATTCTCCTGCTTTTCCTCTTATTAACAGAGTTTCCAGAGGTGCTGAGCTCCTGCAGTTCCCACTGACGTGAGCAGGGCAAAGCAACCTTGGAAACTAGATGTGAGGGCTCTCCAGAGAGAGCTTTCCTTGCAATCCCAGTGCATCCTGCACGATCCAAGATGTGGGATGTGGTGTGTTTGATGCATGTCAGTTTGCCTTAGGATTCTCACCTGTGGTGGGACACTCAAACCAGTGAGTCAGGCCAGGTGACAGGAGCACTATTACTTTTGGGTGGTGGCTGTCTCCCTTTGATTGCTGGGCATAAATCTCCTGGGGGTTTCAGGCAGAGGTAAATACGTCAGCGAGACCCTGGCTGTGGAGTCTCTGAGGCACTGCCCGGCTGTTTGTCCCCAGTCCTGTTGATGTGGCAGGGTGCAAAGGACTAGTTAATCACACTGCAGAAATTAGGTGCCACACGGCTGTTTTTCAGTTGTCACCTGGTGATCAGACAGAGCAGCTGCTCCGACAGCCCCAAGCACTCAGCCTGTGGTGTTCGACAGTGAATTAAACAGCAGGACCATACTTCGTGCTCCTTTGCTCTTACAAATTGGGACTGAGTCCTCAAAGCAACCATTTACCTGTGTGGGGGAGGAGGAAGAACGGGGATTGTAAAATAAAATGAAACAGACCATTCAAGTAATTTAATTCTTAAATCTTGTCTCCCTTGGGCTAATCTCCTCCAAGCCATTCTTTGCTCAGGTCAACTGCTTTTAATTAGCAAGCTTCATTGATCAGGGCAGGAGTGGGAGCTGGTGGGTTGCTGTCCAGGTCTTTTTAATTAGAGGCTTTTCTTCCTTGCTGGAGGAATGGTATTGCCCAGAGAGGAACCTGGCAAGAAGGTCTGCAATTGTTTGAAGAAGGCTGACCTACGATCGCCTTCACTGCATCTCTCCTGGCAGTGTCAGGGGTTAGCGAATTTTCAAGTGGAGAAGGAGGGAGGAAAAAGAGCCAAGTCTGAAAGCAGGTTGTGGTAGCACTGAGAATTACTGTAGAGAGATACTTGCAGGCAGGAGTGTGGGAGTGTGTTTTTTGTCCTTGCTAGGGAAAGGCAGAAAAACCAAAGGTCATTGCAGACACCTCCATTCTCCCCAGCATCTTCAGTCTGCTTTCTCAAATGCTGCTGCCCAGCAACAGGAGCAGTGGAGCACCTTTGTGGGAAGGAGAGTGAAGAATACTTGCTCCCTGCCTTGGGGCAGAATGCCCTGCAGAGTAACAAGCTAGAGGCTGCTATCAGTTTTTCCCTCTTACAGTGATTCTCTGGGGCATTAATAGTAGTGGGGTTTTTTTCCTTTATTTTTCCCTCTTACAGTGGTTCTGTGGGGCAGCAATAGTAGGGAAGGGGCTCACCAAGTAACTGTAGCTTTGGGCAGGGGTGGTGCTGGTGTTGCTGACTGGCTTCTCTAGCTGGTGTCTCCTTAGGGGGACAAGGCTGAAAGTGAACCCCTAAAGCCTTCCATCCTCCTGAAGGATGACACTTTACTCCTCTTTCCTGTAAATGGAAAACAACTATATATCTGATACTAATCCTTCTTTACTCCGTTACCAGAAGTGGTAATTTCTATTAAGCGTAGATGACCACACATCAAGGATGTGGCTGCACCTGCATCTCTGTTCTCTGCCAGGTCCCCACGTGTTACAGTTGTCCTACATTTTGGATCAATTCTGGCTGTGTGGTGACTGTAGATGCTGTCATGATCTCGGCCTCTAGGCCTCTGCAATTCACAGTTAAGGAATATACATCTAATATTAATTAATTAGCACAAATTTGCTATTTTATGTATTTGATCAACTCAGCCATGAAAATTCTGAAATGCAGTTAAATCAAACAGAAAGGAAGTGGCTTTGTATCAAACTATTGAATTAATATAATTATCTTATTGATTAAATCATCAAATCAACCTACAGCTCCTTTATCTGCTTTACTTGGCCATTTGGGAAGGCATCAGCTCTCAATCCCTGAAGCACCATTCTCAGTGCCAGTGCCTGCCTTTATATTCCAGTCAGACAGCTGATCTGCAGGTGATCTCCAGCCGAACCTCCCCTGGAGAGCAAGGCTCTGATGGCCATTACAGCTGTCAACCAAAATTATATATATTTGGCAAGAGGTGATCTCTTGTATACCCACTCTATTGTGTATCATAGAGTGGTTTGCTTTTCAAGGGACCTTAAAGATCATCTAGTTTGTTACATTTCAAATTCCAGGGGTGGAACTGCTGTGAGTCATGATTTTTAGGATTCCACATGCCATAGGAACACAGGCACCTGTCTTGCAGGCCAAGGGCTACTTCAGGGGCTGCTTTTGGAGCTGGGGAGGTGCCCTTGAAATGTCTCATACTTTGTGTGGCTCTTTCTTGCAATGGGTTTCCTGTTCTTGCATCTTGGGGAAAAAGTGCGTGAGTGGAAAGATATTTGTATTATTAATAACAAACACTAACGTGGGCTAGCTTAGGGAGACCTCCCCACAGGACTGATGTTCTGCTGCAAGTAATTTTAGCCAGTGGGTTTAGGTGCTCAGCTATTTAATGTATCACACTGGTTTCCTGGCTGGAGGTTGCTGTCTTAGACCTGTCAACTACGAGACCTTGCTAATGGCCCTGATTCTTGGTGGCTCACCAGAACTGAGAGGAAACAGCAATGTCATAAAGAAGGTACGTCAGGGAGAGCCTGGCAGCTGCAATATGAAGCTGTAAAATGTGGGCTTGAGTTTAAATCAGGGTCAGCTTCCCATTGGAGTAATCCAAGTTTTAACCAGGCAGGCAGCCAAGAGCTGGCAGTGATCAGTCAGAGCCATTATGATCTGTGAGCCCACTTCTGTTGACCCTGCAGGACTCCCAACTTGAAAACGTTAAAAACTTGACACAGTTTGGTCCTAAAATTATCATTGAGCTCCTCAAAGTTTTATCTTCCATAGGCATGTGCAAGAGCCAGTTGCTGTCTCTGCAAGCAGATAAGTTTAATTTGGTTTTAGGCTTTGAAGCAATGCTGAGCTTTGTGTAGGAGTTGGACAAAAGGTTGGGTCTTTTGAGAAAGTCCCTGCTTTGGGCTCTGTTTCCTAGTCCCAGTCTGTGACTGTCTCAGTGGTCCTGCAGCCACCTCATTGCTGATAAGCAATGCCATTTCATCCTTAATCATTCCAGCTGACAGCAGTGAGGATGAGTCATCCACAGCACTGTTGTTGGAGTGTGAGTTTAGCCCCCGATTGTGGGAGAGAACAAGCAGGAAGGGTTCCCAAAGAGGCTGCATTGTTCCTGCCAGCTCAGGGCTGCTGGCAGGGGGCTCAGGCACTGACAGTATTGCTGGGCTCTCTGAAATCTCTCTCCTAACATGCCTCAGTAGGGGGTGAAAGGGTAAAAAAAAAAAAAAAGGGGACACGATCCAAGTTTGGCTTTGTGCCGTGCTCAAACTTCTCCATGGTTCCTCCTTCACCAGGAAACAGGCGCTCTGCAGGTGAGGCGTGAAATACATCCACTGAAGAAATTGAAAGAGACTGTCTCAGCAGGGGAGGGATTCGAATTCTGTCAGATTTGGGGGGGAGGTTTCCAGCCTTCCTTGGATGCAGATTTCCCAGGGGTGATGCTTTTCGTCCTGCATGTGGTTTTTGCTTTTGGCAAGCTGCCCTTTGGCGCTGCGTGTTGCTTGAGATGAAAGGCTGGAGCGAAGCATGTTCTTAACACTTAGGAAACCAGCTGTGTTGTCAGATTCACCTTGAAATACTGATGAACAGCTTTGCAGGGGCCAACCCTTGTGTTACCCTGCCTTGTCCGGGCTGCTGCCTCGGCTGTGGTCCATAGATGTGAGGAAGACCATGGCCTCCCTTTCTGGTGGAGACAGCAGCAGGAGAGACGAGTTGATGGAGGACACAAAGAAGGAATGATTTGGTTCTAGCCTCTGTTTCTGGAAGTCTAGTTCAGCCTTTGAGCTTGCACCCTGTGCTGATGTCCCCTCTGTGATGTACCAGTCCCACCTGGGCTGTCCCTGAGCAACACCATTTCTCCTGGTTCCCTCCTGGAGAACTGTCACCCATCGGTGTCAACTCATGGGACCTTCCTCTTGTAGTCAGCATTTGCTTTCCTCTGATAATGTTGACACATGGGAGCTTCACCTTGGAGAGGTATTTTCAAGTGGATGGGATTAATAATTTCTAGGTGGATGGGAATAGCTGAAGAAACATCACCTGGGAGTGTGTACAGGTCAGGCACTGAGAGCATCCTTGGCCTGGCATTAAAGTCAACATTTCTGGCTGTGTACAGCAAGTGATGATGGGTTGTTATTACAAGTATCTGAAGTGCAAGGAAGATGCTTCTGCTGGAGAAGGTCTTTCTGTAGCAGGTGTGTGTGATTCTGATGGTGCCTGGTGTGATCCATAGTCAGTCTGGTATCACTGCACTGATTTGTAGCCCTTTCAGTGCTATGGTACCTCCACTGCAGTGTCAGAGACCTCACCTCCCCTTCTTCAATGCCTTGCTTGCTTTGCACCGGTAAATTTTGGGAGCAGCTCCTGTAGATTTGTGTAAGGTCAGATGCCTTCTCTTTTTCCTCTTCCTCCTTCCTCCCAGCATGCCTCTGAACAGTGTGCATCTGACAGGCTGATGTGTCTGCAGGGAGATCTGTCTGTTCCCTGTTGGACATCACAGTCCTTTGCCCTCTTTGCTTCTATCAACCAGTCAAGGTTTGTGACAGGGGAATGCTCTGACTGCTGGACTGTGTTGGTGTTTGAGCATCACTGGGCCATGCATGAGTTGCAGGTAGGAGGGTGCCCCAGGTGCTTGATGCCTTCGTTTTCCCTGCTTGTCCAAATGTGGCATCTCAGGAGGATGCAGTGGGGGTTTACTCTTCATCTGTATTCTCTCACCTGAAAGTAAATGCTCCAGCACAGGATTTGGTGTCAGTGCTGGCACAACTCATGATACTGCACATGGTAGCAATTCCAAATTGTTCCAGCCCAGCAGCATCTCCCTCCTCTTTCCCTTCCTTGCCCTCCTTGGGCTGCCCACATGTCTGCACAGGGCCATGGCCATTCACCCTGTGGACAACTCTGAGTCTGGACTGCTCTTTTTTGGCAGAACAACAATCTGTGCTTAGGTCAGCTGTAAATTTAATCGAGCGGCACAAAGGATTTAGTGCACCTTGCGGATAAAAATTGCCTTGGGCTGGACAAAAGAAACACACAGGCCATTCCCTTTCCCTCTTCCTGCAATGGCTTAGGTTGTGGTTGTTCTTTTTCCCTTTTGTCTCCCACTCCATGACATACAACGCAGATGTTATTTGCATCTCAGTGTGTCTCAAAACACTATGAGGCTTCTTGCCTAGCAATGATGAATTCAGTGTATGCAGCATAGAACTGTGATTTCCCTGAGGGTCCTTTGTAGTAATAATTTCTGTAAATAAAGGCTGGAATCAGGATCTCTGTTGTAATAGGATTTTGTTTGTGCAAGGGCTGGTAGCCGTGTCCCCCTGATGCTGCCCTGTATTAGGATTGTAGACTTTATGACAGCTTTGTGTGTAGGATGGGAAGAGTGGGCTGGCACAGAACATCCTTGAAGGGAGGGAGAGGCATAGGACTCACCTATGGGAAGTGTTGGGAAGTTTGTTGGCCAGAAACACAGTGCTGATGGGCACCTCCACTGTCTCTACAGCTGCTGGATTTCCCCAGACTGGTTTGCATTCCCGACAGGGGGCTGGCTTTCTGCAAAGCCCCCGTGGCCAAGGTAAAGTCCCCACCCTGCATAAGGCGCCAAAGCCTGTGAGTCTTGGAGGAGAAGGAAGAGCTGTAGAGGATAAGGTCTGAACAAGCTCCAGCAGCTCTTGCTGCTGCTGTGACTGCATTGATCTGTGTGGAGGGAAGCTGCAACCCCTTCATTTGTCTCTGGACTTGCAGAACCCGCGATTCCGTGAGCCGGCGACTGCGGTGACCCGCATCCCGAGGCAGCTGCCTTTCCGAGAAGCTCACCTCTATAAAACACACACCATTGCTGAGAGAACTATTTGTCAGCCCTCTCGAATGAAGGCTGCAAGAAAACAGTGCCTTTAATTATGTCTGCCTGGGAGAGAGGTGAGCGAGGAGCGTGTGCGATCGCAAGCCCTGGGGGCTGTTAGATTTTCTTCTCACCTGTTCTATCAGTAAGAGGCGCATGGGGGAAGCACATGTGTGTTTACACATTCACTCTGCTACCCCTGCTGGGTGCAGTAACTCTTCCTGTGCTGGTGAAGGGGTGTTGATAGAAACTTCTCTTCAGTGGGAGGACTAGTGGCCGTGCTGGAAGTGATGGGGACCTTTGTGCCTGGGCTGCCGCAGGATCCTGAGCAGCTGTGGGTGAATGCAGCACGCTTTGAACACACCCACCTCAGACACGTTGGTAAATTAAGATTTCTCTTCTTGTGCTGGCTGTATCTCATCCTGAGTTGGTCCTGTACCCAGCTTAGGTGGGCTCAGTACCACCTAGTGATGTGAAGCTGAACTATAGCTCTTCTACACTATGGAGGTGAGAGGCTTTTCCTCAGGCAATGATGGCAAGGATGTGTGCCAGGTTCAGTGTCAGCAGCAGAGAGTTGTGCTGTTCTCAAAAATAACCAGGTGCCAGAATTGTTTGTCACATGAAAAGGTGTGCTGACAGTTCATCTCTCCCTGGCATCACCTGGAAGGCTCAAGTGAGCTCTGACAAAGCCTGCACACCATTCACAGTGTAATTAGCACCACAAGTCTTGCTAATTGCTGAGGGTTTTTTTCTCTTCCCCCTCCCTCTTTCCAGCACAAAATTTCTCTAGTTATCTTGGGTTAACATCATGGTAGACAGTGTGCTAAGCCTGGATGCTCCTTCTGAGGGCTGGTGTCAGGAATAATTACTGCCATAGTAAGCTGATCAGCCCTTCCTTATTAGCTGCTGTTGTTGTTACTCGACATTGATTAGTAATTTGTAGCTGCCAGTGCTTTTCCTCTGCCCTCAAAGCCGAGGGTTTGCTGGTGCTGCCCTGCTGTTCTGCCAAGGACAAATGAACGTTTTCCCCCCTTGCCACCCACCCCAGAGTTTCCCTGTCTAGAGTGTGGTTTTTAGATCTCCAGCTCATGGCTGGGAGAGCAGCAGCAGCCCTGTCTGAATGCTGACTTTGCAGCTGAAAATTGCTGACGGTCCCAGCTGGCTCCAGTGGTGGAAGATCTTGTGGTGAGTGTCCCAGTGGTGGGACAATGTTTGTAATTTCAGGCTGAGAGCTTCGCAGGGATGCCCTCAAGTCCTGCATCATCCTGCTGGTTGGAGAGGTCAGTGGGGATGCCACCATAAATATCAAATGGCTCCAGAGAGATCTGTGATGTTGGTTGGTGGCTGCTCACACATGTTCATGTCTGAGCTGGTGAGCAGTGGTGAAGGTGGATTTTGGAGGGGATGAGGAGAAAACACTGGAGGCTTGTAACCTCCATCCTGTTGTGAGATGTTCAGTTTGTTTTTAGGTAAGGCCACTTAGCAACTTGAAACTGCACATAGTGGGAGAAGGGGAGCTTCCCAAACAAGACCTAGGGTCAGGGGTCCTTGCTCACAGTGCTGACTCCCTCTGTGGTGGGGTCTGTCTCTTATGTCTTTCAGCTGTTCCTATCTAGCTCTGAGAGCCACGTGCCATCACTTGTTTGTCTGACCTGCTGGTCTTTGGACCAGCTGTGCCTGTCAAAGCAGGGTCAGAGAGCAGAAGGCAGGCTTGCAAGCCTGTGCTGGGATGGAGAGGGAAGTTTGGGGAAAGGAATAAAGGAATGCAAGTGCCTTTTCTGTGATCTGTGTCTCTTGTGTCAGCATGTTGCTGGCTCACATATTGTCTCAGGACCTCAGCAGCGAATCTTCTGAGCATTTTGGCTTGTCCAACGTGGCCCCTTGCAGAGTGACATCCCAGGAGATGCTCTCCCATCAGACACCTGCCTGCAAACAGTGACCTACCCCGGGCAAGCCCTCTGTGGAGAGGCTGGCATGGAGCAGAGCAGTGTCCCCATCCATCTCTGCCAGCCGTGCCGCCGGCGCTGGGAGGCAGCGTGTGCCGCGGCTGTCCGTGTGACACGGCAGGTATAAATCATGCATGGGCAGCACAGACGGCGGGGAACGCGCCTCCTCTCACCCCTACTCTGACTAGCATCCCTGTGATGCCAGGGGGGTGGCAGGGGGCAAAGCCTGATGTCACTTCTTGGCACTCTAAGAAGACGTTATTCCAAGAGACGGTGACCTCTCCTGGCACGCAGAGCGCTGCCGGGGACCTCCAGCCCCGCGTCTGCGGCAAATCAAATGATGTGCTGTGGGAGAGGAGGGCTGGGACTCAGACATCCATCACCAGCCTGCTGACCGTGGAGGAGAGCAAGAGAGCTGCCAAGAAGCCTCCCCTCCATCAGTCCTTGGAGGCGCCGGTAGCTTAAATGGGGTGTCTTCTTACTCATCCATTAGTGGACACCAACCACAGCTCCCTGTGCAAGCGCCTTAATGGCTGCCTCATCTGGACAAGCCCTAATTAAGACTGAAGAGTGGTTTCTTTTCAAAACCTGTGCTCAAGTGTGTTTTTCTAGTTTCTCACCTTCCCAGATGAGATTTCCAGGGCTCAGGCTAGGTGATTTTTCTTTTCTTTAGTAGTTCCAGTGATTCACCAGTTTAAAAACGTGAGAGGACTGCAGGACACCCGATCAGGCTTCCTTTCTGATCACACATTCAGGGGATTTTATTATCTTTTCTTTTCCTCTCCAGAGAGCTCAAGCTCTGAGGTAGCTCAGGTAGAAACCTGCAAACCACAGAAATTAATCTTTGCTGACAAAAGCTTTCTGACTAAGCAGTGGTCTGGGTTTGAGGATGTGCTTGACGCTCCCAGGTGAGCTTGCAAAGGTGGAGGGAGCTCTGGCCTGTCCCACCACTGTGGCAGCAGATCACAATAGGGTGTGCACTCACTGTGGGGCAGAGTTAGGGGGTCCAGGCCACTCTGTATGCGGCAGTGACTGCATTGTGCCATTGCTGGGCATCTTGGAGGGTGAGACCAGTGAAGTGCTAGAGATCTGCATCTTGCTTGCAGGCTGCTCTGTATGGCTGAGAGGTTTCTTCAGCTTGGAGGCTGCGTGCTCCAGCTGCTGTTCTTCACTGGTACAATCCAGTCTACACTGGTGACTTCAATGAGCCAGCCTTAGTTTACCTAACATGAGGTAAACTAGTTTACCTTTCACCTCAGCTGAATTCACTGGTTCATCCTCTCCCATGTGATCTACCCAACTTCTTGTCTAGCTTGCCCCTGCAGTGGAGGACACCATCTCAGCCATAGGAGCAGTGCTGGGCCTTGGCTGCTGGTTCATGTATCATTGGAAAAGGTAGAGGCTGCCGTGCTCTCCCCTTCCTTGTGCTTTGGGGTAGATGTGGTTTCTGCAGCACTGAATACACCAGTGGAGGACACTGCAGGCAAGCCTGCAAGTGTCCCAGGTGTTCATGGCCTGAACTGTGTTCCTCTGTGGAGGACCTGCCTCCCTCTGCTGACGAGGAGGTGCTGGTGATGTGCCCCTCTGGACTTGTGTGATAGAGGCAGCCGCACATGACAGACTCGGAGGGCAGCGTGGGCCAAAAAATGTTGAGGAGAATGTCTCTGCTGGGGAGTATGGGCCTGATTTGAAGTGGTGTCTGCTGGGATCTGAGCCTGTCTTTAGAGAAGGACTTTGAGTGGCTGGCACTTTCCTGTGTGTGCAGAAAGGGTTTGAGATGCTCGGCTGAGCCAGGTGCTTTCAAACCTATTTCCATTTCGCAGGCACTGCAGTGACTCTGCATTGGTGTCTCTCCACAGGACAGTTCAGTCCCCTCAGGATGGTCTGCCCAAGGGTGTAAAGCAGCTTCCCCAGCTCACATCTCTCCAAGTGGGTTGCCGGGGGCAGGACAAGCTTTCAAACGCCCCAAAGCAGAAGGAAGAATTACCCAATTACCCAAGCTCTGGCCAAGTTCTCCTAAGGGCAAAAGAAAGACCCGAGTGTTGCAATATCCCTTAAAGCTCTCTGAGCAATGATGACTGAAAACTCCTGGAATCTGGCCCATGCTGCGCTCCCAAACCTCAGGTTCCCTGTCCCTTCTGACGGCTCTCTTCCACACAGGCGCCTGGGGAGTACGGAAATTCCTCCTGGGTATTTCCAAGCCCTTTCCCAGGCAAGGCGATGGGCCTCTAGATGGCAATGTTTCTGTTCAGGAGCCCAGCAGCCGCTTCCCAGGCGGGCTCCATGGATGCCTTTCGTGCCAGGCTTTGGAGAAGCTCCGAGATTAACGCTGGGTTGAAGTGGACAGCTTAGCACCCCGCTGCCTCTTATCGCTTCCTCGGTGAAAGTGGCTTTAATTTTGTGACCTTAGGGGACCAGCGGTTTTAGCAGGCTGGACAGCAGTTCCTGGCTGTCCTTCCCTGCCACGTGGTGAATTTGGCTCAGGATTGATTGCTCAGACACTTGCCTGTTGGTCAGGGTGGTAGCAGGGATTTTGGAGGTGGTGGGTGTCCTTTGCTGTGACAGAGCTCAGCTAGTTTTCTGTGTTTGTTTGAGGATGCAGACAGAGGGTCTGCTCTTCCCAATGTCCCTGGAGGTTGCCTGTGTGGGACTAGGGCCTTGTCTTTGGCTGGAGGAGAGCTGGGAGCTTAGGGAAGGAGAATGTTGCTGGAGAGAGGACTGTAATTGCTCCTGCACACTTGGAGCTGTCACTTGCTGTCACCTCCTCCCTGCACCTGGCTCTGCTCACTGCCTGAGTGGTGGGGATCCTGGGCTCAGCACCCTCCTCCTTTCCCAGGGCTTCTGCTGTGATGCTGGATGGAGACCACACCTAAGAGGCTGTGCCCCTGTTTATCTTCTCTCCTGGATGCCAGTGTGACAGGTACTTTCTTTGTCCATATAAGTGTCAAGGGAGAAAGATGAAGGGATCCTGAAGGCTGCTGTCCCTCACTGGCTGCAGTGATAGCTTTGCTTCAAGCTTGGGGCCGATCTCACTAGGCTTCTGACCACGTTTTATCATGGACTCAACCCATTTGGGGTCAAGAAGAGGAGAAGAAGACTGAGAAAGCCAGGGATGTGTTCCTGCCCCTGGGAGCTGTGAAATGGAGCACATGTAGACTGAAATTCTGGTACTTTTCCCTATTACAGCCCTCCTGGAAGCTGGCAATCCAAATTCAGCCCTTTTCCAAGGCCCCCAGAGAGCTGAGCAGGGGGGAAGGCAAGCACCATATTCAGCAAAGGTCTGGGCCTTTTGTACTCATTGTGGCTCCTTGAGGGTTTATGAATCTAAGTGTACCCTCATTTTGGGAGAACTGGGTTTGCTCTGTGGACCAGAAATAGAGGCTAGACCCAGATCTTGCTTGAGCCAATGGTGTGGTGGCAACAGCTGGCCTGGGATCTGGGGCAGTTTCCTTTCCAGCTAATTCCTACCACTTCCACCAAGGGAAGCGTTGAGATGGGTGTGGCAGCATTTCCCCCCTGTATGGCAAGGATGGGAGGAGCAAACCCTGCTCCTGAAGTTCTCCCCTTGTACTCCATCCCCTCCCTCTCCCCTCTGCCTGCCTGGCCCGGGTCTCCCAGCCTGGCCCCTCGCCCAGGGCTGCTCATGCTCCCCCTCAGCACTGTGGAGGAGCCTGGAGCTGCTCCTGAGCAGTGGAATGATGCTGCAAAGTGTGGAAGGGGCGCTGGATTTCAGGGGCTGCAGGAGATGTCAATCGTTTCCCAGCTCTGCCACGGCAGAGGAGAAATCATTCCTATCTCCCTGTGCATCATTTCCCTCTGCATAAAACAGACAGTGATCCTTTTCTTGCCTCCTTGAGTTGATGCCAAAGGAGAGAGACTCGTTGTTTTTCCCCCAGCACTGATGAGTCTCTTTGGGGTTGGTGTGGTCATGCCTGGGCTTTCCAATCCCCCAGGAGATGTCGGACCCTGGCTTTGCAGGAGTGTGGCAGCAGAGGTGAGCTGCCTGGCTGTCCCTCAGCCTCTCAAGGCCATGAGACAGCTCACTCCCAGCCTATGCAGGAGCTTTCTCTGCCAGTCCTGCACCTGCAGCCTGGGAAAATGGCTCCAGTCATGCTGCAGCGGGCATGGACAATTGATTATAAGTGGTCATAGATTACCTGGAGCAATGCTATTAAATTTAATACACTTCTCCACCGGCTCTTGGGGCTCAGCCTTGGGTTGTGTAACTGACATCTTGTTGCAAAGCATTTTGGGGACATTGCAAGGGGCGGGAGACAAAGAGATTCAACTGCAGAAAGAGGGAGAAGAAGATGAGTTTCTGTTGAGATTTATTTCCTGCCCTATAATTGCCCAGAAAAGCTGTGTAAACCTTCTCTGTTTGTGGAACAAATAGTGCAAGAGTTACTGCTCTGACCTTTTTTTTTCTTTTCCACTGGACAATTGTCTGTGCCCTTGCTATTCTAAAGCCTTGATATGCTGCTGGCAGATTTATGCCATGTTGAAACCCACTTCTTATTGCCTCAGAGTTGATTGGAAGAAAGGAAACTTGCTTGCTGAAAAAATAAACCCGTTACCATGTGCCCTGCATGCCAAGCTAGGGTTGAAGTTTAGAAGTCCTCTTTTCCTTGTCAGCTCCTTGTCTCCTGTCACTGTGTGTCACCTTTGAAAGTTAAGGGACCAGTTCCAAAAAGGATCACCACTGGATTTAGGCAAGAGTGAGATACCTAATGAGCAGCTGTGATGCAGCAAGGCCACTGCTTGCTCGCGAGGGAAGGGTTGTTCAGTGTGCAAGTCCTGCCCTGGCTTAACAAAAGCTTGTGGAAAATCCCCATGTGAACGCTCTCACACTGATTTGGCAGCTGCTAAATTTGGGAATAAATCCACCTTCCACGGCAGCAGTAGTAAATCAGATGAGGCATGTCCAGGGAGGGTTTGGAGTCCACTGCAAAAATGCACCCGCTTTGTGTGTGGTTCAGAGCTTGCCTGTGCTGAAGAGGACTTGGTGCTAAAGCTCTCTGGAACAAACCTCGGAGTTTTAATCCTGTCCTGAGTGAGATCCCACGTGAGATCTCAGTGTTTTTAGAGTCTTCATCACTCTGCAAGCCTCTGATATTGGTGCTTAGAGGTCCTTTTCCCTCTCTATCAACACAGAACTGACAAGCCAACAGGGTTGTATAGTAGCCTGTATAGAGAGGCTGTACAACAAAGGCTACTTGGAGTCATCAGTCCTCCCCTTGAATGCCAAACAAGAGCAGGTGCCACTTGCCAACCTCAGCTCCTCGTAACTGTTGGGTGGGTTTGAGGTCTACTGCTACTGGCCCTGTCCAGGCAGAATATTGGTTCTGTCTGTAAGTTTTATTCTGGGTAATACAGGATTCTTGTGGTAGCTGGTAAATGTCAGCCCTCATTAGGAAGTATGTCATCTCGGGGGTGTGTTTCTGCTTGTGTTGGAAGCTCCTGGTGTTTCACTGAGTGTCTGAGAGGAGAATCAGGCCTGTATGTGTGTATATGTGTATGTCCCCATGCACTTCCTCCTGCAGGTGACAGGGGAGCAGAGGGTGTGGGGTTTAATCCGTGTGTCTGTGTGGGCGGCTCTGCCGAGGCTCTTTGTCAGCTGGAATCCCAGCACAGGGCTCTGCAGCATCAGCCGTGGCTTCCTCTTTGCCTTCTGTCACATTTGGAAGGAGGGAAGATGTAGCTGAGTCTTGCAATAGTAGGTCAAAACATACTGCAGCACTAAACATCAGAGCAAACGCTTTCTTGTACAAACACATGGTTTTATTTATCCTGTTATTTTCTTTATCAAATGCTTACTAGCCTTTACAGAGCAGCTTTCAGCCCCAGGGAAAAAAAGTGTCTCTGGGAGGGAAGCTGGGCTAGTGACTGGAGTGGGTGACAGTTATGGAAAATGGGCAATCTGGACTTTATTCCTGATTCTGCTCTGGCTCCTGTCCTCCAGATCTCTCTGAAGAGCTGAAGCAATGAGGTGCAGGGGCTGTCACTGCATGTGTACATGGCACACAGTGTGGTAACATCCCCAGAGCACCCTGGGCACAGCCAGAAATGCCAGTCATGCTTGCAGCTGTTTCTGGCTGGGTAGCAGTCTGGGTAGGGTGCAGCCTGGTTAGGGTGCTAGAACGAGCTCTTTTATCCAGGCAAAGCTTTGCCTGGAATTCTTCAACGTCCAGACGTGCAGACAGCTTATTTTTAAGGTCTCATTTGAAAGATGTCAGCTCCCCCTCCCTACTCTTCCCCAGGCAGCGAGAGCAGAAAACTAAATTTATCTGCATTGGGACAGAGAGAGCTGGAGTAAACCAGCCAGGCGCTGCTCCAGATCTGCTGGGTGGAACAACTGGCACAAAGCTGTCTGTCTGTCCGAGTCAGAGCTGCTGGGGTGCAGCTGATGCTGGGCTGACTGTGACACCTGCACAGCATCTTCCATTCCTGTCCCTGGGGTTCAGAATCTGCTGGAAAGTTTGCCTTGTTGACGTGATGTTTTATCAATCTCTGGGTTAATATATTCCTTCTCCAGGTGAGGCAAAGCTGTCCCTCTGCTTGTTGGGAGACAGATGAGGAAATACACTCTTTGCCTTGCTTCTCAAGATCTTGTGAGATCCCCAGGGTGGGAACAGTGCTGGAGAGGAGGTGAAGCCCTTGTTGCTCAGGAACTTTTGAAAATCCCATAGGTACTGCATAGAAATGGGTACTGTGAAGGACTCACATATTTTCAGTTTGAGGGTAGCTGCCCACAGGTCCCTTTTTGGTGTCATTCTTGAGTGGTGGAAGGGAACACAGGGCAGATGTTTGAATGGGTGTGTGCTGCACACTGCTGTGTGCCTGAGGTAAAGAAGAGACTCTTTACTGTGTTCCTTCCTGAGGCTGTCTGGGGCATGGGCAGGTGGGGAATCAGTGGGATCTGTTTTTTTCTTTCCCCCTTCCTAAAACTGGAGCATCCTTCTCTGTCAGGCTGCTGCTAATGAGTTAGTTAAACAGCATCCCCTTACTGGAAACTCTTTTCAGTCCAATTAAGATGTTGCAACCTGTCAGTTGTGACAATAAAAGTGAATTAAGGCTCATTTCTTCTTTTTTACGATGTTTATTAGAAGATGGGAATGCTCATTTAGAGGAGCTAATCGTGGTTATTTATTTGTCAGTGGTACCAAGAAGCCCCTGCTCTTGGGGCCAGATGCTGTGTGTGCTCGTGGGAGGAGTGGGAGCCAGCCTTGGAGAGCCATGCAGGAAGAGCCCAAGTGAGGCAGGGAGAATCCTTTAGCCCCACCTGTAGGACTTGCTGCAGCTTGGAGATGCTGGGAGAGGCACTGGAGTCAAAGAAGGCAAGAGGAGAATGTGTAATGCATCTTCTCTCTCAAGCTACTTTGGTTCAGTGGCTTGGCCAAGACTTAACGCAAGCTCTTCCAGGAGCTGGGCTGCTAGTGAAGATGCTTTCCAGCACATCTAACAGGGAAAAGGAGTTATTTTATTGCTGTGAGGAACCCAGGCAGGTGGATGTAATAAAAAAGGCTTGTAGGAAGGTTCAGAGCTTCACCTTGTTTTCAAGGGGAGCTTGGTTTGTGCTTCTCAAACCCTTAACCAATAAAATTAAAAGATCCAGTAATTAAAAGCAGAAATCCAAGGACATGGAGCCACAGAGACCGAGAATTGGCCAGCAAGGAAAAAGCCAAACTAATGATGCTCCCCTGCTGTCTGTCCTGCAGAGAGCCAACAACAGTTCAACCCTCAGTGCCCCTCCCTGCAAGGGTGACCCTGTGCTGGAGGAAGGGGTAAAAGGGTCTGATCCCCCCTTTCCCTGAGGGTACCATGTGGGGAGGGGCAGAATTTACTGAAGGCAAAGGCATTGAGCACGAGACAAATTGTCCTGTGGGCCACTGCAGTCCCATGCTGGCACCAGTAGTGACTGAGCTGTGGGCTGTTAAGCTCTGTCCCTAGCCTGTGTTTTGGGCTTCCAGATGTTTGTCTTTCAGTCTGTGCTCCTGCCTGGCTTGTGGGCTCCTTCCTCAGGGCTTTGTGCTTTGTGCTGACGAGTGTCATCCACACCCTGGGTCCATCCTCACATAAACATGGGTTGGGGTGCTGAAGGCTGTTGTGTGGAGAACAGAAACTGTGGGCTTTGAAGATCATACTGGACATGAGAATGGACAAAGCTGAGGTAAATGAGGCTCAGGATGTTCCAACTTGCTCCCAACTCCCTCGCCAGGATTGCCAGGCTGGGGTGAGCCTGTGGGAGCTGAGACTTCCCAGGCTGGGCTCCTGCTTGTGGCCACATGAATACAATACACTGGGGCTCTTCCCTGTCCATGAACCCATCCTGCCGTGTTGTAGCAGGCAGAATCTCTGTCTGTGTTGGTGTAAAAACATCCTCCTTCTTTCAGTCCTGCAGCTGTTGATGTTTGGAAGTTAAGAAAACATTTAAATGATTAAAAAAACCCCAAAAATAAAATACCCAGCCTTGGTTTATCAAGGGAACTTCTAATGAGGAGAAGGGGAGGGGGAACAGACACAGGAAGGGCAGCAGAGAATAACAGCCTGGCAGAGCACTTGTCATCTTGACAGCACAGTAAGTTTCAAACTGGGCTCGCTCCTGACGTTTGCCTGGAGGTATATTTAACTAGTGCGGGAGACGCTGGAGCAGAAGGGTGCACCTTTGAGCCCAAGGAAGCCTCCACGGGGGTTACCCGAGTTTGGGAAGGGGGAGATGGGCTCCAAATGGAAAATGTGCTCCTTCCCTGCCTGCCTGTCTGTGTGCAGCCAGACTGCAAGGCTGTGCTCGCAGCTTGGAGAGAGAGGATGCTAATGAAGCGTGAACCGGCTGCGCTCCGTGCTCTCTGCCTCTAGCCCACCTCTCCCTTTCATTCCTTCTCTGTCTGCGGTTGTGTTTGACGGAGGGAAATGCGGGCTTCTCTTTGAAGCGGGAGGGATGACAAACAAACAGGATGGGAGCTCAAATTCTGCTTTCTCAGGGCTAGGCTAAATTGTCAGAGGATACACAAAGCTTCTAGGAGAGATTTGCAGCCTTTGGGACTGATGGGAGACTCTGGATTGTAGTTTGTTGTCTTTTTTTTTTTTTCAGGCCCTGACTTGGAGTGCTCTGTGCTCCAGGGCTGCTGCTCCTCTGTATGGAGCTCCAAATCCCCAACCCTTCTTACCCCAGAACTTGCAAAGTGCACCTCTCACCTCCCTCAAACCCCTTTCAGCTCTCCCTGCTGCAGCAGGACCTGCTCCATCTTTTCTGCCCTCTTCTCCACTGCTCTTGGCTCTTACCTCCCCTTCTTCCCCCCAGTTTTCCCTGCTCTAGTCAGGCCTTTGCTCACTTTCCATTCCCAGAACCTGTGCCGTGAGATTTCAGAAACAGAGACGTGAACTGTGCTTCCAGAAATCCTCAGATGGTGCCTACAGACCACAGGCTTGTGTTGAATCTGCATTACCTGCACATGGGAGTGAAAAGCATCATCTCCTCAAACATGCCTACAACCAAAATCATTGAATTGTTAAGGTTGGAAAAGACCTCTAAGATCATTGAGTCTGACTGTTAACCCAGCACTGCTGTGTTCGCCTCTAAGCCATGTCTCCAGAATAGTCCAGACAGCCACAGGAGAGCAGGATGCTTTATGTCTGGTCCTGTGTTGTGAGAAGGTTCTGTGGCAGAGCTTAAGGCTCACACACTGACACTGGATGCTGCTGAAAAGGGATTTGATTGGTTTTTTCATAGTGAGTGACTTTTTGGCATTTCTGAGAAACAAACTCCCAGCTAGGAGGCAGAACAAGCTGGGCATGTGAGATGGGAGTTATGCCATGAGCCAGAGCATCTGCTGCATTGGAGGGTCTGAACTGTCCTGCTGCTTTCATCACATCCCCAGACATCTCATGGCACCTCCCTGCGTGCAGAGAAACATCTGGAAGGGTGCAA
This sequence comes from Hylia prasina, assembly GCA_013397195.1. Taxonomy (NCBI): domain Eukaryota; kingdom Metazoa; phylum Chordata; class Aves; order Passeriformes; family Sylviidae; genus Hylia; species Hylia prasina. The sequence continues at coordinate 588,800 of VYXD01000272.1, read as the reverse complement.
ATGCCAATCTGTGTTTGTATTGGCCCTCTGTAACAAAGCCAGCCACATCCCAGCACCAGTTGTACCAGGAAGAGATGGAAACACAGTGTTAGACACTGGAGTGGGGGCCCTGCCTGGCAGCCTTGCCTGGAAATGGTTGTCTGTGGCAGTATGGGGAATGGGCTAAAATCAGGGATGTCAGTCCATGCTCTCTCTTGCAGCTGTATGGTTTTATCTTCCTTTCTAGATTGGCTTTAGGATACGGGAAAGCGTTGAGATTCTTCCCACGGGAGAGATTTGCTGAGGTCCTTACCTGGTACAAATCAATCAAGCTCTAACTCACAAAGCACCCTGTGGGGACACAACTTCGATAGGAACCTTCCCTCTGAAGTTTGATGTGATTTCCTTTTCTTCCAGCCACACATTTTCCTCTTTTCATTGCAAAAATAAAAGCTGTGACAAAGCCTGGCATAGCCCCAGAGCTGGTCCCCACCTCTCTTGTCCCAGCCTTCGTGCCCTCCGTCGGAAAACTGTGAGTCATCACCTCTTGGCTCCACCAGCTTTGTAATGGTTCTTTTTTCTCCTCCTCGTTCCCCCATCCCAGCTGGGGTGAAGAAGCGAGAAAGCAAATAGGAATAAATACCTCCAGCCATAAAAGTGAAATAAATCAATACCTCTTCTCTGAAGCCAGAGATGCTTAATAGGCAAGGATCACTGCCAGATTGTAAAAAATGTGTTTAGTGTGCGGCTGGGGCAAGTTTAACCCTTGGACATAAACAGCTGAGCAGCTTCTCTCACCTCTGAATTAAATAACTTTAACTGCAGAGGGCTGTGATTAATGGAGGTGCCTCTGCTTGGGATGCTGCAGGTATTTGGTGCCTATGGATTGTCTGGGAGATTGGGATGGAGAAGTTGTTGCCAGGTCCCTTCTGCAGGACCAGTGATGCTTTTTCTCCAAGAAGGTGGGGCTCTGTTCATGGGTAAGGGAGCTCCTGGGCACTGGGTTGAGTTGGTGAGACTTCAGCTGTCTTTCGCAGGAATTAAGGACCTTTCTTTTCTCTGTGGTGGGAAAGCAGAGGAGCAAAGCTTGGGTGAGGCAGTGATAGGACATGAGAGAGTGATAGGACCTGAGGGAATGGCATGAATGTGTGTCAGGGGAGGTTTAGGCTGGATATTAGGAAAATGTTTCTCACCCAGAGGGTGGTTGGGCACTGGCTTCCCAGGGAAGTGGTCACAGCCCCATGGCTGCCAGAATTCAAGGAGCATTTGGACATGTTCTCTGAAGTCTGGCAACCATGGTGGGATTGTTGGGGATGTCCTGTGCAGGACCAGGAGCTGAACTTAATGATTATTGTGGGTCCCTTCTAACTCAGAATATTGTGTGATTCACTAGGATGACAAAACACAGCCAAGGCTGGAGTAACAGGGATTGTTGGAAGCCCCAGTGAGATGTTGGGAAATGTTAGCCCTGCTGTCAGCTAGACTGCTGAGACCACATCAGGAATAATGGGGATACTGTGGCCAGTCTTTCTGAAGACCAATGAGGTGAAATGGGAGCAGGTATAAAGGAGCTTGCAGAGAAATTCAGAATCACACAAGTCCTATCACACTCTGAGTTTGACTTCACAAAATCAAGGCTAAGAGGTGATGATGCAGTCTGGGAGAAGAACTGTTTAGAGTAAGCAGGTGTTGGCACAAGGGCAGCTAGTTATGGGCTATCCATGAGCTCGGGAGACTGGCAGAAACACTGATCCTGCCTTCCAGCAGTCATGGAGCAGGGAAGCACTGGGCCTGTTTTAAAGTGAAGCTGAGCAGGAGTGATTATTTGACATAACCGCAGCACTGCTCAGAGTTTGGATGTAGAGATGGGGGCATTTCTTACAATTCTTATTTATGATGGTTTGTGTGCCTGTTGTTGGGGCTAGGAGCTCAAAGACAGCCAAGGTATTTCAGGAGAGGATTAGGGTCAGTTTCCCACAAAGCCTCTGTACACCTGGATAAGCTCTTTGTTCCCCTGGCACACAGTCTCACACTCAGTTAAGTGCTGCCTGACACGCATATGTTTTCCTGAACTGCTGAGGAGAGCCACATGATGGAAGTTAACTTGGTGTTGAGGACCTGGCAGCATCTGACACAACTCTCAAAGCCAGCTGGTTGCCGTGCAAAAGGAAGACAGGGTCTACTGAGGTGATCCTGGAAACACTTGTATTGTTTTGATGTTTATTTTTACAGGTAGAGGAAATTGCATCTCTTGTTAACATAAGCTTGCCACAGGTGAGGGAGTTATTGAAGTGGCAGTGGAACAGGCTATTCCAAATATGCCCTGATTTTGCTCTTCTCCCATGGAGAGTATTACCATTAATTGGGACAGAACAAACAAGTTGAGGTCATGGTTGGCATAAAATGGGCAGGATTTGTCCCATCACTTGTGCCAGACTTTCCTTATGGGAAGCAACAGAGAAACCTGTGCCTTTCACAGAAAAAAAGGGCTTTGTTGACCTTTGATGCATTCCCTCTGCCTTGCTCTGCAGTCTGTCAGGCAGCTCCTACTCCTCCCCGCCAGATTCTAGGTGTTCCACTTTGGACCTGAAAGTCCTTGTAGTTAGACTAGGTGATGCCAGAGGTGGCTCTCCAAACCTAAATCCACTTAATTAAGGCCAGAAAAGATTTCCAAGATCATCCAACCTTTAACCCAGCTCCGCAGCTTGTTTCAGTCTCTTAATCCCTTCAAATATGAAGAAAGGTGGACAGCATTGCCTGTTAGGGACTGTAAGGGTCTGCTGCCTCCAGGACCTCAGTGTTTAGGATGATGTCCTGTGGACATCAAACACCTCTGTGGCTTTGTGTGTGTCATTCCATGCCCCCTCCTCCACCTCCAAACGCGGGAGAAAATCCCCTTGGTGGTGCCTGCAGAGCTGTCTGTGGAAGTCCAGCCATGGAAGAGCTGGTGAATTGTTTTTCTGCCCAAAGCAAAGAATGTGCTCCTGGTGGGATAATCAATCTTCACAAGAGCTCCCCCAGCCGAAGGCGACCGCCCTGACTTTATGGAGTGTAGAGCACCTCCCCTGAAATGGCCACCAGTCTCCCTCCCAGGCAGGAGCTCACCTGTGGGATGGGGAGCGTGTGTGTGTGTGTGTTTAAAGATCATAAAACGCTCCGTGGAGGAAGGCTCTGGCCGTTCCACGTGCTGACAGGAGAGCTCCCGGCGCTTCAGCTTCCTTGGCGTAAAATCACAGCGGCGGATAAATCCTGGAGAAATAAAACGAACCCAATCGAATTAGCCCAGAACCGTGTGCAGGAGGTGGGAAATGTTTTCACAGTGTTTTATCCTCTCTTGCGGGTACTGAATCATTGAGGGTAATTTTTCAGCTCGGTGCAGTTCAAACCAGCCAGGGCTCCTTGTTGGTTGATGCTAATGAGGGAGAGAGGCCCCTCTGTTGGTCTGACAGTACCACGTTGCTCTTGTGTTCCCCAAAATGGTAAGGAAAGGCGCTGGCAGTGGTTTTTGGGGTGCCCTTTTCCTTCCTCCTTGGACTTTCTGATGCTGTGCCTTGGATTTGAGGGAAGGATGCTCCCTAATGTCAGCCAGCATCGGGCTGGCTATGCTCTGCCTTGCTGGCTGCCCCGGGGCAGGAGCCATCACCCAGGCTGGGATTTCTCCGGAGGCTGGGAAGTAGCTGCCAGGCCGGATCTGGGATGGGGGAAGGGAAAGGCTTGGTTTCTTTCAGTATCTGAGGGTGGATTAAGTGGAGCGTTCCTTGTTAGCTAATTGAAACAGTCAAAATGTCAAATGAGGCATTTCAATAATAGTGATGTTAGGAGCTTTACGTTTTTATTTCCTTCTCTCTCTCCTTTGTATCGTGCCTTCAAGACATGGGGACCTAAGTCTGCTTTTACAGAAACCCTCTTAAAGAGGGGCTTCAGGGGGATGGGGCAAGGACTGAAGCTGTTTTAATCCCCTCCAATTCCAACATTATTGTGTTTCAGCAAATATTTTGCAAAAGGATTTTCAGGCTGAACTTCAAACAGGCAAATTCCTCACTCCAGTGACTCGGGGAGCTTTGCAAATTTAGAAAAGAAAATGAAGATTGTTTTAGCTGACATTTAAACCTCTTCTCTTTTCCCAGCCTGTCAGGAAGCTTCATACACTTTGGGTCAGACGCTCTTTCCCTGAAGAAGAAAAGGATATTTATAGCTGGGTAGGACCTTAAAGGGGAAATCTCTAGGCTGCAGTACCTGTCAGATGAAGTTATGTATTGCCCCAATAGGAACAGTCAACCTGGAACCCACTAGAGGGAAGCAAAAAGGTGCTGGTCCAGCCCTGGGCCACACTGGAGGGTCTAGCTCAGGTAATTTGGCCAGATTCCAGGAGGGTGAAGGTAGGCTTGGCTGGAGTGTGGTATTTTCCGGGTTTTCCTTCTGGCTCAGTGTGTTTTGTAGCCCTTCTGAAAATCTTGGAGAGTGTTGACACACAGAGACATTCAAACATGGTTTGGAACATTCCTGCTCCTTGGAGAGGTGGGAAAGGGATTGAGGAGAGAGGCAAACCCACAGAAAGCCGGTTTATCACACAGAGAGGCTGTGGCATGCTTGCCCTGGTTGGTTAGGAGCTCCTGAGGGGCTGATGGAGCACCTGGCTGCAGGTCTTGGTTCCTCCTTGCTCCTCCAGCCAGGGCTGAAGCCAGGCTGGCAGTGCCAAGCAGTGAGTGGCTGTCTGGGCCGTGCGTGGAGCAATTTACTCCCAGGGATTAGAGTGATTGGGGTTTCTTAAGGTAAAGACAGCTTGCACAGAAAAGCAGCATGTCTGGGGACAGCAGAGCTCTGCCACAACCTGCTCTTACCCACAGCTTGTTTTACACAAGGAGATTTTGTTGGCACATCCCCTCTCCTCCAGAACTGGTCTGGAGGGAGGGGAGCTCGCCCTGTGGGGCTGGGGGTGTCTTCTGTGGCTGATGGGGCTGCACAGGAGGTTTTGGCTTAAGCTTTTCTGCAACCCAAGCCCTGGGGCTTGCTCTGAGGCCCCAGGTAGGACACCAAGGACATTTTGGTGTAGCCCAAGGTAGCTGGAATATGGAAGAAGGTTGGTGTCATGCTAATCTAGCTCTGGGGCTGTTATTTCTGTGTGGTATTGCCTTATTGGACTACAGTGTGGAAATCTCTGGTAAGCTTCAACTAGACCTGGGCGCATCTCCTACGGTGTAGGTGCAAGTGTTCTCCTTTTGGCCAGCATGGGCTGGGTGTTCTGTGCACTCTGTATTTTCCCAAGTCTCCCTAGATTTTAAGGGAAAGAAATCCAGGTGCAGTGTCTGGAGAGGGAACCGTGATGTGTTCTGGCCACGAATCCTGACTTAGCCATAAGGATGTGGTGGCTGATTCTCCATGGAATGGGCATGCAGGTACCACCCAGATCCATGTGGGGTGCTGCAGGCAGGCTTTTCTTGTAGGAAAACCACCTGGGCTGAAGGAGTAACAAAACACCTCTTAGAGACCACTGATCTCATGGAGATGAGACCTTGGAGGGATCTTCTCTGGAGCCTGCAGGTGACTCTCAGCTGGTGTTGCTCCTCTGGGCTCTGCAGGACTGAGAGAGCCCAGGGCACTGTGCAGGATGTTCTGGGGGGTATCAGGTTGGATCTGGCCACACTGTTGGTTCTGCTTCCATGTTCCTTCAGATACCAGCCCCAGCAGTGCAGTCCTGGAGCTGAGCTACCCAGGAGTGTTCACGATCCCAGAAAGCAAAGGAACAAACCTCTTACACACAGAGCTCTCCACTGGGGTTTTCCACCTTCTGCCCACCCTGGTGGATGTTAACAAGCTAGTAGATCTAGACCTGCTGTGCCTTGATAGAAAGATTTATTTTTAGGGCCTTGATATTTAGAATGATCTGTTATAATTTCATGCTTAAATAACACTAAATAATGTTCCCTGTTTGCACAGTGTAATTGGAAGAGGCGAACAAACCAAACAAACCATCTATGACTGAACTTCCTCAGTATTTTCAGACTGAAACAAACAGCAAAGAAACAAGGGCTTAGCCAATTTAACACTTTGGGGGTATTTTCTAGTTGGCATTTCACTTTTTCATTTTCACAGGCCAAGGAACACAAGAGTTCTAAAGAGCCAGTGGCTTCTTGCCAAAGAAAACTCAGTTGATCTTAGATTACAAAAAAAGAAAAAAAATCAGAAGTGAACTTATTGTTTGTTTTTTAGGAACTGGCAGGGCTAATGATTCTGCAAGTGCCATGGGATTTTATGCAAGTGCAGAAAAGACTTAGAAAATATTCAGCAAGTTCATTTAGGCTCCTTTCATGCTTCTCAAATCCTGAGGCTTCTTTATTGCTTCTTTATGTCAATTTGGCACTGCTTGATTTCGCTGCCGCCCTCAATGTTACTGCAGTGGCATCGCTGTGCTCCGTATGGAGCAGGTCCTGCACTGGTCACATCCCAGGTAACCTGCCTGGGCTTTTAGGGGATTGGATTAAAACTGCTTTGGCCTTTGGCTGACCCTTTTTTGGGGATAGGGAGTTCAGGCCAAGCTGCCATTCCCTGAGTGCAAAGCCCTCGGTGTCATTATTTAGGCAAAGAGATTTTGTGATTAGTCGTGAATCGGTTGTATTCTCTTCTGGAAAACTGCCATTGGAGAGGGAATATAGCCGGGGCTGGTGAAGCTGCTGCACATCAGCTCATCGGTGTGTCTTTATCTGGCAGGATCCCCCTCTGCCAGGGTTCAAGAAGTGTCAGGACAACACTCTGAGGCTCATGTTGGGATTCTGTGCGGGGCCAGGAGCTGGACACGAAGGTCCTTGTGGGTTGCTGTGATTTTATGATTCTCCTGTTAGAATGGTGTGTGTAAATTTTCCCTCTGTGTCCCTGTGCTGAGATGCCCCATGCAGCAGTGCTCCTGCAGGCTCGGGCTGTGGCAGTGATGATACTGAGACTCCTGAGCAGCCCTGCATCCTCCTCTTGGTTCTTCCCTTTCCTTCCAGCGCGCTGTCCTCCCTCTGTCCCGCCTATCCTGGGGTGAGCAGGCTTCCCCCAGCGCCTCCCCTCCTTCCTGGCTGGTGAAATCCTTCTCCCTCTTCTCCCGCACAAGCCTCGCCTCTGTTTGTGCCCACATTAGCATTTCTGCTGACTGCAAGGATCGGTTTAATTTCATGGGTGTCATTTCCTTCAAGAAATCTCTCTCTGAGCAGCAGCCCGACGAATGCCTGATAAAACATATTTTCCTACGGTAATGATTTTATGGACCCATAAGTCATGAATTTATTATGATCTCAGCCCCTGCTGCTGATTGCTGTAAAATGCAAAGTAATTAACAGCGAGCGGTAGCAGCTATTCCCACCTGGTAGCGTGTTCTTGGGTACGCTGATGGCTTTGATTAAAGTAATGGCTAAAGTGTACAGCCCGGCTGTAAAATATTAGCATGATTAATGCAGTATCCTAAATAAGAAACAAAACTAATGGGCATGGTTTAAGGAATTAAATATATATATGTATATATATCTATACACATTCCTCTCCCACCCTCTAGCTATTGTTCTGGCTCATTTATGCTTTCTTTTCTGTTAAATAATGTATGGGCTGGAGGACCGGGGGCCAGGCTACAGATGCATATTGCAGTTTCATAACATCTTAAGTGCTTGTGTTAATTTTTCACTCCTTCCTCCTCTTTCCCCTCAACCTGCCATCTCCCATCGCGTAGGGGGAGAAAGATAATCGAGTTTCCTGAACTTGGCCTGAAGTCAGATGTGATTTGATTTGGATTGCAGACAGCCTGGAGAAGTGGCTCCGAGACAACTGGGAGGGTTGGACGTGGTTTCTGGCCTCTCAGAAGAGAAATCCCGGCGCTGTGTTCACATTCCCGTGGCTGGGGGTGATCCCTGGGCTCTCTCAACAGCCGGGAGCCCCTGAGTTTCTTGCACATGAAGAACAACCAAAGCTTTTCTGTCCAAAAAGCTGCAGTGCTTCTGCTGAGAAAAGAATGCTCTTGCTCTTCTTTTTCTGAACAGCCTAAAAAAAAGGCGGTGACTGGATTTTAGTGGAAAGTAAGACCCAAGTCACATTTCTCCCTGCCACCCTTCCCAAAACCATGATGAATTTGGTTTCTGGCATTTTCCAATGTGAAATCTTCCAATCAGAAATTACTTCAGCTTGGGTGTGAGAAAAGGAAATACAGTTTTATTTAAGACCAGCACTTTGAAAATTTTATTTGGAAATATCTGATTAAGGGGAAAAAAAGGGAAAAAAAGGCCTTTCTGACCTATGCATTTTGATCATCTCTTCTCTGCCTATTTCTAAAGATGTGTACACCAATGTCATCTAATTCCCTCTGATCAGCCCCTACCTTTTCAGGTCTATTGATCTGCTCTAGTTTATGAAGCTCCCAACTATTGGAAAGAAGGGTTTATAAATAACTACAGAGAAACGGGATTCTGTATCACAGGAGTTCCAGCTGTGCTGCTTTTGTTTATCGCACAACACACATTTTTTTGGAGCTTTTCTTAACCAGGAGGTTGCAAAAGGAAGCTCAGCATGCCAATGTCACTGAGAACTGTGGTGTTGTATTGTACTGTACAAATGGTGTTTTCTCCCTCTTGGGATGGAAAGGTTTCTGGGTTTGTTTTTGTAGATAAGATATAAACTCAGTAGTGGTTCTGCTAGTAAATACGAGTAGCCTCAAGCTCTGGAATGTGTCTTGTTGGTCCCTCCAGTAATTTGACAAAGTACCCTTCCAGCAACCTCCTGAAAAGTACAATGTGAATAATTTTGTTGATCCCTGGAATAGTGAGAAGGGACACTTTGCCAGTGTTAGTGAGGGGTTTGGATGTCTCACCCACATTCAGTGGTGGTCACTTCCCAGAATCAAATGTGTGTTATCAGGAGGGTGAGGGAAGTTCTCTCACTAAAACTGCTGCTTCTGGAATTGTGACTACCTTTGGGGGAAAAGGTGGAGGAAAGCTCAAAAAGGTAGTGTCTGTGATTTAAAGTATGGGGGAGCTTGCAGGCAAGGAGAGATTAATCAGATTTAGATGTGTTGTTTGAGTAGAGAGGCAGCTGGGAGAGGGGGATGATCAAGCCAAGTACAGTCCAGAGAGGAGTAGGATGGTTTACTGTATCTCGTGATGTGGGTTACCCAGTGAACTCATTAAGCAAAAAGTTTGAAGTAAATGAAGGTAAGTCCATTCTCCTGACATGCTCAATTACATATATCATCGCTTGCTGCTGTGGAGTCCAAAAGAAGAGAATGAATAGATGTGAAGCAAGACTAGATCATCGTGGAAGGCAGATCCCTTGGGATGCTGAATGTAATCAAAGGGTTTGCAGCAAGAAAAGAGTCACAGATATCCTCATTTGCTTTCCCTCTCTTCCTCTTGGGAAGGCTGTGGCCATGTTCTTATGCCTGTTCTGGCCCCTTGTCCTGACACAGGGTCTCAGAGGCTGAGTGCTGGACGATGTGGTTTGGCTGACAGCACTTCCCTTCCTCAGGAATGGAGGTCCCCAGTCTTCTCCCACCACCTGAGCCCTTGTGTGCTGGATGAGGAAGCACAGGGCAGGTGGTGAAGGAGGGGCAGTGATGCTGGGCTACATCATGATTCCCACCAGGACCATCTGGCCTGGGGGGCGTGGAGGGTACCACAGGCCCGTGGGGCTGAGAGGTAAGAGCCAGGCGTGTGGATCTCATGCCAGCCCTGAGCCATGACAGTGCCAGAGCAAACCCCAGCCTGTGAGGGTGGTGTGTGGTGCCTGGGCAAGGGGGGCTGATCCTTTTCATCCCTCGTTTGGGCGCTGCGTGTGTCGGCTGCCGCAGTCGGGCTGCGGGGTCATATTTGGAAGGCTTTCTCAGCAGTGCACACATGTTAATGATGTTTGAGGAGTAGTTTCTGTGGGAGACCTGGGAGCCAGGCAGCTCTGCAAATCAGCCCATTAGTATTTTTAAAAGAAAACCTCCATCCTATAGGAACTGCTTTGGCCTCTGGAGACGTGCCAGAACTGTATCCCAGACTGCACCGCATCCGCTTCTGTTAGATCTTTCCCTCTCTCCTTTTATCCACCCCTTTTCCTTCCCTCCTGCCTAGAGCTTTCTCTTGCTTTTCTATCCAAAACACACTTTAGCTGTTCCTTTGGAAGTTTGCACAAGGATAGGTTGGCGTTTACTTTTCCCCCCCACCGTCTCCTTTCTCCTTTTGGAACTAATCACCCCGGTGAAATTGAGCTGTAATTCAGTTGGCAGTGGTCAGATTGAGCTGAACATGTGTGCTCCAGCACCTCCCCAGATTCTTGGATCAACAAAAATGAGCACAGACAGGCACAAAGCGAAGGCGAGATCGCGTGGCCTTGTTTAAAACACACTCGTGCAGGAGCGTCAGCTACCTGAACAAAAGCTGCCTGTCTGCTCTTTGGAGGTGGGTGAAAGAAGAGGTTGTTTGGCTTGATGTGCACAGCAAGAAGGGGAGATGGTGCTTCCCCCCCTCCTCCCCCTGCCATCTGCAGCCTGGTGGCAGGTAGAGGAGGTTGGTTTGGTGGGGAGGATTTGTAGCTGCCGTGAGTCACTCAGTGTGTCAGGGTAAATCAAGCCTGACGTTTTTAACATCTTCCCCACACAAAGAGGGAGGGGCAGGGGGGAACGGAGGAAGCAATTGTAATTTTATGTCTGTATCCTGCTCGACTAATCAAGGTGAGCAAGAGACTTGCCAGCCAGAGGTTTTCCTCTTGTTAGCTTGTTCATTTCTCTGCTTTGCCTTTCCCCTTCCTTTCCTGGACTACTGAAGCAATCTCCTCTGTAGGGAAAGAAAGATCCAGCTGATCAATTCTAGGGGCTTGTAGACAAATGGTTCTTGCTGCTCCAGACTCTCTCTTGTATTATGTCTCTAATTAGGTAAGTGAAAACTCATGGAAAAACACATTTTGGCAGAGGTTTGACTACCTTTTACCCTGTAGCCTGCCTCCTCACTCCTATTCAGACCCTAAACTTACTGCTAGCCCTGATGGAAATGCTGTAGTGCACCATATCCTCTCCTGCCCCTCTTGGGAGCACCTTGTTCAGGTTGGACAGGCCTGCAGGTGAGCTGTGGAAAGAAAGAATATCTGCATCTTGAGAGGAAGGTGATTCCAGGAGATTTCCAGCAGCAACACGGCCTTAGAGTTGTGCTTTCTATGCTTCTTGTCTTGCCTCAGGCACGTGCTGCTGCAAAGCCTCCCTGTGCTTTGTACCTTGCTGCCAGCACAGGCTGCCTGCTCTAATCCCAGGTGGGCTAATTCCCTCTGGTGAGCAAGGAAAGGAAGGGAGGCAAAGTAAATTCATAGAGAGGTGCCACCCTCCCCTTGCCACAGTCCAGAGTTTGAGTGTAACACATTGGGTGCATCCTGGTCTGAATACTGGGGATTAACAGGATGCTCTGCCTTTTGCTGGGAGCAATGATCCAGTGGCCAGGGATACCTGGTGGCAGTGAAAAGGCTTGTGCTCCAGGGGAACAGCCTGGCAGCTTCAGAGCTGCCTTCCAGCCCGTGGCACAGGTTGTCCTGAAGGTGAGCGAGGTGGATCATGCACGGTCCTGAGCTGGAGCTGTTGAGCAGCATTAAAAGCTGCACACTGGGTCCATGTGCTGGCAGGGCAGGGCAGCATCATTAAAATTCCTGGTGTGCACAGAAGTGGACTAAGTCATCAGCACAGGGCAGGGAGCCTCCGAGTTCTGAGTGCTCGTGCTGATTTACACCAGCTGGGGAACTGGGCCAAATCTGTCTCGTTCAATGAATGATCATTCAATTTTTCTCTCTGCTACCAAGCCCTTAAACAAAAGCCAATTGAAATCAATGGGAGACTTTCATCATTTTCAGGGTTATAGGCCTAAAAAATTGGATGCTTGGGGAAAAAGCAGGCAGGGGAAGAGAAGGGGAAGAAGGAATAAATGCTGCTGTAACATTATGGCTTACAACAGAAACAGATGGAAGTGAGAAATGCTTTAGTTACGATTCTCTGGCAGCAACAATTCAGCAAAGCTGTACATGGAGATGTGTACATTGAAGAGCATCCTTCCTTATGTAGACTGCTCTGTGGGTGCAAAGAGAGCCTGTCCCTCTGTGAATCCCATCTCTGCGTGTCCTATTTCTATATGTGATTAAGTTCTCTGCTCTTCCATTGCAGTTAAAGTTGTTATTAGTGGTAAGCACTTGCACATGCTCCACAGCTGGCTGTTCCACACAGAAATGCAGGAAGAAGTGCTGCTGCCTTCTGCTCCCAGAAACCAGCAGGATTTTTTTTTTTTTTTTCTTTTTTTTTTTTTTGCGGTAGCTGGAAGAGGGGGAGGTTAATATCTCATCCAGCCTCTGGCTGTATTTTGATAAAATCCTTTGTCCAATGACTGCAAAGTATTTTGCACATACAGCAGGATAAATCCCCTTCAGACAGGTATTATCTGGCCTATTTTTACAGCTGAGAATTTGCAGCCTTCGGAGCCATCCGAAGGCGCTGCCTGCACCTTGTGATCTCCTCGGCAGAATGAATGTGTCAGGACGGGTGCTTTCAAACCCGGCCCCACTTCCACAGAGCCCTCCTGTGTGCCTGGGTACCCTTAGATCCTCCCTCCCTCCCTCAGCCTCCCCGGCCCTATCACAGGTATGACAATCATCCCTTCCCCCGGGTAAACATTTCATTATGCGATGCTGCCGAAGTACCTCGGAGGGGAGAAGACCTACAGATAAGTCTGCATTCTCATTTTGGCTGTATTTGTGTGCGTGTTTTCTGCTTTAACTGCTCTTCCCTTTCTTTGCCTGCTCATTAGTTCTGCCTGAGTGCAGGACCTCTCCAAAAAATGCAGTGTTGGCAGTGGGCATGAATTCTTAACGACTCCTGTCTCTAATGACAGAATCCAGGGCCAGGCAGTCAGTTTGCTTGCTGGGAGGAGGAGAGGCAGATGAGACTGTGGCTCTTCCCCCTGTCATGGGGGTGAGCTTGCAAAATCACGGGAGGATCTGCAAAATATGTTCAGGTCTTGGACAGCTTCTCATGCCGCAAGGAGAATTGCTTGAGATGGCAGATGGAAAGAGATGCCTCTTGGGCTGTGGAAGGTGTTGAGTTTGTTTTTAAAGCTCACTCTGCTGTTCTACCCAAGCAATCAACAACAGATTTTGGCTTTTGAGCCAAAGCTGAAAATCTCGAGTCTGACTTGCCCGGCGCCCTTTTGTGCTGCCCAGCTTAATGCAGATGGAATGTATTAAATTGATAAAGAAGCCCAAACAAAATAATACAACAATCAATTAACAGGAAAAAAAAACAAATGCCAAGGCTTCAATTTTACTGAACAGAAGGACTTTCTTAAAGGAGAGATTAAAACTTATTTTTAGTAGTGTTTTTGTTGTCTTTCATTCCTATTCTGTCCTTGATTCAAAGTTTCCTTCACTTTTTTGCAGATGCAGCTTTTAACATGAGTTAGCTTTTCTTTCACAGACTCTTTTATTTTGTTTAAAGAAGAAGCAAGTCTTCACAAGTTAGAAGAGGTGGGAAGAGAAAGACAGGTGAATCCTGCCTGGGTTTCTTTCTGTTTCACTTAAAGTTGGGCAGAAAGAACAAACATTAAAAATCTTTGATCTTTGATTTTTGAAAGTCAAACCAAGGAAAATCACAATTTTTCATGCTGGTGATGAAATCCTAGATTTTTAGTTTGGTGGATTTGTGCTGAAATATCATTTGGTAGAACTGTTTTGTTTCTGATGAAATCTCAGTAGGCTCTGAGAAAATTTCAAGTTGATTGTGGGATGACCAATTCCCCTGGGAGTTCTGGTTATTTCTTTTGATTTGTCCCGGTCTCTCCTTCCCACTTTCATCCTTGCTGATGCATTTTCCCACTCTATTCCTGTTGCACTGAAATTGCCAGCACCAAGGCCATTAAAATGCCCATGAAGCATTTCCTTCCTGGATGAACTAGTTGGGTTAAGGTGTTTGTGACTCCCAGAGATGTCATCTTAGCCTGACTGAGTTGCCTCCATCTCACACACCGTTGCTGGAAAACTTTTCATTTTCCTGCTCAGAGTACTTCTCTCCACTTCTTCTACAAGGAAAGGCAGATTCTGGCACTGGGACATGCCATGTGGCCTGTGGAGGTTGCTCAGGTAGACTGGATCTCTACCTGTGTTGACTGCAGAGTTAATTCTGGCTTTGCAACAACTGAAGTTTATATTTTTTTGCTGATTTTATTGTTCCTCGGTACCTCAGATGTGTTAAAGAAATAAGTACATAAATAAAAATGGTAGGAATCTTCAGAACCACAGGTAACCTTTGATTTGGAGAAAAGAGAAAGCTGGGAAGTAACCTGTCCAGGGATTCTCCTTGCTCTCTCAGTCCCATCTGTGTCCATGGGCTCAGGGAAATGAACTGGTGTTCACCTAGTTCTGACAGATGAGGGCACGTTGAAACACCAGTGTCTTGCACCTCTGGCAGTGGTCACGGCAGAGCAATCTGAAAACCAAAGGATCTGTGGAGCTCTCCTCAGAGCTCTGTGAAAGCTTCTTCTGCTTCAAGCCTATGCCATGACTTTGGAGATGAGACCTGGCCATCTCAAGAGCAGAGTGTTCTGCAGAAAAGTGGAGCCACCACCTTCTGTGGCACTCTGATGTTCTCAACCAGCTCTGGGATAAAATATCCAAAATCCGTTACAGGTGAATCCTGCCTGGGTCTCTTCTCCAGATCTTGCTGGCAGGAAGTCCCCACCTTCTGTGTGTACCTCCATCCCCTCAAGCAGGCATGTTGATTCCACAACCCTCTTGTTCTCGAGGGCAGGTTTTAAAATCCTGTCGTAATTATTCACAAGCTTTGATTGGAGCCCACGCTCAGAAGCACTATTTGCATCCAGGGAGGATCTGATTATAATTGCTGAAGAGAAGTTTGTTTGAGACTGATTCTGTGTCAGCTTGAAATTTCTTGATGATGCTCTTTGGGCATGAGGTCCAAAGAGCTCAAGGTCCAGAGAGGGGTAGTGGAAGGGACTTGGGGCGTCAGGCTTGGGGACAGAAGCTGCTTTTTCTTCAGCAGAAGATGGATATGATAGGAATGTTGAGCTGGAGAAAGAGCAGAGCAGTGGAAAGTGGAATTACCTGGCTGGTCTTTGGGGCACCACTGTCTTCTCCACCCTAAAGACTTGAGGAGGCGGCCTGTTTTCTTCAGGATGGTTGATTTAAATCACCCATTTTAATCATGATTTAAATCAACAAGCAGGAAATCTTGATTTAAAAACCACGTTTTAATCTTGTATTTTAAAGTTCATTTCCTAATGAAACGCGGTTTTTCATTGGTTGGCATAATTTGGTACTATTTTTGGCAAAGCAAAAGGGGACGCGACACCCATACATATTTATTGGTGTGACTGTATAGCTCAATATATATCTGCTCTAACTTTTACATCTTTTTATTACATTGAAGGAATGGAAAGCATGTAATTTCTGATATAATAGCCATGGCTTTGTTTTTTTACACTTGTCTCAAGCTATATGAGGACAAAAATTAAAATGCAATTAAAAATGCATGAAGAGAGCAGTTAAAAAGTTTGTTGTTGGTATCGCAGAGGGTTGGAACGAGCCTCTACAGATAATCTACTCCGTGTGCTGGCATTGAGGCAAGATCAATTACACCTTTCCCCTCCACACAGGTGTTTGTTTAACCTTTCCGTAGATGTCTCCAGTGAAAAATTCTGCAACTTTCCTGTATCTGTTCTAGGGAGAAAGTTTTTAATCTTTTTTTTTTTTAGATGTCTAAACTTAAGCTTTCTTTGCTCCAAGTTAAATTATTTCTTCTTCTGCCACTGAACACAGAGAACAATCGACTGCTGTCTTAATAACCTGCAAGCTACTCGAAGATTGTTATGCCTCTGTGCCTTAGTCTTCTCCTTTTTTTTTCTAGGCTGAATGAACCTAGTTCTTTTAACCTTTCCTTGCCAGCTCTTCCTAAAGCTGTGACGGTTTAATTTCTTCTCCTCCAGACTGCCCCCTGCTTTTTTCATCTCCTCCTGCATCTGCAGTGAAATTACTTCGGGGGTGCTTCAAGAGGAGAAATTGCTTGCCATGCCGTGTAGGCAAACTGTGGAACTCATTGCTATGGGATACTGTGGATGCTAAAGATTAAATGGGTTTGGAAAGGGTTTAAACAAAGTAATGAAAGCTGTTCCTGAGCTGTGCGTTGCTGGAAGGCCTTGGGAGGTTGGGATAAACAAAGGGTAAAATGCTATGCCTTGTCTTAAGGTTTCATTGCTGGCTTTGGGGTGCTACCAGCCCTGCCAGGGGTCATATTGCCATGCACTGCCCTGCATCCATGTCATGCTGTTGTGCTGTACTGGGAGCTTGTCCCACTGCTGTGTTTCAGGGAAGTGCTGCCATGTGCCAATGTCCTCCCCCAGAGCTTGTCTTTCCAGCCTTTCCAGCAGCTGCCTTCCAACTAGCTGGAAAAAAGGAGTCCAGCTCTGACTCCAGCATGTTGGGAATCAGAGCCTCAGAAAACCTGGATGGCAGCAAGGGGTGTATGAATTTCCTGGGATTTGGATGTTAACCAGATGCTGTTTGAGTAAAGTTCTGCTCCTCTGGCACACAGGGGCATGGGGTGGTGCTGGTGACTTTGCTGGAGCACCACAGTGGTTAATGATACCCCAGCCAGGCTGCACGAGTGCTGTAAACAGCCGTCGGGAAAGCAGAAATCTCTCTCCTCTCCAGAACTACTGGATTCGACAGTTCCCCTTTTATCTGTTCAGAAAGTGCTGAAGTGTTTCCAGCTCCTCTTCAAAAGCAGTTCTGCACTGCCCAGAGGGGGCTGTAACTCACATAGGGAGCCAGGAAAAAATGATACTCCCCATCTCAGCAGATGTGTGTAAACCACGTAAATTCTGACTTCAGCTCCTCAGTGAGATTCAAATGTGAGGGTGGGAATGTGGTGACAAGGACTCAGTGGGTCACCAGCAGGGTAAAGGTACACCAGGAAGCTGTTCCTCCTGGAAAGGCAGGGTTTGAGAATAGCAATGCCTTGTCCTGGAGCATCTTCAGGGGTGTTTAAAAAGGTATTTGGAGTCTGAGTTTCCTGTTTGCCAAGCTTTATGATGCTCTGTGGTTTTTGTAAGAATATCCTGTTATTGAAGGTCTTCATAGAACAGTCCCTGTTTGTTCCCATCTGTTCTTGGGCTTCCAAATCCCTTTTTCCTTTTCAGTTCACCTTGTGGAGGGGAGCACTTTCTCACAAGACCCTGTCTGATTTTAACTCTGTTGAGGCCGGTGGAGCACAGCAAGGGTTGGGTAGGTTCACTGTTCCTTGGGGGACAATGAGGCCAATTCAACATTTAAGGGAAAAGCTGGGATGTGGCTTTTGGTGGGCTGGGGATCACAGAATCCTATAATAGTTTGGGTTGGAAGGGACCTTAGAGATCATCTAGTTCC
The DNA here is from genome assembly GCA_013397195.1 of Hylia prasina. Classification (NCBI taxonomy): domain Eukaryota; kingdom Metazoa; phylum Chordata; class Aves; order Passeriformes; family Sylviidae; genus Hylia; species Hylia prasina. The sequence goes on along the minus strand of VYXD01000272.1, from coordinate 571,415 downwards.
AGTGTGGGTGTGTGGAGGTGGAATTAGGCAGCAGTGAAACAGTGCTGTCCATGGTGGGGGGCCATGGGCAGTGGGGCCAGGGACAGCTGGGATGGGCAAAGCAAAAAGTCGCTCATCATCTCCCAAGTGATGGTCCCAAAAGGAGGGTGGATGTGCCTGAAAGGGACTCACACAACAGTTATTGTGTCTCTTGAACCTTTTGAAAAACATTTGCACGAAGAGAAGTCTTTGTTTCAAGAAATAATAAAGCTGGGCAGCTTGCAAGCCGCGTGCTTGCCTTCTCCCTGGTGTTCCCGTGCTTGGCAGTGCCTTTGCTTTTGCAGAAGAAGTGTGGCTTGGTTTTTAACTCTTGCTGCTCTGTGAAAGAGTGCAGCCAGAGAATGAACGGTTTGGGATTTTGCAGGTAGGCAGGGAGTGGACACCAGTCCTCTTTTATCTTGGGTGCTGAAGGTGATCAGAGCTTTTTATATAGACCTTTATCTGCTGGCAACTTAATTAACTAATGGTCCCAGAAAGCTCTTACAGAACAATTGATTTTATTCACTTCAATGTCGTTATCTCTGTCCTATTGGCACCCCAGCAGTTGTGCAGACTTTTTTTGGGGGGTGGAAGCTGGTCATGGCTTCCTTTCCCAACCTGTCCCAACCCTGTTTTTTATCCACGGGTTTTTTGGATTAGAGATTTAGGCTTGGAGAGAATTAAATCCTCTCTGTCTGTGGCTGTGTGGGGAGCACATGGCTGCAGCTGTAACAGCCTTAGAGTATGGCACAGGGCAAAGGAAACATGATCAGCGTTGTTTCATTGCTGCCTTGCCTCACTGTCTGTGCTCCCCACCTGACCCGAGGACACACGTGAGAGCAATACAAGATATTCAGCCCCTTGTCACGTTGTGTCTTTTCTTTGCCTCTGGCCTGAACCCAGGTCTTCTGGTGACTAGTTCTTGCAATTTTGCTGGTAGCCCTCCTGGTGGTACATGTCATGTTGAACTCCCGTGTCATGGGTGCATGTGACAGAGAGAATCACAGCTCTTATTTTAATAAAGCTTAATTCCTCTGCCTCCATAAAAAATATCTGTGTAAGAAGACAGAGCTGAGCCCTCAGGTCTAGATATGAGAAGGTAGAGGGAAGATCTCCCCCCAGGCTGTGTGTGTGTATTTTAAGTGCTTTCCCAGTGCAGGGGTGTGGACTGCTGGGGTCGTTGGATTCACTGAGACTTCTGCAATAGGGATTGCTGGGGTGTACTGGGATTTGATGAGAATTGAAGCTGGCTGTGAAAACAAAAAAAAATTACCTGAGTCTTCCTCCACCTTCATACTGGGTTGGATTTTGCATCATGTTTGCCAAGGTCAGAAGAAATTCGTAATGACAGCTAGGGTCGGAACAAACAGTTTTAAGACTTGATGGAAGTCTTCTCCTTTTCCCATCCCTCTAGCTTCCTTGGACACCTGGTCTTTCCCCCTTCCACCTACCCTTTAACCCAGCAGCTCATCGCCCTACCTGTCAAGCACATTTTCCTCTGGTACCTCTGTCTGTCCCCATTCCCATCCCAAGGCACTGTGACCCTACCAATGCTGTGGCAGACTTCTTTCTGGGGCTGAGGGTGGTTGGGTCAGCCCTTCCTGCGTGTGGTGCTCTGCAGTAGAGGGAGCTACTTCTCTTTTTATTAAAACATAATCAAATAGGCCAGCACATGTGGTGGTACCTCCATACAGATAAGATCATGATCCTTCAGACCTGGGAGTGAAAACCAGCCCCTTTGCCCCCACACATGCTGGGACAACTCAATTTGACTTTCTTGTACATTTTAGTCCCTTAGTGGGGTCTTCTGGGCTGCAGGTGGCTGGGGAGATGCTGCTTTGTTTGAAACCCACAAAGGTCATTTAATCAGTATGGCTTCCTGTATAGCTGGGCAAGAGCACCCCAGAAATGCAGTGGGCTGCTTTCACAGGCAGCAGCTCATGCTTGATATTTATAGAGAAATGGTGCTTTGAAAAGACCCCATTTTTCAGCTTCTCCTGCTGTTCTCTAGCTAGGGCTGAGCCTTGCTGTTAATAAGGGAAATGCAGACATCTCTTCACAGTAAAGACAAAAAAAAATCTCCCCTTTGCTTTCCTTCCCATCTTGTCAGGAGCACCCTGCTGTGCCCCTCCGCTTTCTTCCCATCTCACAGAGGGAATGGATTCTCTCTCTTGGCTGTACTCCTCACTAGAGTCCTGGTTGCTGAGTGTGTCCATGCAGCCACACCATATCCCTTCAGCTGCCTTTTATTAGCAAGCAGAAAGCAAAGTGCAATGTTTTGGGGGGAAAAGGAGGGGTTTGGAAGGCCTGAGGTTAGGTCTCAGTTGTGTTTTGGATTTACCGTACGGCTTTGGAAAAGTCATTTGTGTGCATCAGCTCTCTCCCTGTAAGCATCAGTGTGGTCTGACCGACTTCTTCAGTATTAAATGGTAGTTATGTGTTGCTTTTAACCATATTCCATCCACAGAAGAAAAGAAGTGGGTGTTGAAGCAAGGGTCACTTTGAAGCTGAGCCTCAGCCCTTTGTGTTTCTCAGGTGCTTTCAGTAATATGACCCATGCTTTATGTTACAGGCTGCAAATACTGCAAAAGGCTATTTTGAGCCCTGGTAGCTTTGACTGAGATCCAGGCTCCTAGCAGCCCTTGCAAAATGAGCCTGACAACCTGTATTCTGTTGTTCTAGTGGAAAAATGGGTTTCTTAAGCTTTTTGGCTGTGCTTTGGATAGATGTTTGTGGTCTGAGGTGTCACCAAAAGAACTGGAGCTCTGGCTCTGCAGGACTCCTCAGATGTGTCAGAATTCTGATACCATTTTCTCTCTGTAAAATCACTGGCCATATAAGAAACTCAGATGAGAAAATGCTTGGTTAAAAACTCAAGGGACGCTCCATGGCAAACCCATAGGAGGATCCATTTCCCAAGTCTCCTCCTGTCTGCAGGGGCTATTAGGAGATTCATTTATTCTGCTTGAAGCCTGCAGGCTTATTAACACAGGCTCTTCTCTTCAGCTGAGTTGAGAACAACTTCCCTTTGAATTCCTTTGGGACTGGAGCTGTCTGTCTCTATCATTCAGCTTAGGAGTGGAGCAGAGGGGAGGGGGGAAACCCAGGGGAGCACCAAAAGGGTCTTGGTTTGTACTGGACTAGGAAAACCTGCATCATGGTGAGGATGGGTAAAAATGTCACGATTAAACTTGTGCTGCTGCAGCATAGAAGGATCAGCCCCGTTAGAGCTGTTAGTGCAGCATCCCTGGTGTACCTGTGTGGATAAGGATGGGCCTGAGGACATGACTGGGCTTTTAGGCTTAGCTCAACCAATTGTCTTTGGAAGGTGGGGACAACAGGCAGCTTTCCCTGGGCTGTGGCAACACTCGGAAGAACATGGTGGCGTTTCTGGGGCCTCTGAATGTCACTGGTATGTCAAAGATGGCTTTGGGCTCATGGCTGAGAGATGCTGTCACAGGGAAACCCACAGTGTCTGAGGGGATGCAGAACTGAGGCTGGAGAAAACATGGGGGATGGCTTCTCTGGCTGTTTTCATTTTCCTGTGCCATACTCAGGAAGATTAAAATCCTTCAGTTCTGAGGCCTCAGCCAGTCTGTAGCTGGTGGGGTCACTTTCACCCTGCAGGTGGATTGGAAGGCTTTCACTCCCTCCTGTACAGGGATCGAAGAGTTCTGCTCCCTGGCTTGTGAGACAGAATGACTGCAGTTGCTGTGAGGGAGCAGGAAATCATCTCTGTAAAGCTGTCCAGAAAGCCTTGAATTCAGGTACAAGCCTCATGTTTATAGGAACATAAAAGGAACCATGGAAACTAAATATGGGTCAGAGCATCCGCAAATAGAAAAAACAGAGGGATTGCAGAGTTACACTAATTTCTCTGCCTTTCAATTTGCTGTGGTGGTTTCAAACCTGCCTGGAGTCCTAGGCTCTGAAGGAGGCTTTGGGATCCTTAGGCGTAAGGAATATTTTTGGGAAGGCATCAGTCAGAAGACCTCATTTAAGTGCCTTTTCCACGAGGGTCATGCTGCTCAGTGGTACCTAAGGTGTGCTGGCTGTGACATTCCCATTGAGTCCCAAGGGAGATCAGGTAGCTGGAGAGGAATGAAGAGCTTCACGTGCATCGTTGACATGGAACTTAAACTTTGCTTCCCTCTGTTCCCTTGTTTAGAGGATTACCCTGTGGAGCTCTGCATGCCCTCCTGGGCCTGTTGCAATGATTCAGCTGCTCTGCAGTCCTCAGCTTCATCACGGAAAAACTTCTTCACCTAGTTGCTGCCAGTATGCTTTTGGCGACCCTGGGTGTCCTGTCAGCTGTTACAGGCCATTAAAGGATTTGTTTCTCGGTGTATGAAAAGGCTTAATTCAATTCTCATTCTCTCCTGGCATTCCTCGGAGGTGAGTGCGTCCCCTCAGCATGAATCCTCCAATGCCGCTAATTGACTTGAAAGTAGCTCGTGTCTCCTTGGAAATGTCACCCAGCCCTTTTCAAGTGCAATTCCAGGCAATCAGGATCAATACGTTTCTTTAGCTAAGGGTATTAGCACATGACTGACAGCCCTGCGGCATTAGCTTATTCATATGGACTTTCAGATGCTCATTTTTCTTCCCTGTCTCAGCTCCAGTCCCAGCAAGGAGGGACAGAGCTTGGAGCAGAGCCATACCCTGAGCCACAGTTGTTCCCAGAGCACTGGTGGGTACTGGGCTGGCCCTCCCATACCTGCCCAAAATCCATGGGTTACTCTCGTTCCCTGTCTCCCAGGTGAAGTCAAACTGCACTGCCCACCCCCTTGCTCCTCACATCGTGGCCTCGAGGTGTTCCAGAAAGGACAGGGCTGGATTTCTCTGCCCGTGTTAATCAGGGCGCTTCTTTTGATAAAGGGAAAGGTGTCAGCATATTCTGGCAGCACCTTTGCACAGAGAATACCATCAGTGTAGCTGTCCCTCCTCAGGTCACTGCCCCTTTTTGCTCCCAGAGAGGCTGCAGTCAGCAGCAGAGGACTTCCCTCGCTTTCCTCATGGTGTGGCAATTGTGGGATGGTCCTGGTGCCCAAACATTTGGGGTTTTCATTGTGTCTTCCATCAGTCAGGCATTCTTCTGCTTTCTGGCCTCAAAAATGTTTGTGAATTCATCTTCCCAGCACGCTGTGAGGAAGGGGCATGCTGCTCTCTCTGCTTAGAGACAGGGGTGAAAGCACAGGGAAATGAATTTAGAGGAGCTTACAAAAGCACTTGAGACAGTGAATTTAATCTGAGCCCAGGTGACCTCTGCTTTCCTTGCTTCTCCTTTAATAAGGCTGCCACAGCTGATGCATCCATTCTGCTCCCCTGGAGAGACCTCCCTTCCCTTCTGCACCCCAACTTTGCCTCTTTCCTTGGGAAGCAGAGGGGAACTCATCCCCTACTTTGAGAAACACTCAGAAGTCTTACAAGCAACAACTCAGGAAACAGATCATAGAATATTTGATGTTTTCAAAGGCAGAAGCTGAGCTGCTGGGAGACCAAGAGCCATGTCCTAGGGGAGATGACATTTCTCAGGCTCGGTTCTTCTGGGTCCCTGCCACCCTGCTAGCAAGCATTGCTCTCACAGCTCTCCAAGAGCTCTTCCTGGCATGTTAGAGCTGCAGGGAAAATGAAGGTAGCTCCCAGGCAGCAAACATTAACATACAGAAGGATGAGGTGTGCTGCACTGGAGTATTGAGAGGACTTTGAGGACTTGTGTGCCATTGTGAATTTGAGTGTGCTGTGAATGTGCATGTGGGGCTGCTGATGGCACATCATCTGCCCCCACCCAGGATCTGTAACTGCAACTGAGGCAGAGGTGGGGAATCTGTCAGGGAGCTGCTGAGAGCACGATCCCCAAAGGCACATCAAGGGAGAAACAAGAAATCCTGGAAGGTTTTTCTTCTGTGAGTCTGCCTGGATACCTGCAGCTGTGTTAGCTTTTGGTGCCCTCTGGAATTAGTCAGTAAGGAGTTAAGGGGCGTGCCCTGCGAGACAGCCAGAACGAGCGCATCCCAAACTCCGGCAATCAGAGGCAAAGCAACAATTATTAACGCCTCGTCGTTTAATGTGGCAGATCTCTTACGCCCCCAGTTATATTGTGTGCTCAATTCCAGAGCCCTGGAGTTGTCACTCAGCAGGTCCATAGATCATGGTGACCTTAGCATCGCGTCAAGGGGCTTCACTCCATCAGGGATAATGAGCATCTCCCACCGGTTTCTTCCCATCATTCACTGGAGATCCAGAAGTTCATCATGCAAATGACAAACAGTGTTAATTTTCTGCAAATAATTCCTCCAGATGTCCGCAGGATTCCAGCACTCCTTGCCCAGAACAGTAAAATATGTTTGTCTTCCTCCCTATAATTCATCACCAGGCCTACAAATCTCCCCAAAGTCTCTATAAACAAAGCAGGATGCAGAGTGCAGAGGATAATAGTTCACTGCAAACATGTCTCCGGGTGTCTCTGCGCTCCGCACAGGAAAAGGAGTGGTGGAAGAGGTCCAGAAGTTTCTTCTCATGTGAGCCGAGCTTGACTGCATTTAGTCTTGCAAATGCAGTGAGTGGGATGGTCTGAGCCAAGCCTCACACAAGCACAAGTCGTTGTGGGAGGAGAAACTCAGGAGGAATTTTTATGGGTTTGGAATTCAGGTCTGTCATTCTGGAACGGCTCGATCTGGAGTGAAACATCCTGCAAAACACACCTGTATCACTAGGGGACTCTCCATCAGATCCATGCTTTGTCATGGATCTGCATCATGCAGTGTTTTCTGCTGAGTACTAAAGCAATTAGGCAGGGTTTGGTTTCTCCAAGCATCTCTCAGCTTACTGGATTCCAGTCCAACCAAAAATACACAAAGAGCTGATTTTCAGGGAGATTTGGGCCACAGAGCACAAGAAGTTTTGGCTTGGATGAATTTGAAGATATGATGCTGGAATTGGCTCCATCCAGTGTATCTGGCTGGGAATAAGGTGGACCCATGATGAGGCAGACAGTATTTTTGACTCACACAAGAGGTCTTCAGGCAGCTAGGACCCAAATCCAAGGAGGGTGGTGCAAATCCTGGACTCCTTCCCATGTTCCAAGTAAAGTTCAGAAGAATTTGAGAGTACCCAGCTTGGCGTTAGGCTTGAAAATCTTCTGTACTTGCGATATGTATAAATGTATGTATTATTTTATTTAGTTGGACATGGACAAAAACAAGGACATCCCGCAACTCTTGCTCCTCTGGCTGCTGAGAACACCCAACCATGTTCTCCTGCCTTACCATGGCACCCATCAAGTGCTAAAGCCAGCCTGGGGGCCTCAGTCCTGAGCTCCAGCGTGGAAATGGCCAGACCTGGAGACACATTAAGGACGGAGCCACCAGCTCAGAGTGAGGCTTGTGTGTGCTGGAGGAGAGAGCATCCCAAGCTCTGGAAGGTCCTGTGAGGGCCCAAGGCCCCTCTTTCCAGTGGCACATCAGGACAGTGTGCAGTGGGTGTGTCACCTGGCAGAGAGCAGGTGGGCTTTGTTGCTCTGCTCTTCCCCACCACGCTTAACAGGCCCAACTTTGCTGTGGATTTTTCCTCTCTATTTGCCAGCTCCTGCCAGCTCTGGAAGCTGCTGCACCCACTCCCTCCCTCACTGGCCTTTTCACACTGGAAAGGTTTTTAAAGGTCCCTTTAAACTGCATCTGCTGTGTGGCTTTTTGGGGTTTTTTTGGTGTTTTTTATGATGGGCTGGAAATTAATTTCTTTTTCACTGGCGTTGGACTATCCATTCCCCATGTCACAGTGCAGAATGAGCTCATAACTCTCTTGACTGCCTCGTGGCTGAGTTATGGGGTCTTCTGCAGTGTAGCCCAAAGGGTTTAATTTAACAGTTTTTGTTGGAGGAAAGCAATGGAGTCCTGACAACTGTCTAGTGCTTTTGCTGTTGATGCACTTGGAAAATTTTCCTTAATATTTGACTGAAAGGTTCCTTGTTTTAAATTTAGCTCAGGACTTCTTGTCCTTTCCAGAGACGGGAAAAGGTGGATGGTTTTTATTTCTTTTCCCCCCCCTTCTCTTCTTGTTTGTCTGAAGATTGCAACCATGTCTCCATCCTCCCTAGACTGAGCATCACAAATGCTTTCCACCCCTCCTTGCCAACTGTCTCCTATAGATTTCCAGTCACTGTTGTCTGTCTCTCTTGGACTGTCTCCAGTTGTTCACACCGTGTGGAAGATCAGCATCCCAAACTGGACAGCATGTTCCAGCTGAGCCTTTAACGGTGCCGAAGGCACGCCAGGGTAACTTGGACATGATATCTCCTCTGGGCTCTGATCCTGGTTGCCCTTGGCATGACCTTGAACCTGTTCTGGGGCAAGCGGGGTGAAGTGCTTTGGTTGCTGTCTGGGCCACCCGTGGTGGTCTCCTTGTCACCACACAGGGACACTGATAAGGCCATCTGCCGCAGGAACCCGTGTCTCGGATCAGGGATGCTCGGCTGAGCTAATGTGAAAGGACAAAAGATGCCTGCTGCTTGCAGGAGCTGGAGCTCATTAACCCCCTTGCAGATGCTCCTCCATGAACTTTCCTTCATGAGACTATTCACAGGCTGGTTTAATGTGCCTGTTAATGGTGAAATTGGTGGGGTTGTGTCCACTGGAGCGCTCTTCTCCTCGCAGAACTGTGGAGGAGCCATGGGGAAAGAAACAAAGTCCTTGGTTTTTCCTCATGCCCTCGTTCTGCTTTTTTGTAATTTCCCCTTACAATGATCAGCAGACTTCATGTTTTTTTAAGGCCCACCTCATTTTTGGTCCCCATAATGAGTAATAACCTCCTAAGGGCACTGTCCCAGGGCTTTGTCTCTCACAGGGCAGCACCTAATCCTGTGGTATTTGCTCAGTTGAATGGTCACTGGTTTTTCTGGACTTGCGTGGAGGACATGGTATGGATCCAAGTGCAGTTCAGGAGCTGAGCTCTTGCACAAGGGTGATTATACACTGATAGGATTTGTTATGTTGGAAAAGACCTCTTAGATCATCCAGTCCAACCTTTAACCCAGCAGTACAAAGCCCCCAGGTGACTTGTGGCATAAACTATGTCCCCAGGTGCCACACCCACAGGTTTTTTTAAACACTTCTAGGGATGGTGATTCCACCACTTTCCTGGTTTGCCTTTTCCAGTGCTTGAACACCCTTTCAGTGAAGAAATTTCTTCTAATATCCAAATCTACACCTCCCTTGGCACAGCTTGAGGCCACTTCCTCTTGTCCCATCCTTATTCCCTGGGGACAGAGCTTGACCCCTACCTGGCTACACCCTCCTGTTGGGGAATTGTGGAGAGTGAGAAGATGCTCCCTGGGGCTCTTCTTCTCCAGGCTGAACAACCCCAGCTCCCTCAGCTGCTCCTCATTGGTCTTGTCCCTCCTTCTTCACTTTGGGGTGTGGAGAGCAAAGCTGAGGCACTTCCTGTGAAGCAGGATGGCAAATAAGAGTCATGAACAAGAGAGGATTTGATATGGTTCCTTGTGGGCCAACCTGGCTGGAGGTGGAAGGAAGGGTGGGTCCAGCCAACAGCTGGAAAAGCTGAGTAGGAACCCTCAACCTCTTGAGGGGAGGAGAGACTGAGATCCTTGAGTTGTTCTCCTCCTGTTCAGGACTGGGACTGGAACAGAGCATGGATCTGACACACCCTGGAGACCTTACAGCATTCTAGCAGTAGGGATGGAAATGCAGATGTATCGTGGGGGTCTGGAGTTACAACACCTCAGGTGATGCTAGTGTAACACCTGTCTCAGTGGAAATGACCAGAGAACCTGCAAAATCCCTCTTGCTTCTCAGGAGTTCACCCCCAGCTGGGTAAGGAAATCAGGATAACTGGCTTGTCTTGCCCTTAGCAGTGTATTTGAGGCAATCATTTATTTCTGGCACCACCTGGGCACTGTTTGCAGTCCAAATACTGACAAGTTCTGTGGGACAGCCTCTGTCTCTGCCTCAGACTCATCTCCTGGAGCCAGGCGATTAGATGAGACTCTTTTTCATCTAAGTGCTTTTTGTCTTGCTTTCTAATCTGTGGAGGGAAGCTGGCAGATATCATCTTTAAAGGTGAGGGAAATGGAGCCAATGTTTTGTATTCCAGAAGTCTCATTATTTTCCAACTAATACGCTGATTTTGGTTGCTTGGGGTTTGGCAGGGATGCAAGGGACATTGCTGAACAAAGCAGAAGCAGGCCTAGCCTGGAGAAGCCTGCCTGGGTAAAAACCACATTTTCTAAGAGTGGAAAACATGAATTCTCTGGGTCATGTCAAAGAATGAGGCCTTGTGGGTAATTTCCCTTTGGCTCTGACTTGATGAAAGCTTTTACAAAAGGAAAAAGTGCGTTTTAAGAAGTTACTTGATACTTATCTGTCCGGAGTGCTTTTCCCAGGCTGGATTTGGGGAGGGATTATCTCAGATTTTCATTTAGTTCTGAAATCCTGGGTATTGGTTTTATAAACTAAAACCCCTTCGCAGCAGGTTGCTTGTTCTGTCTTGTTGTTTTAGCTTGATGCCTAGGAAGGAATTTAAATTTCCTGAATGGATGGGGCCTGCGCCTCGCTGGGGTAAATCAGCATCGTTCAAATATTTAAAGGCAGATGCATCAATACTGGCAGCTGAGGATCTGGCTTACTTTGATTAAAATCTGATCAAGATTACTCAGCCTTGCCAAGGGACTTGGATTACCAGTCTATAAAAAGAAGAGGAGGAGAGGAGAGGACATCAAATATAAGAATAATCCAATGAAGAACATTAAGCTAAACTCACTGCAAATTGAACAATAATGAAAACATCCTCCTTAAGCAGGTGGAGGGCGGCAGGGCTTGCAGGCAAGCATGGGGCTTGCAGCTGGGGTGAGGTAGAAATATTGCCCTGGGGTTTCTCATGGGCATGGCCCCCAGTTTTAAAGGCAGATTTTTATTTTATTTTTTTTTTCCAAAGGAGGGCCTTGCTCATTTAAAACCCCCAAGGAAGCATTGCGGGAGGAGATGTGGGTGACAAATCCTTTGGAAAATCCTTACCTCTGCTTCCTCAGGAGACCTGGGCTAGTGCCAAATCTCACTAGCAAAGAGGTGATTGAAGCTGAGGAACGGAAAATCAACTCTCTTACAGATTGCAGAATGTGAAATGTGCTTTTGTCTTTAGGGCTTCTTACAGGGGTTGAATTTCAACTCTTCCCTTCCATCACAGCATTTTTTTTCACCCTGATTCTTCATTACTTTTTAAATGTAAAGCATATTCAAGGAATGTTATTATGCCATGGGATTAGGCTTGATAGCCAGTGACTGATGGGGACACTGCACCAAGCTCATTGCTTGCTGAGCCGTTTCAGGAGTCTGCCCAACCATTTGGCACGTGTCTAGATTTCCCAAGATTTCTTATGCTTATGGTCTCTAAACCCTGGTCTAATGGGAAATGTCCCTGCCCATGGCATGGGCTTGAAACTAGATGATCTTTAAGGTCCCTTCCAACCCAAGCCATGATTCCCTGTGCTCCTGTGAAGTGCTGTAGTTATTAGTAGGGCAGGCACACTTGAGCCCTAAACTTGTTGGTTTTTGAAGCCCCCAAATCCCACTGAGGTCGGCAGAGGGATTTTTCCCTCCTCTTTATGGAGCATGCTGGCTTGCTGGAATGGGAAGGAAGCACACCCCTTGGTGATCTCTGGAGAAGACATGCAGGGGTTGCAGGACCTCAGTGTCCTTTTGACAGGACTGTCACTTTGTGAGCAGGATGCATGGAGAGCTGGCTGGTCTGAGGATGGAAGGTGCTTCGACCGTGTCAGAGGACTCTGAGAGCCTGGAGAGTGGGGCTGAGTGGCCTTAAAACAGCCAGAGAATCCACGAATGGTTTGGGTTGGAAGGGACCTTAAAGATCATCTAATTCCCACCTCCCTGGCACGGGGTGGGGGGGAAGTGACGTAAAGTGACACATCTCAGGCTGCTGGAGGGAAGGCAACGGGGTGGCTGTGGGACCTCCTGGGCAATTACATACATGGATGGTCAGTGACATTGCCTGAATGCCCCAGCAGTGATGCCAGCCTGTCCCCTTTTCTGTAATCGGAATGAGGGTTGGATGAGGATAAGATGGTGTTTTAATAAATATTTATAGCAAGTGCCTTTCCCTCCCCCCTCCCCTCTAATATTGTTCATTTTCCTTGCAGTAACACGTGCATTGTTCAGCTTCTGTTGCTCCATGTGTTGTGCTCCGTTGCTCCATCTCACAGAGCAGGAGGAGCACAGCCAAGGCTTTTTCTGGGAATTTGCTCTGGTCCTGCTACTGCTGATCTGTTTTGTTTGCAGGGGGAATAAAATGCTCAACTGTAAGCTCCTGAATGGCCTGTCAGACACCCAGGCAAGGGACCAGTCCCTCCTCCAGCTCCGTGTGCAGGTGCCCAAAAGGCCCTGGTAAGTTTTGGGCCATGACTTTTGTGAGAGAAAAGTTGCTAAGCAATAAATGTGACCTTCTCTCCATGTTTTAAAAGATGCGAGACTTTGCTTAAGGCACCCTTAGGATAAAGGTTCTTCCCTCTCAACCTTTCTCAGGTGGAAAAACAGGGTCTGCAAGTGGCTGTGATACCCTGTGAAGAGGCAGCCCTGTCAGAGGTGTGATTGTATTCTCACGGGGTGTGAAACAGTGTTTAAAAACGCTGATTATTGACGTGCACTGGTGAACTTGTTTTTCAAACACTTGGTTTCTTGCTGGAAACACGATTATCCTTACCCAGACTAAGTGGCTGCAGGGAAGGTGGAGCTGCAGTGGTGCCTGGGCCGTGCCTTGGTTAACTTGAGGCTGAATTTCTGATGACTCAGAAGGGAGCCTGGCAGCCCCTCAGCTGTTTGCAGGTCTGAGGGTCAGTGGTAGTGTGCTTATGAACCAGCACTGCATCGAGCAGGGCTGGGACCAAAAGCCACCTCAGTCTCAAACTGCCTGTAAAATGAAGCAGCTGAGTGTTCCCAAATGTTGGGTTTGCACAGGGCACTCACAGGCAAGCTCCAGAGAAATAATAAGGTAGATGCTTATTATTTAATAAGAAGCTTCTTGCTGCTTCCTTCAGTTTCTTTCAGGCCATGAGAGGGAGCAGGGGAAATTTGAACCATCTGATGTACATTAGTAATGAGAGATTAATGCTGTGCATGAACAGGGGCTTTATTACTGCAGGAGCTGGTGATACTGAGTATCTTATACTTTCTGATTTATAATTCCTTCCTGATCTGGAGTCTTTGGTCAAACATCTTTGTAGGCAAAGCCTGAGGAATATTTGATGGGAAAGCCCCTTTTTTCATGGGACATGCCTGCAAGCCTTTGCTGCCAGGTCACAGCAGCTTCAGAGCATTCAGCCACCAGAGCAGGCCAGAATGGCACGGGGTTGGTAAGCAGTGGTCAGTAGTTTGTGTAGCTCCACAACCACACCTGTGCCTGCAGCATCCTGGCCTGCAGAGCCTCTGTGCTCAGCTCTGGCTCTTAACCCTGAGCTGTGCTTAACCCTGGATTTCTTCTCTCCAAGAGCTGGGCAGGGCAGCTGCCCACACTCAGTTGTAACACTCTTCCTTCTTGCCTTTTTTTTTCCTGAGAAAAGAGGGTTAATGTGGTTTGGGCTCCTTTTTGTCCACCCCTAATAACTTTCCACCCTGATGGCTGATTGCAGCTCTGTATGCCAGAGACCTTAAAGATAACGAGTTCCTACCAGCTTGATATAAATAGAGGGCCAGGGAGAAGATTTTATCTTTGCCCCTCTCTGCCAAAGGAGTTCAGTCCTTATCAGTGCAAGAGCATCTGTGTGTGAGAGAATGAGGAAGAGAGATGTCACGAATGCCTGTGGGGAAAACTGTTCTTGGAGACAGTACCTACTGCGTCCTGGAGAATCCCACTGGGATATGTAACTCCATGGGAAATGGAAGTGTTGCTGGCCCTGCTAGGGGCTGAGCACTGTGTGAGGCTTTCTGTTGTTTGTTTTCCCTGCATCCTTTCATCAGAGACTTAGAAGAAGTGATGTGTGTGGTGTTGCCAGCCCGACTTTGAGCAGGAAGCACAGGGACAGGAGCCTGGTACTGGAGCAGAGGCTTGTAGCCTGATTCCCAGGGGGATGAGGCTGTTTTAGCCTCTGGCTGGTTGATGGGGCATGTTTCTCCTCCAGCAGCACTAGTTTTCCCCGGAGAACAGCCCCTGTTTCTAGGATGGTCCTCCAGCTCACCACCCAGCCCCCTTCCTGCCCTCTTTGCCTTTTGCAGAAAGCTGTTTAATCAAGGGTGTATCAAAATCCATCCGTCTACACTGGTGTCAACAACTTGGCTTCAGGGACATTTTAAATCATTTTCTAACTGCATTCTGTAATGGATTTTGTTGCTGAGAGAATGGAAAGCAGGGCAGCAAAGGTGTTTTAATTACATCTGATTGTGGCATCTTGCAGACTTGCCCTGTCAGTTGTTCTGGCACAGCACCATTTAGAGCTTGCTTTTGCCAGCACGGGCACGTTAGCTGGGGAGGGTTACTGATCACTGAGGAAACCATTGATATTTTACTACTGACATTCTCTTGGAGCTGTGTCTTCTTTTTCTACCTTGCTTTTGTGGCATCTGCTTCTCCCGCTTTAGAGGATTCCAGTCCCATGTCATGTCATGTCATTTGGGAGCAGTGAAAACCTGTCACCTGCCCTATTACTGTCTGGGCATCCTATTGGGGTGGAGCAGAAGTGCTTTGCTTGCTCTGAAGAGAAGCTGTGTTGCTGCAAGGGAAATGTCCCTCTGAACCCTTTCCCCAGCTCACATCTTGGTTTCACAGCCTGTTAACATAAAAAAACAGCTTCCCTTTTTCTGGGTCAAGCAGGGGAAGACTAAAATGCTGTCTCCAGCAAGACAGTTTGGGGGAAGAAGGAGGGAATGTGACAAGGATGGTCTCTCTAGGCTGAAACACCCTTGTCAGACCCAAGGGACTGGATCAGCAGGTGGAGTGAGTCCTGGACAGGCAGAGGCATAGTAGATGCAGTAAAGCACATTTTTGGAAGTGCCTGCTCACCAGACAAGAGGAATTCCAGCTGGGTACATGTGGGAACGCCAAGATCTATTGTATCTGTACACATTTAAGGTGTATTTTCACTGGCACTCAGGGCTCATGGCCTCTGCAATGATACCTGTGTGTTTTCTGGAGCATTCAGCAGGTAGCAGCTCCCAGTGTTCATACTTTGACTTGCCGTTTCAAACTGCTTAACAGGCAGGAACTGTTTGAATCTAACCTGGGGTTTGGGGGAATGAAAGTCCGAGGAGGAGGAGGGCAGAGCTGATGTCATTTTTCTACATGACTGCTAATATTGCTTCCATTCTTTCCAAAGCTTTTGGCTGTGATTTAGGAGGTAGCTCAATCCGACAAGTCCACGATTTTTCAGTGTTGGAATGTGCTTGTCTTCCTGACAACAGTCATCTGTGTCATTTCCTCCTCTTAACAGTGATAACCTCAGCTGCAGATGAGGAGTGCTTTGTTTGTGATTCCTGGGTGCTCTGCACTTGATGCATCATCTCCCAGCAGATGCAGGGCAAACTCTGCTCCTCCCATCTGGCCTGGCTTGCAGTGATGGATTAAGTAGGTAAGTAATAGAGTGGTAATGAGATAACCACTGACATCCAGCATTAACATGGGAATAAATGAAGTTACCAGCCAGAACTAATGGCCTGAACTATCACTGGGCTGTAATTAATAAGTGTGGTGGCTGAGATTTACAAGGATATTTTAGGATGCTCCTTTGCATGCAGCTTTGAGTTTTATGGCTTGGTTGGAGAGAAATCAGTTAATGCCAAGAACTTAATGAATGGGCAGAAGCTGTTCTCTGTCAGTTCAAAGTGCCCTTTTTGTGGAAGAGGCCAGAATGGCACATGTGCAATATCTGCCTTTTCATTACTTTGGGGACTGGAGGAGGGTAGGATGCTGTGGCCTCTTGGTCTCTCAACCTTTCAGTATGAGATATCTTGCAGCTGTTGCTTCTTCTGTTTTATTAGGGCAGAGTAGTAGGAGTCCTGATGGAAGCAGTGGACCTCAAGTGAACCTATGGACAAGCTCACTTGTAGAAGAGATGGCCATTGTCCTGCATTCTCCCCCCAGGACCTCTGGAGCAATGACAAGCTGCCCTGCTCTGCCCCATGAAGGTGGGACTTCTGGTTTCTTCTTCAGGTATTCTCCTTTTTGCTGCTCCGGCTCTGTGGCCTGCATGTCACCCCCTCCCTCATCCTGCCCTGATGTCCATGTGATCCAACTGCCTGAACCTCATGCAGGAGTTTCCTGGAGCAGGAAATGAGGTGTCCATGCCCAGAGGGATTTGTCTGGAGGCCTAGCCCTCCCTGCTCGAGCAGCTTTCTGGGTGTGTGACCCTGCTGAACGCTCCTCAGACATGTAAGAAACATTTCAGAGGTGGTTGCTAGGCTCTTGCAGGAAACACAGCAGAACAGTCAAAATTCTTCATGGTAATTGGTGGGAATACTCCAGCCACCTCACTGCTGCCTTCCTCATCTTTCCATGGCAACCCTCCCTCTACAGCAGCCCAGGTGCTTGTGGTTGGATAGAGTAGGAGGTTTTGAGTCCTCTGTCTTCCAAATCACCCCTTGGAGCATGGAGGGAACATCTGTACTTTTAAAGTATGGGCATCATGTGATACAACAAATAACTTCACTTGCTCTAACCATATTCCTTTTTTTTTATGCTGGCAGAGACAGAAAACTTTGGAAATATGCCTGAATCAGACCCTTGCATTTCTTTGGTGGAAAGAGCTGTTATCTTGTTTTTTAAAGGGAAGAAGAAGGTGCAGAAAGACCTGAATGTTTCTTTTCCTTCCCTGAGCCATCACACCTCTCTGTGCTGGAGAGAGGAGTTGGGACCACACTCAGCATCTGGTGAGCAAAGGGAAGGACAATCTTTTTCTCTCAGGCAGAGACAGCCTGGATGGAGCTGTGATGTCTCCTACAGGAAACCAGGATGGTGGCTGGAAGGAACAGAGATGAGAGAAAGGAGAGTGAGAGAGAGAGGTCAGGCATTGCCTCATCCTCATTTCTGCTCCCTGCTGTAAACAAGGGTGTGTGGGACACAAGACAAACAGGGAAACTGCCTGTTGGATGATTCCCAGCTCTCCCAGCATGGGCAGAGTTGGGCACTGCAGAGCAGAGGCATCTTCCTGCTCCCCACTTCACTGAAACATTCTCCATGCACATTTTAGTACCTTATCTTTATCCAGGCCTGTTTAATAGGTGTTTTTAATGATTCTGGGGGAAAATGAGACTCATTTGGCTGCTGGCAAACCCAGCCCAAAGCTGCCCAGACTTGGGGAGGTTGCCCCTTTGTCTGGAAGCATTAATTATCCTTGGTACAGGCTCTATAGTTTCCTCCCATGTTGAAAAGGTGGATGAAGAAATTTCCATCAGGCTCAGAAAGTTCCTTTCCACGCTGAACAGGAGGAAGAAATTTCCACTTGCTGGGCCAGCACAAGCCAAGACCCAAACTGAACAAAGGATGGGCAGTGTATTCAAGGATATGTAAATTCCAGCCTTGGGGAGTTTATTGCCCTCCACAGTGTGGCTGTCATTCCTGAGCAGCCCAGGCGGGCTGTTAAATGACAAGGGAAAATTACCCAGTCTGTTCTCCAGAAGGCAAGCGAGTAGGAATTTTCCTCCAACTGGTTCAGGACAAAGTTAATGTAGGGAAAGCCATTAAAATTAATGCTGGTAAACAAGGATAAAAACCAGCAGGGTTGTAACAAAATTTGGACCAGATTGGGTTTCCCAGCTGTTGTGCTGCACACTGTCTTAAAGGCAGGGGGCAGAGGGAGGGTGTAAGCTGAGCTCAGAAAAGTCTTGCTGGAGAGGGCTGTAGGGTTGGGGCATCTGGGCTCATTTGACACTAACTTTATGGTCCAGCCCTCCAATTCCCTCAGGTTGGCTGTCTTTTTCTGGGAAGCAGTGATGCTGTTTTTTTCCGATGGCCATTACATGTTTTATATATTCTTGTTCATCTGCTGCTCTCCAGAGGCTGCCCTCCCCATTCAAGCCCTGCTTTAGGGCTCTGCCAATGTGTCTACGTGGTTGCTGGCTGCAGGTGTTTTGTGTGAGCTGGTTTGGGAGCAGATCTTGGGCTGTTGGGGCAGTGACTTGCTCCAAGAAACTTATCCTAAATTCAGATGGGAGAGGTGTAAAGGGGCACAGCTGTGTGTTACTGCTCTTTTCTAGGTAAACAGCCTTTTCCAACCCCACAGCATGCTAATATGATCCGGGCAACTTCTCCAGAATGCCTGGCATTGGCTCTTCGGCTGACTTGACAAATATTGGAGTAAGTCAAATCTAGTATAACCAATCCAAAATTTCTAGCCCCTGAATAGAAGCAATGCCCCATATTTTCAATGATCACTGATGGTACTGGTGAGAAGGGAGAGGTACAAAAGCAGTCAGCCACTTGCTTGCAGTGTCTGAGGGAGCTGGATTGTATATTTGGAAAAAAGAAGGCGAGAGTCTGAGCACCACCACCTTCAGCACAGATGCCAACATCCATAGAAAACTTTCCGCTCCACAAGTCAGTGAAAACAACAGCAGAAATAGCCTTTAATTCCTCAAAAAGTATCATCTTCATTGTGCATCTTCCTGATGAGGCTGTGTTTGCTCAGCGTTCAGTGGTTTTGGTGGTCCTGTCCTGAATGGTCAGGTTTTGCAGGTTGGGTGGGTTCTGGGATCTCCATGCAGCAACTCCCAGAGCCACGTGAAGCTGCTGAGATAAAGAGCTGGGATGCCTCCAGCCCATGCAGGGAACTAGAGCTGGATGTCTGAAATTATCCTCAGTGGAGAGATGGAGGAGAGTCTGGACAGGTCACGGCTCTTGCTGGAATGGAAAGCAGTGTGGAGAGAGGCCCCACACACAAGGATTCTTGTGGAGCTCTCATCCCTGTGGGAATCCACAGGCTGCCTCTCTGGGGAGGCATCAGCCCCTTGTCACCAGTCAAGCTGCTGTCAGGTCGGTGTCTCAGAGGTGGAGAACTTCCTTTTGTTTTTCATGAGACATCACCAAAGAATCAGGGTGACAGAATTATTTTTGTGGAAGTAACTGTGTGAAACATTTTTTTTTTATTTGGATTATTTGAAAACTAAAACTGTTCATGGGTTTTAAAATTCATGTCCCCTCCAGGTTGCTTTACTTTTTTTGTTTCTTATTCCCTCTCCCTTATTCCTCAGAGGGAACCATCCAAACCTACACAGTGTGTTATTTCTTTGAGAAATGCAATCGTTTTGCAGTTGAACCTGGGCTGGAAATGCTGCTGGTGATTCATTTGTCTGAGAAATTTAAAAAGGCTTGGATGGAGCAGAAAGCAGCCTGGTTCAGAGGGAGTTTTCTTGTGTGCGAAGACCCACTTTAGCGGGGGAGTTCTTTTTTATAGGAAAAAGAAGTTTTTATAGGCTTTGTTAGGGAGACTTGGGCTCCAGCCATTCTTCTGTTGCAGCTTTTTGTATGGTACAAAGATCTGGAGCCTGGCTATCCCAAATCCTGCTTCCCACATCTGCTGCATTGCAGAGGTCCATGATTCCAGTGCCTTGAGCTCTTTGTTCTTTAGGGTCACTGCTTCAGCAGGGTGGGATGGATGTGATGCCATTTTTGCCTTGACTACACTTTGTCTCATAAGTCTTTCCCAAATATAAGTATCACATGGATGCACAGCTGTGTCTTGAGGGCAGCAGGGATCTCCTGCTATCACATGGTGAGGGGTCCGGGCCCTGCATTCATCTTTAGGGTCTGCTCAAGCTCCTCCTCACCAAGAACATCTTTCTGAAGTTTCCCAGCATCCAGCTGGGATGGTTCAGAGCCAGGCACCAGGGAGGCAGGGGTCGTGGCTGGCAACCACCACAAGTCCCCTGCAGAGTAGCTTTTTGGCCTTCAGTTTCCCCATCTATAAGCCAGGCATTTTTAAATGGTGTGCTCTTTGAGACATGGCTTTCTGTTCCCTCAGACAACAGGGACCAGTGGAGAACCCCCAGGCAGTGGCTGAAATGAGATGAGCAGATATGTCACATCCCAGGAGTAATCCCGGGTTTTGGGGGCTGATTTTATCTCCATGGATGTCCCAGAGTTAGCTTGATTGGAGGCAAGGAATGCCATGGAAACAGGACTGGGTGGAGAGGCTTGGGCAGTGGGGAGGCTTTGCAGGGGTCAGGAGTGGCGGCAAGTGCCAGTCTGTCTGGAAACAAAGCAACAAGTGGGCCGGATGGAGGAGACCATCCCTCCTTTAATGGCTGCTGTGAGAGCAGCCACCTCTGCTGCCTAGTGCTGGCCAGATCCATAGTGTGACTGCTCATCTCCAGTCCCTGCCTCCTCTGTGCCCCACTTGCTGCTTTTCCTATAAATAGTCGGGTGGGAAGCAGAGCATGGAGCCTCCACAGATGGCCCCCAGTCACACGTGCAGCCGTGTGTGAGATCCCAGACAGGAGCTGTCAATACCTTGCCTCGAGCCATCCATGGAACCTCATTAAAAGTGGTGTCCTCCTCCCTAACCCCCATCACCCCCTCGCTTCCCACTCCTGCATTCAGGCACCCTTATTAAACATGCACTTCTAGGCAAGGAGCGCTGACTTTCCCTTAATTGAGGCATAATAATTAGAGCATTAACACATTAGGAGGGTGAGACAGCATGTTTAGCTTTTGTGATTAATTATCTGAGGATTGTAATAAGTTGTTAAGACATTAATTACTCTGGCATGTTTATTGCTCTTTATTGCAGAACAGACACTTGGTAGCAGCAAGTGCTGGTTCGTCTGGAAATGAGAGTGAGAAGTGGTCTGATGGGAGCAGACCACCTACTCCTCCACAAAACAGTGAGCTGCTGCTGGTGGCAGCAAGGTGGGGGCGTCCCCCTGGGTGTGCCTCAGTAATCAAATAGGTTTATTTCTCTCAGGTGGATACAGAAATGGTACCTGAGTCCCTTGGGACAGGCCTGGACCCAAAAAGTCCTTTTTTTGATATTTTCATCTGGATTTTTCTCCTCTTTCAAATGAAGTGTTTTCTTCCTGATGCTTTGAGCTCCCCCTGATTTGGATCACTGTGTTGCCAAGTTTGATTAGCATGGCTCTGGATCTTACCAGGAAGTTTGTCTGTATTAAAGACAGGATGAAGTTTGGAGTGTCAGCAGAGGCCAAGGAATGAACCAGGACTCCACGGGCCCCCCTCACCCTGTCACTGGATGAGTTTTCCTTTGGAGTTTGGGGAAGTAGGTTAGGGGAGGGGTTAGAGAGGTTTGGACTGCTGTAGGCTCCTCTTTGCACAGCAAGCTCCTCTGTGTCCCCTGGACAGCTCCATGTGGGTCAGTCAGGTTGGGACTGATGGCAGGCCTGGAGGATGAGTGGTTCTTGTGTGTTCCTGAAACTCTGAGAAAGACAAAACACAACGTCATAAAAAAGACTCGTCATCAAATCAGCAGGATGACGTGGTGGACCTGTTCCCATGCTCTTCCCATGAAATACTCATGCTAATGGACCCTCCCTGCCCAACCTCTCCTTGCAGTTATGTGGCTGGGAGGAACACAGGAGATATGATGGCAGCCCCAGCAACTGTCACAGGTAAAGAAATTTGGGAATACTATGAAAAACAAGAGGGTGGGGAAGCCAGAGGAGCAGTGTGTTGATATCAGTGTCCTTTGGGAGCCCTGGAACCCAACGTTTCCTGTCTCTAGGCTGTTCTGTGTCCTCACATTATTGCAACACATGCCCGTGTCTGATGGATGCAGGGGGCAGGAAGGGGGGATCCTCTGTTGCCTCTTTTCAGAGTTAAAACACAAGATTATCCTGACAAGCCTTTGTCCTTCCAGGACTGACCCAGTGGTCGCTTTCCCTGTGGCTTCCACCAGCTCAAGCCAGTGTCGAATGGCTGTGGAGGAAAATTCCCTGTCTATAATCTGGGATCTGTCCTGTGTCAGCTGGATGTGATTTGCTGCCTTCAGCCCCTCAGAGCCCGGGCTGCCTCTCACTAGCCCAGCCTGGCATTGGCATTCACTGTCAGGGACCTGCTCTCTGCATTCAGAGTGTGTCAGCCTGGGGACAAGGCAGGCCATGACTTATGCATTTTATCATTACAAAGAGAATTTCCCCTGGATGTGTGCAATAAGACGGTGGTGCTGACCTGTGATCCTGGCATTGAGCAGCGTTAATGACTCCCCTTTGCAGGTAATAAGCAGCAAATGTACACATTTTGGGGAGATCTGAATATTTTTTTCTCTTTTTAAGACTGCTGTCTTCCCAGGCCAGACTTAATTAGCAGACCTCATTATTTCCTGAAATGTAACTTGACTTCTATTGAATGAGAATTGTTCAGTGGATGGGAAGCAGCAGAGCAGTGCTGCAATATTCATATTGTTTTAATTGCAACATTAACATTTCATGCCGCTCTTGGCACACTTTCAGGTGCGGCCCTTTAGCTCAATGCAACACTGTGAAAAGTTGGATCAGAACAATTAGGATAGAGTGACTGGATTTCTGGATTTTCTTTTTTCTTCTTCTTCTATTTTAATGAACATAAGCTTGAATTCAATCCCCGTCCCTCCTTTTGTTGGGCAGAACAGGGAGTCACCACCCCTGGAGTGTAAATATGTTCTTGTGGGTTTTTGGTTTGGTTTTTTTTTTTGTGTGTGTGTTTTGGGGTGGTTTTTTTTTTGTTTGTTTTTGGTTTTGGTTTGGGGTTTTTTTTGAGTAAAGGATGTACTGTAGCGCATGTTTAAATTGTCTTTTTGTGGAGCTGAAGCCCCACAGGTACAAGTGATACATGATGCACCAGGCTGAAGGCACCTCCTGGGATTTGACCTTTACCAGGTGAATCAGAGAAATCCCAAAGTATGTCTGGCCAGCTGGGATAGTGCCACAAATGAGCTGGAGGGAAAAAGGTTATTTCTCACTTCTTGGTTTCTGCCAGGGCTCTGGAATGCCTGAGGCTGGAAATGACACTCCAAACAGATAACGACTGGGTTATCAGTGCAGATCCTAAATGAGGACAGGGATCGCCCTGCTGCATCCCCAAATTGCACAGAGGGTTTGGCTGTCTGACAGAGGGGTCAGACAGCACTGGAATGCTGGGCTCAGCCTTGGCAAGGCTGTATCACACTGGCTGATGGGAGAACATCAATTGGCTCTAAGGGAGAACCAGGAGGCTGGTGTATCCCCTGCAGAAGGAAGAAGGAGGGTTTCTGAGGCTCACCCTTTTCCTCCTGGGGGAGGGACACCCATGCTCCTGCCGGACCTGTGTGTGGAGGAGTCGGCGCCCTCTCGCTCTCAGGTGCCACCCATCAGTCAGCAGGTAATGAGCAGCTTGATGTGTGTGTGATCCTGAGAGCTCACCAGGCACTGCTCCGACCCTGGGCTGCCTTCCTGGCATTTCATGGCAGCAGTCTGTGGGTGAAACACCTTTCTGGAAGGTGGGATCTCTGTCCATGTGGTGGAGAGGCAATGGGAGAGTTGCGGGGGGTGGCCATCAATTCTTCCCCTTGGGGCTGGGCATGTCAACTTCCATTTTAAGCAGCAGCTGAACTCACCCATAAGTCTGGGAGGGCAATTAAGGTTGGAAATGCAGAAGGACCTCAGCTTGGTCTCTTGAAGAAGGACAAGGGAAGGGCACCGTCCATTTCCATGGACTTTCCAAAGGCTAACATGTCCTTAGCTGGCTGGCTCTCCTATCAGCCGAACAGGCCTGAAACCTTCTCCTGTTGGTACTATGTGCAGTGGGACCCATGAAATCTCATCTTCTCTGGCTGTGCAGTTTGGATTTGGAGTCTCTAATGTCCAGCAAGTTATTTGTGCTGAGTGGAACATCTCCCTTTCCTGGGATATTTATAGCATCTCTCCCACACAAATTGTCTGATGTCTAATAAGGGATGATACACTACAGTTCGGAAGGTGCTAATAATGACTCTCCTCTGTTTGGTAGTCTGTTCCCATGAAATTTATAGACTCTGACTGTCTCCAAGACCTCTGCTGCTCTGTCACATCAGCTTGAAATCTGTTTGCAGTGTCAGAAGTTGCTGGGGAGTGCGCAGAGGACAGACTGATGCAGCAGGATTGCACATGCTTTGCACTCCTTGGGAAATCAGGCTGAAAACGCGCGGGTCTGGGGACGGGGGCAGCTGTGGCTGGGGTCCCGGAGTTGGGTGTTTGGGGCAGCAGTCCGGCTGTGCTGGAGGAGGGTGATGAGCTCCGGCCGCTCCTCCGCACGTTCGAGCCGCCCGGGGCGACCCGCGAGTGCCGAGCGTGGCCTCTGGTGGGAAACAGATAAACGAGCCAGCCCAGAGCTCCCGGCTGGTGTGAAGAATTGCCTGGCTAAAGGATAATGAATGCCACAGCAGGAGACGGAGCGTTTCTCTGAGGCCATTCATCCCCTTTATCACCCTGCTAACAAGCCCCAGAGCGACTTCAGAGAGACTTCTGGAGCAGCACCATCCCTCAGCCGCTGCTGGCTGGGTGCTGGGGGCCAGGGGTGCTGCGTGTGGCAGGAGCACTCAGCAGGAAAACCACGGGCCGTCTCCCAGATAACAGCCCCGGCTTTGGATCTCTGCTCTGGGGACTGTGCCTTGGCTTTGCTCGTGGAGACCATGCCCTCCTTCAGGGCGTGCTTGGTGCCACCTGAGAGATCCAGATGTAAAAGCCGAGCATCCATCTTCTTTAAAGTGCTTCTGGGCAGCACCTGCAGCACCCTTAGGAGGATTGCTCCATCCTAACTCCCAGCTTGGCTAAGATTTAAGACTTGTAAGATTTATACGGGACCCAAGAGGAGTTTGGGGCCGCCAGCACGTAGGTGAGTTGGTTCTGCTTCACTTGCAGCACAGCTGAGCCTGTGTGTGAGCCGTGTGAGAGGAGGAAAGGGCAGGAGTGATGTGCTCTTCATAAGAGCTAATAAAAGCTAATCCATCCCTTTGCTCCAAGACAGTGGGAAGCATTAGTGGCTGGCTGAGTGCCTCCTCTGCTGCGGCAGCATGCTGGGTGCCTCTGCCTTCCCTCCCTTTGGCTGGGAGCAAACGTGTCCTCCCGTGGAGAGGAAGGTGTCTCTGGCAGAGCTGTGCTGCCTGCAACTGCTCTCTGTACCTGCCGTGCCTCCTGGGAAGGGAAAGCTGCCAGAGAACCTGGACAGTCTGGGAATGAGGACGGACATCCCTTGGGCAATCTCTCATGGCAGGCCTCAGCTCCAAGCATGTGCCTTGCCTCCTCCAGGAGTTGGGCCACGGCTTGTGGGAGCAGAGGAGAGCATCACCTCTGATTTCACTGGTGTGCGTGAGACCCTCAGAAAGGCTGGAGCCAGCTGAGCCCAAATAGGTGCCCAAGCAGGTTGGAATACCTTCACCAAACAGCCTGTGTGCTCACCTGTGCACTGTGAGTGCAGGTACAAGCTGTGCCACCCTGCCAAGAGTGATTTGTGTCTGGGACACAGTGCACAGTGGGTGATCAAGTAGAAATAATTGCCAGTAAATGGAAGTTTTTTCTTTTTCATCCAGTGTGTTTTCTTAATTTCTCCTTCTTCTCCTCCTCCAGGTTTAGCTGTTGGGGAATGCATTTTTTGTCCCACAGTCAGTGCTAGTGGGAAAAGGGAAAGCAAACAGGGGAGTTCACGCTGTGTCTGGGTGTCCTCAACAAATGCTGACAGTGGTTTTGTAGGGGCAAAAAAGGAGGAGAAAAGCTGCAAAGCTTTGCAGATAGAGGGGGCAGAGTGCCATGGTAGATAATTGGGTGGTTCCAATGAGGGGAGAAACAGCAGGAGAGCAGCAGGTGGTGGGGATGGCCTGGAATGTGTTTGCAGAGCTGTGGAGCAGAGGAGAAAGTGTGTCATGGAGCCAGGTGTCTCCTTGAGTGCAAGCAGCACAACAGCAAGAGGATTGTGTGCCTGACTTTTTCTCTTTTTTCTTTCTTTCTCTTCTTCTTCTTTTTTTTTTTTTTAATCAGGAGGCCTCCAAGCATTTTTAAAGGAAGCTAACATTGCAGATTGAAAAATTTCCCATCTTGAGGCTTCAGTGACTAAGTTTGGAGCCAGCCAGAGGAACCTGTCAGTGCTGAGCCTTTGTCACATGCTTTCCTTCCAAAAAGTCTGCACTCTAGACCTTGGCCTCTCTCCCAGACCCCTGTGCTTTCCAGACTGATGATGGGGGGTTCACTGGAGGCCAGTTATGTCCCACGGGGTGGCAGCAGGACATGCCATCAGCTGGACTGCCTCTGGAAGGGAGGATGTTGGCAAGCCAAGTGGCCTTTCAAAGCAGGCTGGAATTTAAAGGGATGCCAGTCCATGAGGCCCCTGCTCCTGCCCTGACCTCTCAGTGTTTCGGGAGGAGTTCATTTCCAGTCTAGAAACATGTGGTGCTTTTTCTTCTTCCGCCAGCACCATTAAATGTCGAGTTGAAGGGAAACACAATACATCACCTTCCTCGTGGGCTGCCATTCAGCCAAGAGTAACAGAGATTAGCCTTCAATCACACGAGGGCTGGAGCTGAAGGAAACCTTCCCGAGGACACGCTGGAGAAACATTTTCATTAGCAGAGGAGGACGTGAGGGAGATGAAGTGGCCCTTCACCTGGGCTGCCAGCCCTCTCGCCCGCCTGGCGCTAACAGGATGGGGAATGCTAACCCAGGAGCTGGGGCCAGCTGCAGTGCTCCAAGTGCTGCCTGCATCCAGATGTGAGGAACAGCTGGGACACAGCAAAGCAGCGCTTTTGTGGTCTGGTGGGGGTGGTCATGGTTTTCCTCCTGCCTATGAGCTCTCACTGCTGGGAATAAACTGCCTCTCTCAGCTGAAAGAAGAAAACGTGTGCTAGGGCACATACCTGAGGGGGTACCCTGGCACGGGCCAGAAAAACACTGTCCTTGGGTAATAATGTCCATGGGGCCAGGAGCTATCACAGCCTCTGCCTCCTGCTATACGCTTTGCAAATTTAACCTTAAATCCTTAACCTGAAGTGCTTAAATTTAAGGACTGCCTTGGTGGTAGTAGAGGCTTTCTCTGCTCCATGGAAAGCTGTTCCACAGCTCTTTGCTCTTACTCTGCATCCCCCCAAGGCAGCTGAGGTGTCCAGGATTCACTTCTGCTGTTGATGTTGACAAAACACCCCCTGGACCCCAGCTGGGTGCCTGGCACAGACCTGTCTGTCCCAGTTACTGGGAATTAACCAACAGGATCCCTGCAGCTCTGTCTGCCATCCCCCACCACCTCACCTCCCTGGGGCTGGCGTGCTCCTGACAAAGGCAGACTCCATCTCTTTCACTCACAGCTGAAGGATGCCTTGCCTGCTCCTGTCTTGCAGGTTGGAGGAAATCATTTTAATTTGCGTGGCACATTCCTTTGGGCGTAAGATGGGGGAAGAAAAGAAAAAAAAAAAATCCAAAAGAAACTCTGGCCATTCTGGGCATTTTTAGTTGTTTGCATAGGACCATTAATATATCTTTCTCTCTCTCTCTCTCTCTTTTTTTTAATTTCCTGCAGACTGTTCTCTCTCAGGGGCTGCCTGTGGTGCTGCATTAACATCACATCTCTGTGGTGAAGGTAAGCTAGTTCTCAGTGTTCCCTGAGACATGGACTCAGAGGAAGCCTCATCTCTCCTCTTCACTCTCCCTGGGTGCCCACCACGTGCACAGCCCTCTGAGAAGGGGCTCCCTGCCTGGGAGGGTGAAGACTTGGAGATACTGATGCCTTTTGGGATGGGTTTTATCAGGAATGGGATTTGAGCTCCCTGAGAGGGAACTGACACAGCCTGGCAGCTAGGGAATTGGTTTGGAACATCAGAACCAATGGCTGCTGGTTTTGGAGCCTTTTCATGTTAAGTTACCTCTCATGTTGCCCTCCTCCATTTCAGAACTGAGAGCAGCCAAAATGAGAGGAAAACATGGCTCCTGAGCATTTTTCCCCCCTATGATGCCTTAGCCTTTCTTGTATTCCCTTTTCTCCTACAATCTCAGCTGGCTGGGTTTCACTGCCAGCCTATTGAAAGGAAAGGCACGTGCTGGCTTATGGAGGGAGAGAGACCTGAGACAGGATAAATCTGTATGCAGTGAGGATGGGGGGAAGCAAGTCAGCTGCTCTGACACTTTTATTATGGAGCCAGGCTGCTTGGGGATGAATCTTTCTTGAAACGTGTTGCTGGATGACATTTCTACCAGGTCTCAGCAGTAACCTTCACCAAGCCTTGCTGCCCAGCCCTGTGCTTGCCTTTTCCTAGGACAAAGAGAACGAATATCAGCTGGAAATGCCACAGGCAGCAGGGATCAATGGGGCTTGATGCACCTCCAATGAGTCTGAAGACACCTGGACTTTCTCACCAGAAGCTCTTCAGGCTTTGGTGACTTCAGCTTGTGGCTGCATGTGATGTTTTGCAAAGGAGGTGTGGGCTCCTACATCTGTTTCCCATGTCAGAAACAAAGAGGATGCAGCAGAGACCAAAATGAAATTCTCCACCGAGCTGTCCAGAAGGATGGAGAACGGCAAGAAAATATTATTCCATGGCTCTGGAAAAGGAATACCTACTTGTTTAGTAACCTGGTAATGAGGTGCTGGCTCTGCTCCATACAGAGGCTGGAAGCCACGGGAGATCTGGGGTTATAAAGAGGGCTGGGCAGAGTTTGCTGCCCTCTCAGCTCCTTTCCTGTATCTCTGTCAACTTAGATTTCACATCAAGAGGGTGATGTTATGGCTGGCGGTGACAACAGCAGAATGTCACTGGCAGAGGTGAAATCTTTCCCTCCATGAGGGTAATTCTTCCTTCCCTTTCCCCTTCCCCCTGGCTTGCACTGGGACCCCCTGGCTCCTGGTGCTGAGCAGGGCAGGCACACATGCTGCTCAGGGCACAGCTTATCCTGTGCTGGGCAGCACTTCCTGCTGTCTGGGTGAGTGGCTCCATGTCACTGCTGCCCCTTGGCTGCCTGGTGACCTGGGACAGAGGGAAACCCCTTGTCACTGCCTGAAACACGCTGTGCCACTGGAAGCTGTGATGTTTGCCATCAGGGCAGCATTGCACAGGGTGGTCCTCTGCCATGCTGGCAGGCTTGGACCAGCAGGAGGTCTGCCAGGGGTGTCCCTTCAGAGCCCTGGGGGCCCCTGTGCTCTTTAGGGCCAGGCCTAAGCTAGGTCTGGCTCTGAGGGGCAGACTGACATGCTGATGGTTCGTGTTCTCTGCAGGCTGTCTCTCACCTGCTCTGAGCAGGAGCTGATGTTGTAGAAAGGTGCCTGTGCCCACCTGCTCCAGCAGCCCCTCTACCAGCATCTGTCCCCTGGGACCACTTCAGCAAAGCCTTGGTGTTGTTCTGGGTCCAGTTTTCATTTTTCAGCTGGTCGTGGAGAAGAGGATGAAGGTACCTGCTGCTGCCAGGCCACGGTAAAAAACAGAGGAAGGGGACTGGCCTCTTGGTGTGCTTAAAGATCCAAAATTTAATCTGACTCTGCTTCTCTCTCAGCCCTGATCCTGTTGTATCTTTTCCAGCTGATGCCTGAGCCTTTTCTTGTTTTGCTATTTTTTCTTGTTCCCTTTTTACCCTCACTTTATGAAAAATGGCTTTCCCATCTGCATCTGTCAGGAGTCTGCCTGAGCTGGGTGTATGGCTCAGTGAATATACAAATGTGCAGTTGGGTCGTGGCCCCCCTGACAGGCCGGAGATGAATTCCAAATGTGTAGAGAGAAGGGTTTCTGCTGCCTCTCATGGTTGTTTTTCTTATCCCAAGGAGGTGTGAGAATCGCCTTTGGGAGCAGTGCTTCCTTCTGCTCCTGCTCTGCCTTACCAAGGATCAGTTCTCTCTCATCCATCATCAGATGAGTCCTCATTGCTTCCACATCTCAGCTGCTGATGGGAATTCTGGGGAAAGGGAAAACTTTTTTATCCTGCTTTTTACTAGTATTCTTTTCCCTCTGCCTTTTGCATCCCACTTCTTAGGCCCGTGACAATGCATTTGGCAGGCTGGGGCTTGAGGACACTTGCTGGTCCAAGTACTTCTAAAGAGAGTTAAGGATGAGGTAGAGGGAAGGGCATTGCTTTGTAGAATCATAGAATATCCTGAATTGGAATCCACAAGGACCACTGAGTCTAACTCCTGTCCCTGCACAGGACATCCCAACAATCCCACCATGTGTCTGAGAGCATTGTCCAAACACTCCTTGAGCTCTGGCAGGCTTGTGGCTACGACCACTGCCATGGGGAGCCTGTTCTAGTGCCCAGTCACTCTCTGGGTGAAGCACATTTTCCTAATCCCCACCCTAAACCTTAAAATGCAGCTTTGGAATTTTCAGCAGCTGCGCACGACTCCACAGGAGATGCCCTGAGAGCACCCAAATGCTCCCGCACATTTCAGCCTTGCTGTGTCCCCTTTCCCTGCTGCAGGTGACCAGCACCGTGGGGCTCTGCAAGGAGGAGTTCACCATCTCTGCTGTCTAACTGCAGGGTCACTCAGGTGCCCAAAGGGAGCCTGCCCTCAAAACCCACGGATTTGCTGAGCTGCTCCTGCCTCTTGGCTTTCTGCAGGCTGGTGTGTGAGCTGCTTCCCCCACCTCTATGTACAGAGAAGCTTACAGCCAGGTGGGCTCAGAGGAGCAGGCAGGCAGAAAATGAAATGAGTCTGTCCCTTCAGGCTCCTGCCACAGTTACCTGGTCAAGGAGGGGAGCTTTCTGGGAGGGCAGACCCCCATTTTGGCAGGAAGAGAGAGAGCAGGCAGCTTGAGCTGAGCTCATTTTTCGACAAGCAGATGGATGTTCAGTGGGGACCCACGAAAACCCTCCCAACTCCAGGCTGCAAGCCCTCCAAACCCAAGTGTTGTGCTGACATGGACAAAAGCATCGCTCCATTGGTGCTCAGCCTGAATTGCTTCTTCCATTCCATTCGGGACACGGCCACAGCCTCCTCCTGCCTCCAGCTCCCACGAGGAGCCAGCTGCACACCTGCAACCAGGTGAGGAGGGAGGCGGAGCTGCTGAGCCGCGAGGAATGCTCCCGATGGCAGATTCCTCCGGCATTTCCACCCCGCGGGGCTCTTGGCGAGCGAGCGCTCGTCTGCTCTGAAAGCTCTTAGTGCTCCTGCAGGTGGGAGCCAATTTGTCTGCTTTCCTGCCCAGGTGCCATCTGTCTGTAGGATTGCCTGTGCGGTGCATGAGCACGGCGGGGATGGCGAAAGGAAAAGGGCTGCTGGGGTGGGAGGGATGAGCCTAAAACTTTCCTTGGGTATCTTCGGCACTTCTGGCTGCCGTTGTTCCTTCTCCTCTGCGCCGTGGCGGGGAAATCACAGCCTGTCATTTGCTGCTCCTGGAGCGTGATGGGGAGCTGAGGCACCGCTAATAGCAAACCATCATTTTAATGCTAATTTCCTACCATTAGCTCAGGCTGAGGGAGGCTCAGCCTGGGTGGAGGGAAGCCATTAACAGATGGAGAAAGGGGGGATGTGTGGGGATTTGTTCTGCACCCCCAGAAGGGACTTCCAAAGGGCGGATGACTAACTACCACTGGGAAAATTGGTAGGAGGCACTGGGGTCAGTGTGTGGTGGATATGTGGGAGGGAGGAAGAGCAATGCTTTTTCCCAAATCATCTTCCTATAGGGATTTCTCGAGTGCTTCAGACTTTGGCTCGAATTTGGTGTTTGCTGCTTGTTGCCAGCCCTCTGCGCCCTGTGACCCAAGGGATGCTCCGAGTGCTGGCAGGGCTGCAGCTGGAGGCATTGCTGTCCTTTGAACAAGGGAGACAAGCAGGGTTGGGCTTAGCTGCTGTTGTCCTGGGAGGGGCTCCCAAGTGCAGGAGCCTGAACATCCATGCTGGGCGATGGGCTTCGAAGCAGGGGAATTTGAACCTGTTCTTGAGATACCCAAGAGCTAAAAAAAGAAACCTGCCCTTTTGCCATGGGAAAAAGGTCAGCTGTCCCAAGCTGGAGAGCTGGCAGGAGAAGCCAGGGGCTCAGTTTGGAGTCAGGAAGGAAACTCAACTATTTCCCTGCCCTTTCCAGAGGTGGTAGTCCCCACTTTAGCCCCCTGGTCATTAGCCCCTCTAGTCATGCTTGCAAAGTCGAAGAGCCTGGGCTGGTGCAGGTGCCTGGAGTTCCGGGGGAGTTTGAAGAAAGATGACTGGCTGCAGGACTGTAAGGCCTGTTTGGATTGTTTGGGCAGCAGTCAGAGAGGTTCCTCTACCATTTCTAGAGCAGCATGGAAACAAGAAACGTTGGGACTAAAGGAATGTGAGCTCAGATGCTGTGCCTGTCTGGAAGGAAACTGGTTGCCTACTAATGAGGGACAGCATTGTTTGAAGTCAAGGGCTCCGTGGTGTCCTCTCTGTGGTGCGACACCTCTCCTGAAGACACACCAGCCTGGGCTGATGTAGACCACTGGCTTCATCTTTTCATATGGAAGCCTGTGTGGATTTTTTAAAAACCCACTAAAGGAATGTTTCACAATTCTTTTGTCATCTGGCAGAGAAGCGGTCGAAGGACAAAAGCAGCCACAACAAACCAGGAACTGGTTAAATGGCAAAGGGATTGAAAGCCAGGAAGGGACCATCCTGCCACAAGGCTGCATTAGTAGGGTACCAGCTATCAGCTCCATCTCGGTGTGGAGCATGACTCACTGTTTTCAAAGAAGCTATTTCCATCTGAGAA
This sequence comes from Hylia prasina, assembly GCA_013397195.1. NCBI lineage: Eukaryota > Metazoa > Chordata > Aves > Passeriformes > Sylviidae > Hylia > Hylia prasina. The sequence goes on along the minus strand of VYXD01000272.1, from coordinate 538,807 downwards.
AATGGCTCCTATATTTTATAAAGGCTCTCCCCAGCTTTGGTTGAGGAGAGAAAAGAAAAAGTGAAGTGAACTTTTTCCTAGTTGAGGAGAATCAAACTTTCCTTCAAGTAGCTGAGCTGGGAAATCAGCGCCTTACGTGTTCCCAAGAATAACACAATCCAGTAGTTTTGGGGGGAGAAGTAAGAATAAGATAGCCTTGCTTTTCCCAGTTCAGCACTCAGAATAATGAGCCTGCAAGGCAGAGGGAGAGCTCCCGGGAGAGGCGCCTGCGTTCGGGAGATGGACACAACAAGTGTCTCGATGGGTCGGTGTCTGCAGCGATCTCTCTCTAATTTTCTACATCAGTGAGAGCACAGCACAGCACCATCAATCACAGTCAGCCTCCCCTCAGAAAGCCACCCTCTGCCTCGCTGTGCTGTGGTGTCCCCCAGTGCTCCTGCCCGTGCTGGGGACAGCAGGTGTCCCAGGCAGCAGCACTGCAGGCACTGTCCCTCCCAGGGGACTCTCATTCCTTGTGGTAGGGCCTGCTTGTGCTTCTGCCTCTCCCCTTCCTCCACCTCCAGCACCTGCTCCTTGCCAGCACTTCGTTTCCAGATGCATCTTCTCCTCCTGGAGTTAGAAAAGGCTAGGTGCTCCCTTTATCCCCAGTGAGGAGAAGGGGTGGAGCTGCCTCACCTGGAATAAACCCACTGTGTGCTGCCTGAGGGTGGGCTTGGTGCTTGTACTGCCCATCTGAGCATGGGGAGGTTGGGCTTTGCAGTTCCCACGGAGCCATCAGGGCACCTTCTGGGGTTTGGGATGGGCTTCTTTGCCCCAGCTCTGGGCATGGAGCAGCTTTCACGCTGTGCTTGTGATGCTGTGCAGCGGCTCTTGGTCCCTCATCTCCCTTTTTGTGAAGCCTCCTGCTCCTTCCTGGCCTGGCTGTGATTCTACCACACCCAGGGGCACTGCTTGGGCAGGAGCACTGGTGGTGGGTCTTCTCCTGGCCAGGCACACTCCTAAGCTGGCCAGAGGGCTGGTGGGACACAGATCTGTGCCTGTTTCTTCTACTGCAGCAGACATAGCTGGGGGTTTGCTGCCTCTTGCTTCTTCATCTCTCTCATGTGCTAAATTGGGTGCTCTTCCTCTGTTGTGGTGGCTCTTGGACCTACCAAAACCTGGCTGACTTGTTCCTGGTATCGTGACACGAAAGTTGTTTGCAGCCCCATATCTGACTCCAGCTGGAAAACCAAGGACTGAGCTGCTCTCTTGAGCACAGCCTTAGAGAGAAGCATTTTCAGCAGAAACTCTTGCAATTGCCACCTCCCTCTCAGCCTCTTCACTGGTTTCTGAGAGCTGCTGAGCATCCTTGACCTCTCTCTCAGACATGGTTCCCTGCATGTATCAGCTCTGCTCCAGTGTTGTGGAGCTGTTGATGGCATCTGTAATAGCTGTGTTGTTTACTTCCCGAGCTCCTGCCCTTTCTGTAATGAGCTGTAATTCATCCTGGTTTATACAGGGCTTGGAGATACCTGGAGCAAGGAGGGTGTGCCATTAAAACACCTTCTAGACTGCTGTCTGCACCCAGGATTGCTCATCTCCTGGAAATGTAAAACAGGGAGGACAAGGGGGGACCAGGTGGAAATGGGGAATAACTGCCTTGCAGGGTAAAGGGGGCTGGCTGGGCTGGAAGCTGCTGGGAGCTGGCACGCAGGTGCAGATGGATGGTTATGGCAGGCAGGGCAGAGGGATGAAAGATGCCTTTTTAAAGCATCTGCCTCCCTCTCTTCCTCTGCTTTATAACCTGTTTTTATAGAGACTGCACGAGGAACACATTTTTTTTATTAGCAGCTTGGGAGTGGAGAGTAATAAAGATTAATTTTTTAAAATAATTCTTTGCATTATCTTTTAATTTCCTGTGGCAGGGTTTGACTTTTAAATCTGCAAATGGACTTAACTGCTAATGTGCTCATCAGTTCAGAAGTGGCAGCCAAAGGAGCTGTGGGACTCGGTGAAGGTGGGAGAGGCCCCAGAGGTGAGCCTGGAGCCCCAGGAAAGGCTGTTCCACAGTCTTCCCTGGCCAAAAGGACCCATTCAGATCCACAGCTGTGTCTCCATCCCAGCAAACTCGGAGGGACCTAATCCATACTGCAGCTCCTGGTGCCCATTTTGCATCACTGGTGGCAGTGATGAAGCTCCTGTGAGGAGGAAGGAGGGAAGCCTGATGTCCCTGCTGTGCTGCTGTGGGTGATAGGTCCTTGCTGGCCTCCCCCCAGGATGGTGTGTCCTGCCAGGACCTGTGCTGAGCTGTGGGATGGTGGGCACGGGGCTGTGCACACCAGCTGGACTCCAGGGCTCGTGCTGGCATCAGGAGAAGGTGCTTACAGCACTGGGGAGTGGGGAAGTGATGGGAAGGGGATGAAGTGTCAGAGAGAAGTGACCACACTGGGGATCTGACAGGAAAGGCTCTCCCTGCCCCACGGATCCACTCCATCCATCCCAGCCTCCACCAGCACAGACCAGCTGATGCTCTGCTGGGCTTTAACCTGCCTGGCTGACTGGCTTGCACTGGAGCTGGGGAGCCACTGACCACCTCCTCAGAGCTTGTTCTTCATCAAACAGCCCTTTTGGCTGAGTTTGCTCTGGCTTTCTGATCTCCCTGTAGACAACATGGTGGAGGCAGAGAGGCTTTATGGAGAACCAGCCAGTGTGGGTGGGAGCACTCTGGCTCCCACAGGTATGAAAGCAGCTGTGGCTCAAGTGCCTGGTGTGGGCTTGGGAAGGAAGAAGGGGAAGCCCAGTGCAGGGGGGAGCACAGCTGGAGTGTCTATTGTGCCCTGAAAAGGCTTTTAACTGGATTATATTGCTCCTGTGTTGGAACCAGGACCAGGACGAGGGGTTTTGGAGATGCCAGGGATGGGGAAGAGCCAAGTCCTGCACGGGGGGCACTGTGACCCAGAGTGCTGCTGGCTCCCTCTGACAGATGCCATCTGGAGCAGGTTCTGTGCATGCCTGGGTGTCTGTGTGCCTTGGCAGCTCTGCTGGCCTGGGGGCCGTGCTCCCCCTCCTCCCAGCGCTTCTCTGCCCGCTTGGAAGAGTCATGCAGGGTAGCTCCAGGCTCAGTCTGGCCCCACTGCTGCTCCCACAGCTCCCCTTGCTCCTGGGAAGAGGAGAAGCCCACCTCAGGCCATCCTCAGGTGGGTCACCCCTTGCCAGGTCACCTCTGTTGGCATTTTGCTGGCGGAGCTGTCCCGGATGACTCTGGGTTTGTGGGCACCTGCAGGGGATGTGGAAGGTCTGCCTTCGGATCTGGCTCCAGGAATCCTGCCTGCAGCAGCCAGTGTGGTTTGGGTTCTGGTTTTGTACCTTGGCAGCAAGGCTGAGCTCTCATCCTGTTGGCCAGGCTTCATCCAGCTGGATCCTCTGATGTCCAAGGGAATGCCAAAAAGCTTTGGTGCCCGTGGCTGCTGCATGTTTTGGGTGGGAAAACTCATTCCTCAGCCTTTTGTTTGAATTCTCCATTTATTGAAGGCTTGGACAAAAGAAGGGACCCGGCCCTCTGCCAGCAGAAGACGACAGAAGTGCTCCTGATCTCGGGAGGGAAACTGAGGCTCAGAGAGCCTGTACCCTTGGCACCTCAGTCACACACACATCCTCTGTGTGCATCTGCCAACGTACTCTGAATAACCACAACTTCGAGCTGTGTTTTTCAGCCTAAAGGAGCATCATTTGTTAAATTTTCCAGGCGTCAGGAAAACTGGGAAGGCAGTTCCTGACTGTCAATATCTGTCCAAGAGCAGAAGCCTCTCCTGTTGTGGTGGGTTCTTCATTTTTTTACCTTGTGAATTCACAGAGAGAAAAATGGAAATAAAAAGCAGCAGGGAGAGAGCTGTTAAAAAGCTTAAAGCTGTCACAAGGCATTGGTTAGTTTATGTGCAGTGGAGTATACAAACAAGTTTTCAGCCTGTTGGTTGGAGCCAAGGAGCAGGGAGTTTTTTTGTGTGATAAATATGTTTTATAGGTCTTTTATGGGATTCTTTAAAATGCCTGTCCCAATAAATTATTTACCAGGGTAATAAAAGATCAAGGAAATTGTTTCAACCATATCGCTGAGCATCTAAATCCCAAACTTTTACTGGGGTGGAAGGACCCTCTGAATTCCTGTGTCCTTATGAAAGATGGTCCAGGTGTGCTGTTTGTCTGTGGTGTCCTCCTGGGGGCCAGGTCCCCAGCCACCCTGACACTCTGTGTATATCCAGGAGGTCCCAGAGGCTGGACACTGCTTTTCCACCCCCTCAGCATCTACTCCTGGGGATAGATAGCATTTCCTTCCACCACTGGCTGCAAATCTCTTGTTAGCCTCTGACTTTTTATTTAGGTTTCCAAGAGATCTCAGAAGCTTAATGGTCCTTGCTGAGATGAAGTGGGAGTTAGAAATCACTGAGAAAGCAGGGGGGAGCTCAAAGAACATCTGTAACCCCTGTGGGATGGGCTGCAAGGGCAGCTGTGCCATCCTGCAGGTAGCAGGGACCTTTTCCCATCCCAGCTGTCTGGGTTTGTTCCTCCTTGCTTGGCATCAGCCCCTGCACACAGGAAGGGCCAGGGGCTGGCTTGGTCTCCGTGGCAGACAAACCCAAAATAGCCTCAGTGCAGGAGAAATAAAAATTGATGGAGTTTCAGCCACAAACTCTACAAATACATCTTTTTTGGGCCTTAAAGTAGGCTGTAGGATACCAAATCACTCTCCCTCCCTGCTCCTCCCAAGAGGAAGGAGGGGGCTGGGGGTCCTATCAAAGGTCCCCCTTCAGGACAGGGCAAATCCTTTGGGTACATGCCAGACTTTCCATAGTGAGTGGGATTGGGCGTAACCCCCAGTAGGGTTTAAAAGACATCCAGTTGTTAATGCATTGGCTTTTGTGAGGACTCCTGTCAGGAAAGGTGCAGCCCTGTGTGATAAGCTGGCCACAGATAAATTTAGACAGGATTTTAAAAGCAATTTCTGATGCTTGAAAGAGGTCCTTCTGGAGTGGCCTTCAAAAGGGCTGGTGGGTGGGAACAGACAGCCACTGTTTCAAGATAGCTCTCAATATTCATGGGAAGGATTATTCATTCAGAGCCTTTCCAGAGGGGAGAGTCCTTGGGTATCTGGAGTGCTGAAGCGAGACTGGATTGATCTTTGTTTGTGCTGTCTTTGTCGTATGTTAATCCCTCACTTGAGGGTGTCTGCTGTCCTCTGCAGAGGCCAGGGAGGATTCCCCGTCTCCCTTGGTGCCTAATTTGGCTCCTGGGTTTGGTGGTGGTCCTGTCTCTCTCTGAGGTGCTGGAGAGTGGCCGCAGCTGGAACTGCACCTGGGCACAGGGAGCAATTTCCCTGGTCAGCCAAGAGGGAGCACGGGGCTTTGTTCGGCCTCCTTCTGGTGCCTGGAGGCTTCTGCAGATCTCACAGTTGTCTGAAACAATCCCTCTGCTATTACAGGGCCCTAGGAAATTCACAGAGCTGTTTATCTTCCTCGATTGCTTCCCATGCCACATTACAGTGGTGGCTTTTGGGTTTCCCGTGGGCTTGCCCAGCAGCTTGGGGCATGGCCGTGTCTCCAGGTCTGACAGATGTGCTGGGATGGAAATCCTGGGCAGCTGCTGGATGCCCTGGTCTGCCCTTCCGTGCTCTCCTAAGTCTGGGGTGAGGACAGGCAGTAAAAAGGGGCTCATTCCTCTCATGTGGGAATTGGGCCAGCAGGAACAGCCCTCTAGCATCTATTCCCTGGGCTGGTGGCTGCCAAAATTTTGGGGTGTGTTGGCTGCAGACCAGAGTGTGCAGTGCTGGTGCCCACTTCTGTGAGCGGGCTGAGCTGGGCTGAGGGCTCCAAGCCCATGAACCATTAAGGCTTTGTCCTGGGAAAAGCTTAAATCAGCTCAGTGTGTTGTGATGTTTGCTGGGGTCAAGGCCCTGTGGTTTGGCTTTTAGTCTGGCAGCTGGGAGCCAGGTTTTAGAGCAGGCTTTGCATCACAGGGAGCAGAGGCTGGAACACTCTGATGTTTGGCTTTAAAGAAGAAAAAAGGACACATCTCCCCAGCGTCCCTCTTATTAATTATAAACACGTCCTGCTAGTTTGGGAACGGGGGCCCTAAGTTTAAGGATTGAGCTGGCACGGGGCAGCTGTAAAAGACCCGGATGATGTGTGTAGGCCTGGCTTAGCATCTCCTCCTGCTCACTCCAGACTATGCTGGCTTCGGTGGCATTTCCTCCTGGCTCCCCTCCTCACCATGGGAATTGGACTGCACGTAATTGAAAAGGATGGGGTGTCTGCCAGCAGACTGAGAGCCACATTCCCCTTGGCAGCTTGAGCTCGCTGGTCGGGGACAGGGGAGACAGGCTGGGGCAGGCACCTGCGTCAGGGGGAGGCGATCGGCGTCGCGGGGATCCCAAATCCGCCTCCATCCGAAGCTCTCTGGATGTGGCTTCCCGTTGTGAAAGCATTGCCCGTGCCCCGAGGGGGGCTGATATCTCCAGCTGCTGGTGCGTGAGCAGTAATTTTCTCTCATTCGTGATCTCCCCTGCGATGGCACCGGGACGGACACGTGAACCGCCGCTCCTCTGAGCAGCTTTCTGAACCAGGGAGCTGAACTTGAAAAGCATCCTCTGATCCGTCCGGCTGCTGCTGACCCCGGGCTTTGCACCACCGCGTCCTGAGCATCCTGAGCATCCTGAGCATCAGTCAAGAGCAGCCGAGGGAGGCAAAAGGCTCCTGGGGCTTGCGTGGTCCCGAGCACTAACAAGAGTTCATCACAGGCGGGCGGAGCGGGGGCCGCGCTGTCGGGGCAGCGATCAAGGTGCGAGGGCGTTGTAAATCCGGCACCTACAAAGCCGCGGGAACAAAGCGGGGCAGGATCTGCATTTCAAAGCGCCTTGTTTCTGCGGCTCTGCAGCCGAGTGCTGCTGCTGCTGACGAGGCAGAGACCAAGCTGTTTGAACAGCAGGATCGGGGAGCCTGTACACGCCGGCTCCTGCTCGGGGCACGGTTAAAGGAAAGGTTCGTGACCCCGCGCTAATTGCACGGCGAGGTGATCCGTGCGGGCACGGCGCTGCCTAACGCGGGCTGCACCAGAGGGAGATGTCTTGGAACTGTGTTTTGCTTCCAAATGTATGTGCTGCCTCACTTGGCTACTGATGACAGAAGCATCCCTGCCACAGAGTCATGGAAGCACAGAATATCCTGAGTTGGAAGGGAGCCATACGGATCATTGAGTCCAACTCCTGGCCCTGTGCAGGACAGCCCAAGTGGAGGGTGGCCACACCAGCAACAGGAGATTCTCTTAGGGAGGGCCAGTTCCTGCCTCACAAGCCTTTGGTCCAGGCAGGAGACACAACCATGGGAGCAGGAAATGAAATCAAATCCAGTGGTGATGAAATTATTTGGTTTTGTATTCCAGTTATAGCAGGGATTGAGTCAGGAATGACAGCCAGAGCCTGGCCCTGATTGCTGGACATGGCCTCCTTCACCACAAATGGC